>CM076581.1:954562770-954801032 GCA_034641835.2 Pinus albicaulis | reverse complement strand
ACTGCTTTGGAGTTTGAGGTTAGATCACAGCTGTTGGATGAAAGCATCCAACGGTGAGGATTAATTTGTTGAGGTCAAAAGGAGAGGCGGTTGGATGAATGGTGGGGAAATTAAGTCCAGGCCATTGATCTGCAAAGATCAACGGTTGATATTGATTTGGAAAATATAATGTAGAGGGGCCACATTATTGCGAAATGGGAGAACATACAAAGGAAAAGGGTGAAAAACCTTTAGCGAAGGGAAAAAGGGTTAAAATGAAATTTTGGGTTTTGTAAAGATTCTAGGTCATTAGATTAGATCAACCATCAGAGATCAATGGCGGAGATTCATTGATGAGGTCTCTTGGAAGAATGGCAGAGGGAGATAGTGTAATGGTTGGATTAAATTAGGACCGTTATATCTCAGAGATCAACAATGGAGATTAAAAATGAGGGAATGTAATGTAAATGGGGTAAGGTGGTTTTGGCCACAAAAACCACTGGTGCCGCGCAGAGAAAAGAGGGAAAGGTGGTATTTCATTTTTAAACGCGATATGCATCTCTGGCTTACACGTGGCTTTTTGAAACCACCCATATCGCGTAAATTTAAAACATTAATTGTCGGACTCAAAATTATGCGATATGGCTCCCTGGCTGTTGGATAAAGGGTGGGAAGATCCAACAGTGGAGTTTGGAGCACGATAAGACAAGATGCGCAAGCAGAAGGAAGGGGGTAGAGCAAAGGCGGTATTGATCTGGACCATCAGATCACAGGAATGAATGGTTGAGATTGATAAATGAGGGCAGTAGGTCCCAAATGAGTTGGGCCTACCGGGTTAAATATGGACTGTTATATCTTCAATATAAATGACCCAGATTCAATTTTGGGGCTAATGAAATGGAATATGAGGCAGGGGTCAGGGGGAGTTTGCATGTTTGTGGACCGTTGATCTGCAGAGATCAACGGTGGATATTCGCCCAAAGAGTTTACATGGCGGGGTTTATGAAAATAACAAAGGGTGAGGGTTCGAATTTCGACCGTTGGATCTATGAAATGGACAACCCAGATCCAATCGTGGGATCGCCAATTGGCGGGGGAGAGAGGAAAGGTGCAAAGAAAATTTGCGATGGGATTAGATTGGAGCCGTCGATCTTAGAGAGATCAACGGTCGGGAATGAGTCTGTGGGTTCAAATGTCAGAGGGATGTGGAAGAAGGCGATTAATCAGGACCGTCAGTTCTTGTTGATTTCGACGGTCCAGATTAAAGCGCAATGATCATAAACGGAGGAGGAGAGAGGAATGGTGCAATGGTTTTTCGCGATGCAATTGGCGCTTGACCGTTGGATTTAAAGGGGAATCAACAGCGGAGATTGTTGGGGGGGGGGGGGGGGGGGTTATAAAACTAAAGCTAAATCACATCGGAGTTTTTCTTTAAACAAAAGAAATGTTCCCATCGCAAGCCTCCAATTGCGAATAGTGCTCGGGACTTAACGCTTGGTCTTGGGCACGGGTTATATGGTGGGGAAGTGGTTTGAGGGGTTTTTAACCAAATGGGGTTTATCAGAATCGGAAAAAAGGAAAGGACCTTTCAAATGTGCCTAATGAATACTTGCAGTGTGAGATTCCATCGATCGTTGATTAGTTTTAGATCAAAAGTCGAGATTTTCCATAACACAAACCATCAGACTTATTAAAATATAGCAGAAAGTTGGATTTTTCATAAAATACAAAGGAAAAAAATGTTTGGAAAATGATTTTTTTAGTGTTTCTTAGAACCTGGCTGTGGGGCTAAGATTTTGTGAAGAAACAAAGGGATCGGTGGCTTTTTAAGAGGAAAGGGCTTTAATCGCATCGGAGTTTTTAACGGAAAATGCGAATAAGGAAACAAGAACGCCCTGATTGCGATTGTGATGGGGGTTTTTATATACAAAGGGCTTAATCGCATCGGAAATATTTTAAAAGTGAAAGCTAACAAGACAAGAAGGGAAACTTGATTCCGATTGTGTGATTAGGCCTTAGCACCGGTTGCGGCTCCGGGTTTTTTGCAAAAAAAAAAAAATGGAGCTGAGGGCTAAGGCAAAAAGGGACTTAAAGCCTTAGTAGGAAAATGGGTTTTTTAGGCCAAAATCAGAGATTTTCAATGCTTTTTTGGCTTTCGGTAGAAGTGAAAAGAGGGGTTGTTAAACCTTTCAAAGGAATTTTCAAAGGTTTTAAAGGGAATTTCGAGGAAATGGAGAATAAAAGGGAGAAGGGAAAATGAGGGAAAATGGAAATTTTCAGCAGTCTTTTCCTTTGGTAAACAACAGATTTTTTCAGTTTTATGAGGGAAACAACAGTGAAGGCTTTCTGAAGGATAAGTTGTCTTCTTAAGACTTCAAGAACTAACAATTTGGCATAAAACTTGTTTATTGAAGGCTTGAAAAATGATTTAGCCACCATTTGATATAAAAAAATTTATAGGTGACTAACAAAATGAAAACAACAGAGAAGCTGAGGCACATGGATTGGATCCTAACCCACGATCCTCGCTCCCTGAAACTAGATCACTAAAACAACATCTGACTACTCATTGCATTACAAAAATACACTCTTATTACATCCTGAAGGTCTTAAATAGCCAAAGCCTAATAGAATGGAAAATAATGGCATGGGATGGAATAGAATGCAAATGGAATGGAAATGGAATCGACTAGCATCGAAATGATTGAAAAATCGACCAGAATCCCCCAGAATTAGCTCTTGATCAGCTTTATTTCTCCTCAAGGGTAGATACCAATACCTCCCTAGAAAATAGTGACTGAGTCTTCTTTGATTCCAATTAAACCATAGATTGAATGCACATCATCTTCAATTTGCTTGGCTACGTTTGATAGTTAAGGAGGGTGGACAAACCCCTTGAATATTTCCAAGATTTCTCAATAAATTCCTCATTTTTTGCTCACTTATTCATCAATATTGATCTTCCAGTGGCAAGGAGAAAGTCCCTAAATTATCTCCTTCTCCAAATTTGCATAATCTGCCAAATATTCTCACAATATTCTACAAAAATAACCAATATTAGGCACAAATATCAAATTACCTTTAAACCTTCCTAGGAACATATTAAAGCATAAGAAAACATTATTAAGTGTATAAGGAGAGATTTAATATATATTTTATGTGCATAATAAATTTTATATGGGCCTATTAAAGGTTATATAGGCCTTATTTTATGTCTAATTTAGAGGCCCATCATCACCCCCTACTGAAACTGTTTCTCATCCTTTGAGCAACCTATCCATCCTCCTTGCCTTCTGGTTCTTCCTGCATAATTGCTTCTTTTTTTCTTCTGTTTTTTGGCCCATGCACTGCTCCTCATGCTAATATTCTTGAATTTCTTCTTGTGGGTGCTAGATGGAAGTCCTAACATGCTTCTATCCATACAACTAAGCTATCCATGACTTAATTCTAATTGAAAAAGTGTTGATTTTCAGCTTGGAGAAGAAAGGGCTAAAGATGCTAATGGGAGGCTTAACACATGGGACAAGGCTTGGAGGTGTGAAAGAGTGTTTGGACTTTATTAAAACTTATAATATTAGAAAGATCCTTTGGAGTGGGAGGCTTTTAAAAGTGCAATGGTAAACTTGCAATGGGAGGATGGAAGTGTGATATGCGATGTCACAATCGCAATATCGCAAAGCTGGAGGGGTAGTGGAAGTGTTTTTCAGGAGTGGGAGGGAATTGTGGAACGTGATGGGATAAATACTGCGAAATGTGAAATGCAATGGGATAAATACTTTGAAATGCGAAATGCGACGGGATGACATGGCAGTATGGCCAATGGTAGAGTATGACATCGATATCGCAATCGACATTTGGAGTGTTAAGTGTTAACAGGATCCAAATGAAAAATGCGATTTGTGATTTGCAATGCGGCGGAGTACAAAGAATTATCACAATTGACATCTAGATGGATAAGTGTTAACGGTAACCAAATGAAAAATGTGATTTGCGATTTGCGATGTAGCGGAGTATGAAGAATTATCTTAATTGACATTTGGAGTGGTAATTGTTAATGGGAACCAAATAAGAAATGTGATTTGTGATTGCAGTAAGTCTTAAAAGGAAATATGGAAAAGGTTGCGAAGTGCAAAGTGCGATACAATAATGTACATCGATGCTATTGCGATAAGGTCGTAATTTGTGAAGTGCGAAATGTGATGGGTGACGTGGCAGAGTGCTACAATGATATCGCAATCGACGTTCAGAGGCAGAACTATTAACGGAAACCAATAGAAAATGTGATTTGAGATGAGCGAAGTATGGTAATGGGAGATTTGAGGAGCAAAGGCAGGGGTCAAAATTTGATGGGTTTTCAAGCGTTTTGTGAATAAAAAGGGTGACAGCTGCAATAAATGAGGAAGGAGGGAATAGAGTGTAATAGAGGTGTTTGGAAGCATGAAAAAAGATATGGAAAATGAAGTGGGAAGGTGAGGGTGAGCTTCTCCAAAAATTTAATACGGATTCTTGTAAACAAACTGATGGATTCATGAATGGAAAAACATAAAAAAATTGTAATAACATAGTGGAAGAAAAACATAAATTTCTATTGCACTCTACTCTATTCTAAGAAGCAGAGAATCATAAACAAAAAGAATTTTGGGTCTGTGGGAAGGTCTACCATCCTCAAGCTCTATCGACAGAGATGAGAGGGGAAGGTTGCCTCATAGTTTTATGGAGTTCATCAACTATAATACAATGCATATAAGAAGTTTAAATCTACAATAAAAAACTATAACAAAAATGAAAATATCAGAAATAAAAATAGCTAAATGACAGAAAGAAAAGAATGAAAACAACAGAGAAGCTGAGGCACATGGATTGGGCCCTAGCCCACGAGCGTCACTCCATGAAACTAGATCAGTAAAAAAAAATCTGACTACTCGTTGCATTACAAAATTACTAACTTATTACATCTCGAAGGTCTTAAATAGAAAAATCATAATAGAATGGAAAATAATGGCATGGGATGGAATGGAATGCAAATGGAATCGATAAGCATCGAATGAATTGAAGAATCGACCGAGATCCCCCAAAATCAACCAAAATTGACTCTAATTAGCTGTTGATCAGCTTTATTTATCCGCAAGGGTAGCTACCAACAACTCCCTTGAAAATAGTGACTGAGTCCACTTTTACTCCAAGTAAACCATATATTGAGTGCACATTGTCTTCAGTTTGCCTGGATGCCTTTGATAGTTAAGGACGGTGGATAAATCCCTTGAATCTCTCTAAGATTTCTTAATAATTTCCTGATATTGTGCTCATTTATTCTTCAATCTTGATCTTCCAGTGGTAAGGATAAAGTCCCTAAATTATCTCCTTCTCCAAATCTACATAATCTACCAAATATTCTCACAATATTCTACAAAAATAACCAATATTAGGCACAAATATGTAATTACCTTTAAACCTTCCTAAGAACATATTAAATCATAACAAAACATTATTAAGTGTATATGGGGAGATTTAATATATCTTTTATGTGCATAACGAAGGTTAGATTGGCCTAAGAAAGGTTAGATGGGCCTTATTTTATGTCTAATTTAGAGGCCCATGAGTACACTGCTTCACAGGTGGCCGAGCTCTTCCTTAGAGATGTTTTCAAACTCCGTGGTCTTCCTAAGACCATAATCAGTGATAGAGATAGCTGCTTCATGGGTGGTTTTCAACAGGATCTTTTCTGTTTGGTGGGTATGGAGTTGAGATAGAGTACCAGTTATGACCCCCATACAGATGGGAAAATAGAGATAGTAAACAAGTGGCTAGAAGGCTACTTGAGAAACTATGTTTCGGGGCAGAAAAGAGCATGGTTGCACTGGCTCCACTTGGGAGAGTATTGCAACAATACAACATTTCATATGTCGATTGGTATGTGTCTGTTTCGGGCTCTATATGGATATGATGCTTTATCATTTTTTGATGTGATGTTTGGAGCATGTAAGGCCCCTAGAGCCAAAGAGTGGATCCAAGAGAGTCAGGATATACTGTGTTCTCTCAAGGACAGCATTGCTACAACCCAGATTCAACAAAAGTTGTATGCAGATTGTGGTCGGGTGGAGACATAGTTTGAGGTGGATGATTTGGTTTATCTCCATCTTCGGTCTTATAAGAAATATACACTAAAGGAGAAGGGGGACGAGAAGCTTAAGCCCCATTTCTATGGCCCATACAGGGTGATCCTTCGTGTTGGGCAAGTAGTATATGAGTTGGAGCTCCCCATTGGGAGTAAGATCCACAACATTTTTCATGTCTCATGCATCAAGAAGGCCATTGGACAACATGCAGTTTCTACTATGGATCTCCCACCTATTGATGATGAGGG
This sequence comes from Pinus albicaulis, assembly GCA_034641835.2. NCBI lineage: Eukaryota > Viridiplantae > Streptophyta > Pinopsida > Pinales > Pinaceae > Pinus > Pinus albicaulis. The sequence continues at coordinate 954,794,689 of CM076581.1, read as the reverse complement.
CCATCTAGTTTTACAACCGGAAGCTATCTTGGATACTCAGGAAAGGCAGCTAAGGAACAGGGTGATTAGAGAATATCTGATGCGATGGAGGAACCTACCAGATGAGGATGCTACTTGGGAAGGAGAGAATATTTTGCAGCATCCATCTTTGCAGTTGCTTGAGGACAAGCAACATTTGGGAGGGGAGTACATTTTTCTTTTGTTAATAAAATAGATTAGTAAGTGGGTAGAGGGACCCTTAAATCTCTTTAGTAGGAATAAAACCACTTCTAGTGTGAAAGTGGATCAGTGTATCTAGTTGAGTAAAGCACTCCTTGGTGTGAATGGGGTAAATGCATGTGTATGGGGTCAAGGTTGACCAAATCAACAGCGCAGTCATGGAGGGAGTGGAGATAGTGGAGGACAATGAAGTCATAATGGGAGGAAGTCTCCATGAGAGAAACATCATTATTGAGTGGGACCAAAGGGAGGAAGCTCACAATGCATATAAGGAAGGGGATGGCAGCCATAGAGAGCATTCTAAATATTGTTTATGTTTATTCTTTTATGACTTTCTACAAGCTTTAGTTGTTTAGCAGAGTCTGTTGTGCTGTTTAGCACAAGGGTGTTTCCAGGTAGAAATCCTCCCTTATCCTCGAGGGAATTTGATTTCCCACTCAGGAGAGGTTCCTTTGAGTTTCGTTCCATAATCCAACATCAAGCCAATCTTCAACCACCTTCCCCAGTGTAGTCTCCTTTAGGAATTGCACAATCTAGGAGGGAAGTTTTAGTGGAGGGTTGATAACCCAAGTTTTTGAGCTTATTTTCCAGTGAGGGGAGAAGCCCTTCATCTGGAAAGTCAGTGGGGAGGAGTATCATCCATTTTTACATCAGATCAGCCACCTCCTAGAAATTACCTAGCCACAAAGCGTAATTCAGCCCTAGGGCTGCATTTTTCATCTTCTGTATTTCTGGAAACCATTTCTGGGTTATGTTGGAATTGTGCTAGAAATCCCAAATATCTGATCCCGACATTTTCTAAGTAGTATATCAGCAGATCTACACATTCCTAGTTTCCATTAGCTGTTATTTCCAATAGGATTTCATAGTCATGGCCTCCCACCAGTTTATGTGGCAGTAGTTTTTCATTTCTCGATCTATAGGGTCATTTGAGGCTTGTTTTGCCTAGCTTGCATGTATTTTCCTCAAGATATTGTACTTCATTTTTCACTATCATATATAATAAAATGGCTAGATGATCTTCTCATCTTTTGATGTATTGATATTTACTGCATTTTCCAGTTTTATGTTCAATATTCCTATTTTTTCTATTTTGGAATATTACAGTGTTTATTTGGTTCTCTTTCTTTCATTGTAATTTTTTTTTCCAACTGTGATAGTGTTCTTCAACTTTGCCTTGACATTTCCAAATAGCCATGGTGTGATGGGTTCTCTTTATTTGGTTAAGCTATATTTTTGGATGGTTTCTAAACTAAGTGGGGTGGTCTATGAAAGGAAGAAAACAAGGAATAGGAATCCTTGGACCAGAGAAGTTCGGATTGCGGCTATTAGTGTCAGTATTTGCAGCCTTCCTCCAGTGATCAAACATGCTCTTACAAAGTGATTTTAAGGTGTCAAGGTCAAATTTTGTCATTTCAGTGAGTCTTCAAGTAAAATTTGGTCACTAGGTATTCGGTCTAGGGTTTGTTTTCACTCTTTTCAAATTTGTCCAAATGTCGGTCCATGTTGCCATTCAGCTGAGTGTACCATCATTCAGAGGTTTTTTTCATCATGTCAGGTTCCAATGGGTCATTTTACACCTTGTTCATGCTTCAGTTGTGCCTAGGTAAGGTTCATTTCCTCTCCTAGGGTTTTGGAGGTAATTTCTCTTGGATGGTCAAATCATCAGCAAAACTTGTATCCTGATGTTTATACACCTTCCGCTATCCTTAATGTACCTTATTAAACACTTCCCATCACTGAGATCCCCCAAATTCCTCATTTATTCCCAAACACTAGTTTCTTGCTACAACTTGGCAATTTTCTAGGCTAGGCCTGTGTTTTACCCTTTTCGACCCCTTCCCCTCACTCAATCTCTGAAATTCCACTTTCCCCTACTTCCTAACATCCCTCCCTACTTCCAAAAATTTTCTCAAGAATTTAGAAGCCCCTTATCCCCTTCATTTCACTTCATTTCGACAAATCCCTTGTTCCACACATCGGGATAGGTTTTACTCTAATGATGTTTCTGAGCAATAAAAGATGAATTTAGGAAAACTGAGATAGGTTTTTTTCCAAAATAGGAAAATGAAGAAAAATCTCCTTCAATTTTTACACATCTGTCATGTTTTTGAGAGAAGTGTCAGAAATACAGTTGCCTCAGGAGAATTGATGTGCCTCTGAAGTGACCTTGGGAAGATCAAGATTTCTCCTAGCTTGGTTGGCCAAATGACTTTCTTGATGAGTCAAATAATAACTAGACACAAAGATATTTCCAATGAGATATCATGAGCTCAATTTGAAGTTGAGGAATACCTTCAAAAGTTGACTGCAACAGCACTCTGCCTTGAGGCAGCCTCATTTTGCACATTTTGACCAGTCTTGGGAGATTTGATTTTTGACAGGGAAAATGAACTCCAAATTGAAAAATTCTAGTTGAGTTGAAAAGTAGACTCAATAAGCTTTCCAACGCGCTATCCTAGGCCCAATTTGGACACCAGGAAGGTCTCCAAAAGTCTCCTGCAAAAAGGAGCGGTGCATAGAGATGGTGCGGCGCATTAGGCAGCGCTCTGCAGTGTAAAAAATGAACTGGTGCGACGCATTGAGATGGCGTGGCGCATTGGGCTAAAAAGCCTGAAATCCATTCAAATATTCCTCTAAAGACTCTCAAATTGCTAAATTATTCATTTCCCAAGTAAGTTTACATCCCTCCATGACCAATGAATGAATTTCTCATGGTGCTTATGGTGATTTAATGGATAAAAATTAAAACCCTACCTCCTTGAATTTTTTGTCAAAAAACAATTGCATAGGGTTTATGAGTTGTATTTATTGATGCTAATTCCACTCCTAGACGTTTCTCACTCCCTCAATCCTTCATTCCCTCAATCATTTTCTCCCTCTCTTTACATTCTCATCTACACATTCCACATTTCCCATATCCCTATTCAACTAACCCTAAATCCCTAATCCCACTATCCCAAACCCTAGTCAAATATCCCCAAAACACTAATTTCCATCCCAAACCCTAGATGTCATCCCCTAAACCCTTCCATTCCCTAAAATTCTACAGCTAGCATCAAACCCTCCCCTCATCAGTCCCACTCATGCATGGTGCTCAAAAACATGAAGGCAAAACCGACAAGCTGCCAAGAGGAGGAATATCAAATTGACCACATTTGAGCAAGAAATTCAAAGCTGATCACAAAAATTGGCCTAAAAGGGTCCATATTCATTTTGAAAAGTTGCTAGTGAAGGCCAACAAAGATAAAATATTTTTAGGCATGTGATCAATCATTATTGGGCGAGAAATCATGTTTGCAATGCACGAATCAAGATCCTGAAGGCTAAGTTGAAGAGGGCATTAAAGCATCGGAAAAGGCAAGATAGATTTCATATTTTGGCCGAGGATTACTTGGCCCAGAATAGTACATTATGGAGGACACACAGCCCAAATTTCAAGAAATTTGGGACACTTTTTGCAAATTTTGATTTTTTTGGCCTAAACACAGATTTTTCAGCTCTACGCATCGTGCCACTTGGCACGCGCTTATGATTGGGAGCTCCTCTTGGGTAAAAATTTGTATTTTTGGATTTTTCATGAAAATTTATGCATTCGTACCCATTTCCAAGAGATTTTAATAGGTTTTGGGCTTCCAGAAGGGTCAAAAACACCCTAAAAATGACCTTTCTGCCCCTTTTTGGACACACAGGAAGCAGTGTTGGGAAAACTCATTTTTGGAGGGGAAACTGGAAGCCAAATTCAGAAATTCCACTTTTTTTGGAAAGTAGATAGGTGGACCTTTCCAAAAAGTGCACTTACAGCCAATTGGGACACCAGGAAGGCCTTCAAAATCAGCTCCAAATTGGCGCGATGCATAGAGAATTCAGGCATGGCACATTGGGGATTTTGGCTCATTTTTGACTCAGTAACTCTGTTTTTCTCCTAGTTTTGGATAGTTTTACTTTCTTATCTCCAAAAGTTAAACGCATGATGTAATTTTATGTAATTTGATGGGTCTTTATGTAATTTTGGCAAATTTTTACTCATGGAAGTAGATTCATCCATGAAAAGGTGAATTGCAACTGAATGAATTAGTTTCCTATCTTATAGAGGCAAGTTGTTCCACTGCCTATTTTCAAGTTCTTAGTTTAGGTCTTTTTGAAATAACTCCTAAACTTATGATCTCGACCCCTAGAGGCTGGGGATGAGTTATGCTTGTCTATATCTTGTAGTTTTTAGACATTTTCATGGTTGGACACTTGGGATTGCTTTGAGCATCATTATACATTCATCTCTACAATTTGGCAAAGGAATAGACCAGGGTTTGTAGCACTTCTTGGGATTCATGTAGCTCTTTGTTTTGATGATGTGTTTCTCTCTGTTAATGTAAGTTTACTGGTGCTTTATGTGTATCATATTCCCTCTTATTTCTTCTTAAGTTAAACAAACAAGGATAAAGGTGGAATTCATTAGATTTGCAGTGCTCTACCTTGAGTTTTGTTTCATTTTCTATGTTTTCAATTGTTTGAAGAGGATTCTTGAAATTTTCTTGCCCTCTTCAACTCCTCACATGTCTGAGCTATCCATATCATTAAAAATTGAAGTGTCAAAATAATTGCCTACCTTGCCCCATTCAGATCTCTACAAAAAATAGGCCTCATTCCCCAGACCCAAAATCTGCCTTTCCCTTTGATCCAACAAACACCCTAAAAATAAAATCAAACTTTCTTACATATATACCTAGCCTAAAATCAACTTTTATTCAAGTCATCTCAAGCCTCACTGATTATTTTTGATGAGATCGACCAGGAGAAAGCCCTCTCCCGATCTGGTAGGGCTAGCTACTAGGTTAAGCGTGGTTTGATGTTACCCTAGACTCTGCCTTCCTCAGCCTGAGGTAGATTTAGGCCATAACATAGTGGCGACCATACTGGGGAGAGAAAGTTTGTTGTTTGCTTTATAAACTACAAACGAAGCCTAAAGTTAGCCAGGTAGCCTTCGAAACGCTCTTGCTTTGCATTAGCGAAAGTAGATGAATGGTGCTTCATTCAATCTCTGGTCTAGTTTATGAACTGAACATCTGGTTTCCTCAGTAAGATCTAATCAAATTCAGATCTGATCATTGCTGGTGGACAACGATCAGACATCAGAAGGCTGAAATCATTCACCTGGGAACTCTAAATCAGTTTCGAGATCAGATCCAAGGACTCCACTGGAGGATGAACCTTACCAGCAGAAACATGAAAGGAAAATATGGAAAGATTAGGTATTCAAGTTGGAATTTCATCCAAGAAATTTTGTTCTTTGTCATAAATTATTTCTTCTCTTTTCCCGAGAATGTCAAGAAGGCTTTGCAAAGAATATTGTATTTGAGAAAAGATCCTCGGCGTGCATTTTATTCCTTCCCTTTGAAGATTGTAAATACCAAATATTTGCATGCTTTTGAGCTTGATCAAAACCTTTCTTTCGAATCTTGTGATCCGTCTTCAAACTGATGAACCTCAAGAGACGAAGACTGATTTTATACCTTCTATACATAATCCTATACCTTGTAAAATTCCAAATCGATACAAGCCTCTGATTTTACCTCCTATATCCCATGATTTCCCTAAAACTCATGACCTATATCTACCAAGATTTGATGGTGAACGCGACAACATCACTGCTGAGAGACATGTTCTGAATTTTGAATCTTTTCTTGACCTTTTTGAAGTTGATGAAGAGGATTTCAGTATTAGGATTTTTCTCTTTCTTTTCAAGGAAAAGTTAAGAGTTTGTTCAAAACCATGCCTGATGTGAGCATCTCAGATTTCCAGCAGTTCGTCAAAGTTTTCCTTGACAGGTGGGTGATCAGACAGAACCCTTTCTTAATTATAGAAGAGTATAACCAGCTGAAAAGACTACCAGGGGAGACAGTACAACAGTTTTCTACCATATTTAACCAAGTTTATTATTTGATTCCAGTTAATATAAGAGATCCTCCTAGATCTTCTCTCTTGCACTACCCGGGTGCCTTTGATCCGGAAATGGAGTTTTAGCTGAGAGAAAGGAATCTTGCAACACTTGAAGAGATGCAGAACAATGCAGTAGATGTAGAGGCTCATTTGTTTATCCGAAGGGAAAAGTTGAAGGAAGAAGAGATGAAAAACATAGATCCGAAGGAATCGACATCTCTAGAGGTAAAGCTTGACATTTTGGTAAGTGCAGTCGAAGAGATGATGCAAAATATCACCACAAGGAATGAGTATAATGTTCAAGCTCATGGCTCGCTAATTGAAGAAGAACAAGTTGTTGATCCAAAACATTTTGTTTCTTATCCCAGTTTTCATAGATTTGATAATGATTGTTTTATAGATCATCTTGGAGAAGAGAGATCTCTTGAAATGACATGTATGCTTGATGATTTGTTTTATACTGATGATTTGCCTCAGTTTCATCAATATGATGATGATTATGTTCTCCAAACAGAAGCTAATCTTGTAGACAAATCAACCGCTAGTTTCTAGGAGGAAGAAGTTCACTTTCAACAGCTTGAATACAATGTTCAGCCATCACATATTAGCTATGGAAATGATGAGGAAAGTGAAACAAATTTTGAATTAAGTGAAGGATCTTTTCCTTTTTGTTTTGATTCGTTTCAGTTCATCAAAGACAAATTTCATGCAATCAGAAATCAACTGTCAACAAGTCTTGATCTAGACCATCTTGAGGGCAATGAAAACCTTGTTCAAAACTTCTCATATCTATATTTGCAGCCCCCGAATGCCATTGATTGTCAAGTTGCAGATGAGGACCTGGAAGCTGGCACATACGATCAAATGATGCAAGATGATTCCATACCTTTCTGTTTTGAATCATTTCAGTTTATGAAGGGAAAATGGCATAGTAAATATTCAAATGAGCAGCTTGTAGAAAATCATGTAATCTCATCAGAAACAATAGAAAATGGGTTGCAGCAGTCTTTTCAAGTTTTTCATGATCCAATAGCTGATGTATTGGATGATGTTTGCAGTCAAAGTCTTTCTCCATTGACTATATGTAAGCTTGAAACATGTACTGATACAAACTCGATCCGGCAGCCAGTCTCTTTGTCATTTTCAGTAGGAGCCTCGTCACAAAGCTCAAAACAAAATTTTCATTCATGGTATGAGGAGAAGAAAAGTGATCCATTGGATGAGCTAAGTCCCAGTGTGCATGAACTTCAAGATCCTTATGTAGTGTTTTTGGAGATGGATAGAGAATCCATAGTATTCAACGGATCTGTTCACAAGTTTTCATGGGAGTTGCCTTTTAGTAGTTCTATCTTGTTGTTCATAAGAAAGCACTTGTGAAGAATCCAAACAGTAGCCGGAATAGTTACTTGGTTGCATTGGTTGTTTCATTTCACTTGATCAGGTGATGAATGGAACAACTAGAGTAGGTTGTATTGAATAAGCTTCATATTGAGCATCATTCCCAGTTTTTCAGTTGTGTTTAAGTATCGAGTCAGTTTTTAGTTGAGTGAGAGTTAGTTTGTGTCTTCAAGTCATCAGCTTTCAGTCATGCATTTCAGCTTGATTTTTTGACTCCGTTGCCCAATGGATGAAGGCACTGTCTGCTTCCCAAAGATCTGCATTTCTTGGCACCTCCAAGGAGCTACCATCCCCATTGGAGCCAATGTTAGTGTCAGTCTTTGCAGCCTTCCTCCATTGATCAAACATGCTCTTACAAAGTGATTTTAAGGTGTCAAGGTCAAATTTTGTCATTTCAGTGAGTCTTCAAGTAAAATTTGGTCACTAGGTATTAGGTATAGGGTTTGTTTTCACTCTTTTAAAATTTTTCGAAATGTCGGTCCATGTCACCATTCAGTTGAGTGTACCATCCTTCAAAGGTTTTCATCATCATGTTAGGTTCCAATGGGTCATTTTTACACCTTGTTCATGCTTCAATTGTGCCTAGGTAAGGTTCATTTCCCTCTCTTAGGGTTTTGGAGGTAATTTCTCTTGGATAGTCAAATCATCAGCAAAACTTGTATCCTGATGTTCATACACCTTCCCCTATCCTTAATGTACCTTATTAAACACTTCCCATCACTGAGATCCCCCAAATTCCTCATTTCCGGACAAACCCTAGTTTCTTGCTACAACTTGGCAATTTTCTAGCCTAGGCCTGTGTTTTTCCCTTTTGGACCCCTTCCCCTCACTCAATCTTTTAAATTTCACTTTCCCCTACTTCCTAACATCCCTCCCTACTTCCCAAAATTTTCTCAAGAATTTAGAAGTCCCTTATCCCCTTCATTTCGCTTCATTTCGACAAATCCCTTGTTCCACACATCAGGATAGGTTTTGCTCCAATGATGTTTTTGAGAAATAAAAGATGAATTTTGGAAAAATGAGATAGTTTCTTTTCTAAAATAGGACAAGGAAGAAACACCTCCTTCACGTTTTACACATATGTCATGGTTTTAGAGAAATCTCAAAAATACAGTTGCGTCATGAGAATTGATGCGCCTCTGAAGTGACCTTGGGAAGATCAATATTTCTCCTAGCTTGGTTGTCCAAATGACTTGATTGATGCATAAAATAATAACCAGACACAAATATCTTTCCAATGGGCTATCATGAGCTCAATTTAGAGCTGAGGAAGACCTTTAAAAGTTTACTGCAACAACACTTTTCCTTGAGACAGCCTCATTTTGCACATTTTGACCAGTCTTGGGAGATTTGATTTTTGACAGGGAGAATGAACTCAAAATTGAAAAATTATAGTTGGGTTGGAAATTATACTCAATAATATTTCCAACGAGCTATCATGTGCCAAATTTGGACACCGAGAAGGTCTCCAAACGTCTCCTGAAAAAAGGCGCGGCACATAGAGATGGCACAGCGCAATGGGCAGCGCTCTGTAGTGTAAAAAATGAATTGGCGCGACGCATTGAGATGGCACGGTGCATTGGGCTAAAAAGCCTGAAATCTATTCAAATATTCCTCCAAATACTCTCAAATTTCTAAATTATTCATTTCCCAAGTAAGTTAACATCCCTCCATGACCAATGAATGAATTTCTCATGGTACTTATGGTGATTTAATGGATAAAAATTAAAACTCTACCTCCTTGCATTTTTTCTCAAAAAACAATTGCATAGGGTTTATGAGTTGTATTTCTTGCTTCTAATTCCACTCCTATCCATTTCTCACTCCCTCACTCCTTCATTCCCTCAATCATTTTCTCCCTCTCTTTACATTCTCATTTACCCATTCCACATTTCCCATATCCCTAATCAACTAACCCTAAATCCCTAATCCCACTATCCCAAACCCTAGTTAAATATCCCCAAAACACTAATTTCCATCCCAAAACCTAGATGTCATCCCATAAACCCTTTCATTCCCTAAAATCATACAGCTAGCATCAAACCCTCCCCTCATCAATCCCACTCATCCATGGCGCTCAAAAACATGAAGGTAAAACTAGCAAGCTGCCAAGAGGAGGAAAATCAAATTGACCACATTTGAGCAAGAAATTAAAAGCTAATCGTGAAACTTGGCTTGAAAGGGTCAATATTAATTTTGAAAAGCTGCTATTGAATGCCAGCAAAGATAAAATATGTTCAGACATGTGGTCAATCATTATTGGGCGAGAAATCATGTTTGCAAGGCACGAATCAAGATCCTAAAGGCTAAGTTGAAGAGGGCATTAAAGCATCGGAAAAGGCAAGATATAATTTAGATTTTGGTTGAGGATTCCTTGGCCCATCATAGTACATTATGGAGGACACTTAGCCCAAATTTCAAGAAATTTTGGACACTTTTTGCAAACTTTGATTTTTTTGGCCTAAACACAGATTTTTTAGCTCTACGCGTCACGCCACTTGTCGCGTGCTTATGATTGGGAGCTCCTCCTGGGTAAAAATTTGTATTTTTGAAGTTTTCATGAAATGTTATGCATTCCTACCCATTTCCAAGAGATTTTGACAGGTTTTGGGCTTCCAGAAGGGTCAAAAACACCCTAAAAATGACCTTTCTGCCCCTTTTTGGACACACAGGAAGCAGTGTTGGGAAAACTCATTTTTGGAGGGGAAAATGGAAGCCAAATTTAGAAATTCCACTTGTGTGGGAAAGTAGATAGGCATACCTTTCCAACAAGCCCACTTGGAGCCAATTGGGACACCGGGAAGGCCTTCAAAATCAGCTCCAAACTGGCGCGACGCACAGAGAATTTAGGCACGACGCATTGGGGATTTTGGCTCATTTTTTACTCAGTAACTCTGTTTTTCTCCTAGTTTTGAATAGTTTGACTTTATTATCTCCAAAATTTAAACTCATGATGTATTTTGATGTAATTTGATCGGTCTTGATGTAATTTTGTCAAATTTTTAGTCATGGAAGTAGATTCATCCATCAAAAGGAGAATTGCAACTGAATGAATCAGTTTCCTATCTTATAGAGGCAAGTTGTTCCACTGCCTATTTTCCAGTTATTAGTTTAGATCTTGTTGAAACAGCTCCTAAGCTTGTGAGCTCGACCCCTAGAGGCTGGGGATGAGTTATTCTTGTCTATATCTTGTATTTTTTTAGTCATTTTCATGGTTGGACACTTGGGATTGCTTTGAGCATCATTATACATTCATCTCTACAGTTTGGCAAAGGAGTAGACCAGGGTTTGTAGCACTCCTTGGGATTCATGTGGATCTTTGTTTTGATGATGTGTTTCTCTCTGTTAATGTAAGTTTACTGGTGCTTTATGTGTATCATATTCCCTCTTATTTCTTCTTAAGTTAAACAAATAAGGATAAAGGTGGAATTCATTAGATTTGTAGTGCTCTACCTTGAGTTTTGTTTAATTTTCTATGTTTTCAACTATTTGAAGAGGATTCCTGATAGTTTCTTTCCCTCTTCAACTCCTTACCAGTCTGAGCTATCCATCTCATTAAAAATTGAAGTGTGAAAATAATTTCCTACCTTGCCCCATTCAGATCTCTGTAAAAACTAGGCCTCATTCCCCAGACCCAAAATCTGCCTTTCCCTTTGATCCAACAAACACCCTCAAAATCAAATCAAACTTTCTTACATATATACCTAGCCTAAAATTAGCTTTTATTCAAGTCATCTCAAGCCTCACTAATTATTTTTGCTGAGATTGACCAGGAGAGAGCCCTCTCACCTGGAAACTCTAAATCAGTTTCGAGATCAGATCCAAGGACTCCACTCGAGGATGAACCTGTTTGGTCAATTTAGTGTGTCCTAAATTGCTAACATAAATTATCAACCAGGGATTCGTAAACTGACGAAGTGTGGCGCACTATATGTGCAAGATAACCTATCTCTTACTTTTTGTCGTTTTTGGATTTTTATTAATCTTGGTTGGTTTCCTAATGTGAGATGGAAATTCTAAAAGACAAGTATGGTTATGAATATTCAAGGCAATGATGTCCTTTATAATGATTTACCAACTTGAAACTGAAAAAGGAATTTGAAACATACAATGACAAAACTTGAAAGGAAATGATATTAACTCTTTGAAATGAAAAGAGTCTTGCTAATCTAATCCACTAAAATAGTGAACTAGTGAGCATGAAACCAAACTATTCTTGCTGCTGTCTAAACACAAAAGAAACTATGCTGAAAGAAATCCAAAAGTTGCAATAAAGTAAATCTAAATCAAATTACATCAACTTGTCTTCTGATCCCTCATCATTAGTCCAGCTATGATTTTCGGAAGTAACCATAAATAACTTGAGTAACTGATATCTAACTTGCAGAAAGTAAACTAATATCAAACCACACATTCATAATTCAATCCCTCACCATCAGTCCAGCTGTGGCTTTCGGAGGTAACTGAAGATGTCATGCACAATTTAATATTTCTAACTTGCGGAAAGGAAACTAATATCAAACTACACATCCATAATTCAATCCCTCACCATCAGTCCAGCTGTGGCTTTCGGAGGCAACTGAAGATGTTATGAGCAATTTAATATATCTAACTTGCAGAAAGGAAACTAATATCAAACTACACATTTCATAATACAATCCTTCACCATCAGTCCAGCTGTGGCTTTCGGAGGCAACTGAAGATGTTATGAGCAGTTTAATATATCTAAATTTGCAGAAAGGAAACTAATATCAAACTACACATTTCATAATACAATCCCTCACCATCAGTCCAGCTGTGGCTTTCGGAGGTAACTGAAAATGACATGAGCAATTTAATATATCTAAATCTAACTATTGAAACAAATGTGCAAGACTGAAATAAACAAAGCAGTGCTGGAATTAAACAAAAAGTAAATTAGCAGCAGAACAATATTGATTCCATGTCATTAGTCAAAAGATATGCAAATGCCCGGGCTGCCATGAAAAATTATGCTAAAAGCTATGATTTCAAAAAGTAATCTAAGTAAGGAAATATGACAAAACAGAATTGAAAGCAACTTATCTAGAAAACATGTAAAAGCCTCCTTGGATAGCAGGGGCCCTCTGCTATCAATTTGGTGAAGTCCTTCAGCTCCTTAAAGTTGTAATCAAAACAGCATCAAAGAACTGAATTTCTCTATTAAAAAGAACTCACAAATCTACATCCCATTCCATCTTGAACTTTGTTACAAAATACTTCTCTACTACTTTTTTATTACTTCTTCATTACCTATGATAGGAGAAAGCTTCTCCTATTTATACAAAATATGAGGAGACATCTCATTAATGGGAGTCCATGAATCTCTCCCTCCATCTCTAGAGTTACAATCAAAATAGGAAATGATAAGACACATGTCTTTCTAGATTTTTAACACAACTTGAGGAATGAGACACATATCCTCTTAGAGTTTCAATACAACAAGAAAGTGAGACACATATACTCTTGATCCCATAATCTTCTCCAACCAAATTCGAATTTGGCTTTAGAGTGCCACATAAGGGTCTTCTAGAAGTCTCCTTTTGACCTACACATGTCACAAAACTCATAACACATATATAGATATATGAACCTATGTTAATTTTCTAATTTCTAATCATAAATTCACTTAAAATACATAAAATAAATAACTTTGGAAAACAAGGATCCTAACCCATATATTTATGAAAATGGTTACTTGATGTAGGGTTTTAGGTCAAATGGTTATGAAATAAGAGCTAAATGGTTGACATAATGGAAATATGTATGAATATGGAGAACACTTTTGAGACTCAACATACCCCCCAACTGAAGTTGTTGCATGTCCTCATGCAACCATTGCAATGATTCATTTGTCCATGAGTTGATCTTTTATGAGTTTTGACTCATATAGATTCATTCCAAACTTTGCTTCTTGATTTTTCCTTTTTGGAAAAGTATAATACATTTGATTGCAACTTCTTCTTCTTCTTCTTTTTTTTTTCATTGGTTGGTTCTTGTGTGACAACCATTTTTTTTCCCTTTTTTTTTTTTTTTTGAAGCATTGGTTCTTGTGTAACAATGCTTTATTTTATTTGTTGCATCAAAGTTCATGAAAACATTTAGAATCAATTTCTTCATCAATGAATTGATCATTTGCAAGGCATATAATCTTTTGGATCATGTTGCAACAATAGTTGGTTGGGAAGTATATGTGGGTGGAAATGGAATGAAAATGTGTGATAGTGTATGACATGTGGATATGAAATGATGTCCTTCCCCCCCCCCCCCAACTAAAGATATGACAATGTGGAAAAGGGAGTGAGGAATTTTTCCAAAGTTACAATTTTAGCATTCTAATGAATTACATGACTAAAAATTAGAAAACAACATACCTTCACTTACCTTAAATATGGATGAGTTGTGTATGTGTGGTGGCTGCAAAATTCTGATCATATTCTTCTTCAAGTGGCTGAACAAGAGGAGTCATGGATAAAGAGATGAGATGACTTTTATTGCTTCTACTAAAACTTGCTGAATCTGCTCCAAAATGCTGAAAATAATAGTCTTCATGTCTTCAAAACTCATTGGCACAATTCCTACTATGTGAAAAGATGTTCTGATGTCGAACATAGTAGGAAATTGTTGACTTAGTGGCCATTAATGGATGCCACTAGTCAACACGAGAAATCTCACCATTGATGACAATGAGAGTCAAGATGCCCAAACACATCTTGCTAGGTACGAATGATTTTGCTGATGTCGAGTCACCTAGAAGATCTTACGAACAAGAGACATTAATGTATTCCCATTGTTTGTCAGCATGAGAACTTGCCATTAAGGCATGCAAGCCTCAAGGTGTTTTTACAAAGAACTTAGACTCAAAGGACTATGGACTCAATAATTTGCATTGCAGCAGGGCTTATTTGCGGAATGAAAATGACATGGAATGGAAAATGAAAATGGAAGATGAAAATGGAAATGGACAATAAGCATGTGAATGAGAAATGACAATGGGCAATAAGCATGTGAATGAGCCTCTTGCTTTTATTTGTGATTATGAATGGACAAAAAGAAATGGAAAGTGGATGTGAATGTAAATGGAAAATATGAAGTGAAATGAGGTGAATGGTTTATTATGAGGTATGGATGTGATGGAGACAATAGTATCTGAAAGTTTTTCAAATGTTTGGATCTGATTTTACATCAGCATATTTCCTCCTCTTTGTTGCTGATCCTCCTCTTATGAAAAAAATTGGTCTCTTAGAGAGACATCATTCTCTTGTAGTCATTTGTCCTTCCTCCTGGAACCTGCAAAAAAACTAATACTTCTTCTGCAATGGAATGTAAGATTATCAAAGGGAGAGAGGTGATCAATCTCTCTAGTTATGATATTTACACACAAAACTAAGAATTTGTATTAATGAACAAGTTCTCAAAGAAAAAATCAAAAGAATTTATACCTGTTTTGGAATTAGTGCCTCAAGTTGAATGTAGCTTCTTTTCAGCAATTTATTTCATTATTTTCCATTTCAAACTCTAATGATGGATTTCTCATTGTATAGATCTTGTTGAGACCTTTCCAACGATACTTAAATCATCAAAATCTGATTTTGTATGAGAAAGTTAGGCTGATTTGAACAATGAGGTTTTCCAGCTGCGGAATTGCAGAACAGCTGCGGAATTGGACTTCAGCTGCGGAATTGGAGAACAGCTGCGGAATTGGACTTCAGCTGCGGAATTGAAGAACAGTTGCGGAATTGGACTTCAGCTGCAGAATGTCGACGGTTTCTGTAGCTAAAAATCTTGAATAAAAAGTTAGCCATTCATCATTCATCATCAGTTCAAATTTAATCAATACCTTCAGAAAAATGAGCAAATAACTTGTTCATTTCATTGATTCAAAATTATTCAATTTTTTTTTTTTTTTTTTTTATAACAACAAAAGAGAAATGCAAATTTTTTTTTTTTTAAGTTTCAACAAATGATGCTAAATAAAGCAAACTCAGATACATTAACCAATCGTGACCTTGCAATGACCATAGAATGGTAAGTGAAGATCACATAAGATGAAAAATAATATATTGGTAAGCATTGAAGAACATAAAAGGCATGATTGCTATTTCAAAATATAATCTTTTATCTCTTCAAAATTTATTTTTGTATCTGTTTGATCCTTGAGGACTATCACAATCAGTAACCATTCAGGACCACCCCCCTCAGTTGGAATTCCAATTGCAGCAGTTGCCATTACAGACACGTTCAATCTCAATTGAGCTTACCTTTATGCTACTAAGGTTCATTGTGCCACCTGCACGACCATGTGCTTGATAATATCCTCCTGTAGTTTGCTCAATTCATCCCCATGCCCTCTTAATGTCTTTCCATAGTGATGTGGCATCCCTTTGAAATAAACATCATAATGGTTGGTGTTTAATAATGTCATTGAAGCACCAAAAATTGCTGGGAAGATGATAAAGGAGATGTGAAATCCAACATTCAGAAAACGAAATTGAATTAAATTCAAAAATGAGTGGAATGTGCATTGAATGCCATGATAAGAGTTTGATTTTGATTAGAATTCCTCTTCCTAGAAATTAGGAAACCGAATTATCAATGCACAGTGCCGTTTTCAAATTCTTTACTCAGAAAAAATCGTTTTTCCTCACGCGGCAAGCAAAAATGGCCTTCAAAGAACCGAGAATTGCTCTCAGATCGCCACGAATTTCTTAAAACGGTTTCTGGGTTATCTAATTGACCATGTTGGCGAAAAAACCCATGTTTTATCTTTTCTAAATTCATCTCCAATCGATCAGAAAACGTGTTTGAAAATGACGTGTCAATAACAGTTTGCGTTTTTCTGGGTTCTGCCTCAGCAACAAAAATCGTTTTCTTCAGAACGTGGTTCAAAATTGCGTTTCATGTGCATCTTGTTTTCATCCCTGGACTGTTCAGAATCACAATCTCCCTTTTCATCTACAGGAATGGACAGAAAAATGCTCTGTCATTGCTATTTGACAGCGTATTACAGTGAACAGTATACCAAGAAGGCCGCTCTTTCATTTGTACAATCGCAGGTCTGCTACTATGATCAGAATCAAAATATTCACCTGGATAGCTGGTTCAAAATTTACAGCAGTGCCATAAGCAGCAGGCATCAAATTTCTCATCTCTGAATGATTGTGACTACAGAACTCACAAGAGCACGATTTCTGCAAAAATTGTTATTCTCAGAAAACTGGACTGTGCATGCATTTGAATTGTTTTCAAATGGGGCGCTAGGTTTGAATTGAATTGTTTTGCATGCATTTGAATTGTCATATCTGATTTGCCTCTTTGAATAGATGGAGTTACGAGCCTGTGCAAAGGTTCTCAACGTGGAGAAACTTTGGTGTTTTGTTTTATTGAAAAAAAAATGCCATGGCTATTTCATGGATTTTTGTTTATTGATTTGATTTGTTGTTGTTTTGTTTTTGTTGTTTTTTTTTATTTGTTTTGTTAATAAAACTATATATGTTATATTTCAAGAATTAAAAATATACATATATGTTTTACTAAACAAAATGATTATTATTTTTTTTTTTAAATTGTTTTGTTAATAAAATTACACATGTTGAATTTTGGAAAATTAAAAATATACATATGTAATTTACTAAACAAAAACAATTTATTGATTTTTTTTTTTAAATGATTTGTTATTAAAATTATATATATATTTTCAAAAATAAAAATATACATATATATCTTAGTAACAAAACAATTTAATTTTTTTATTTTTTATTTTTTTATTTTCATTTTTTTTTAATTGATTTGTTTAATAAAATTATGTATGTGATATTTTCAAAAATTTAAAAATACACATATATATTCATTAAACAAAACAATTTATTGAAATCAAAGTTTTTCATGAAAACAATTTTTTTTTCTTTTCATTGTTGAATCAATTGAAATGATGAAGTTTTATTTTGTCTCCCTTTTTTTTTCACATAACAATTCTTTTTCTGATCCTCCAGATCACACAAAGTGCAAGAGGAGAGCATACTTAAGGATTATTAATAATTTTTTTTTTTTTTACATAACAATCATTTTTCTGATTCTCCAGATCACACAAAGTGCAGGAGGAGAGCATACTCAAGAATTATTAATTTTTTTTTTTTTTAGATGTAAGAAATAAGGCTACCTAGTTACACTTCCCCGGCAACGGTGCCAAAATGTTTGGTCAATTTAGTGTGTCCTAAATTGCTAAAATAAATTATCAACCAGGGATTCGTAAACTGACGAAGTGTGGCGCACTATATGTGCAAGATAACCTATCTCTTATTTTTTGTCGTTTTTGGATTTTTATTGATCTTGGTTGGTTTCCTAATGTGAGATGGAAATTCTAAAAGACAAGTATGGTTATGAATATTCAAGGCAATGATGTCCTTTATAATGATTTACCAACTTGAAACTGAAAAAAGAATTTGAAACATACAATGACAAAACTTGAAAGGAAATGAAAATGTGCTACTGAAATGAAAAAGGTGCTGCTAATCTAATAAATCAAAATAGTGAACTAGTGAGCATGAAACCAAACTATTCTTGCTGTTGTCTAAACACAAAAGAACTATGCTGAAAGAAATCCAAAAGTTGCAATAAAGTAAATCTAAATCAAATTACATCAACTTGTCTTATGATCCCTCATCATTAGTCCAGCTATGATTTTCGGAAGTAACCATAAACAACTTGAGTAACTGATATCTAACTTTGCAGAAAGGAAACTAATATCAAACTACACATCCATAATTCAATCCCTCACCATCAGTCCAGCTGTGGCTTTCGGAGGCAACTGAAGATGTTATGAGCAATTTAATATATCTAACTTGCAGAAAGGAAACTAATATCAAACTACATATCCATAATTCAATCCCTCACCATCAGTCCAGCTGTGGCTTTCGGAGGCAACTGAAGATGTTATGAGCAATTTAATATATCTAACTTGCAGAAAGGAAACTAATATCAAACTACACATTTCATAATACAATCCCTCACCATCAGTCCAGCTGTGGCTTTCGGAGGCAGCTGAAGATGTTATGAGCAGTTTAATATATCTAAATTTGCAGAAAGGAAACTAATATCAAACTACACATTTCATAATACAATCCCTCACCATCAGTCCAGCTGTGGCTTTCGGAGGTAACTGAAAATGACATGAGCAATTTAATATATCTAAATCTAACTATTGAAACAAAGGTGCAAGACTGAAATAAACAAAGCAGTGCTGGAATTAAACAAAAAGTAAATTAGTAGCAGAACAATATTGATTCCATGTCATTAGTCATAAAAAGATGTGCAAATGCCCGGGCTGCCATGAAAAATTATTCTAAAAGCTATGATTTCAAAAAGTAATCTAAGTAAGGAAATATGACAAAACAGAGTTGAAAGCAACTTATCTAGAAAACATATAAAAGCCTCCTTGGATAGCAGGGGCCCTCTGCTACCAATTTGGTGAAGTCCTTCAGCTCCTTAAAGTTGTAATCAAAACAGCATCAAAGAACTGAATTTCTCTATTAAAAAGAACTCACAAATCTACATCCCATTCCATCTTGAACTTTGTTACAAAAGACTTCTCTACTACTTTTTTATTACTTCCTCATTACCTATGATAGGAGAAAGCTTCTCCTATTTATACAAAATATGAGGAGTCATCTCATTAATGGGAGTCCATGAATCTCTCCCTCCATCTCTAGAGTTACAATCAAAATAGGAAATGATAAGACACATGTCTTTCTAGAGTTTCAACACAACTAAGAGATGAGACACATATCCTCTTAGAGTTTCAATACAACAAGGAAGTGAGGCACATATCCTCTTGATCCCATAATCTTCTCCAACCAAATTCGAATTTGGCCTTAGAGTGCCACATAAGGGTCTTCTAGAGGTCTCCTTTTGACCTACACATGTCACAAAACTCATAACACATATATAGATATATGAAACTATGTTAATTTTCTAGTTTCTAATCATAAATTCACTTAAAATACATAAAATAAATAACTTTGGAAAATAAGGATCCTAACCCATATATTTATGAAAATGGTTACTTGATGTAGGGTTTTAGGTCAAATGGTTATGAAATAAGAGCTAAATGGTTATGACATAATGGAAATATGTATGAATATGGAGAACACTTTTGAGACTCAACAGAACCTAACCAGCAGAAACATGAAAGGACAATATGGAAATATCAGGTATTCAAGTTGGAATTTCATCCAAGAAATTTTTTTCTTTGTCATAAATTATTTCTTCTCTTTTCCTGAGAATGTCAAGAACGCTTTTTAAAGAATATTGTATTTGAGAGAAGATCCTCGGCCTGAATTTGATTCCTTCCCTTTGAAGATTGTAAATACCAAATATTTTCATGCTTTTTAGCTTGATCAAAACCTTTCTTCCAATCTTGTGATGACCGTCTTCAAACTGATGAACCTAAAGAGACCAAGAATGATTTTATACCTTTTGTACATACCCCTATACCTTGTAAAATTCCAAATCGATACAAGCCTCTGATTTTTCCTCCTATATCCCATGCTTTCCCTAAAAATCATGACCTATATCTACCAAGATTTGATGGTGAACGCGACAACATCACTGCTGAGAGACATGTTCTGAATTTTGAATCTTTTCTTGACCTTTTTGAAGTTGATGAAGAGGATGTCAGTATTAGGCTTTTTTCTCTTTATTTTAAAGGCAAAGTTAAGAGTTGGTTCAAAACCCTGCCTGATGTGAGCATCTCATATGTCCAACAGTTCGTCAAAGTTTTCCTCGACAGGTGGGTGATCAGACAGAACCCTTTCTTGATTATAGAAGAGTATAACCAGCTAAAAAGACTACCAGGGGAGACAGTACAACAGTTTTCTGCCAGATTTAACCAAGTTTATTATTCGATGCAAGTTAATATCAGGCCTCCTCCTGGATCTGCTCTCTTGCACTACTCAGGTACCTTTGATCCGAAAATGGAGTTTCAGTTGAGAGAAAGGAATCTTGCAACACTTGAAGAGATGCATAACAGTGCAGTAGATGTAGAGACTCATTTGCTGATCCGAAGGGCAAAGTTGAAGGAAGAAGAGATGAAAAACATAGATCCGAAGGAATCGACATATCTATAGGTAAAGCTTGAAATTTTGGTAAGTGCAGTGGAAGAGATGATGCAAAATATCACCACAAGGAATGAGTATAATGTTCAAGCCCATGGCTCGCTAATTGAAGAATAACAAGTTGTTGATCCAAAACATTTTGCTTCTTATCCCAGTTGTCATAGATCTGATAATGATTGTTTATAGATCATCTTGGAGAAGAGAGATCTGTTGATATGACATGTATGCTTAATGATGTGTTTTATACTGATGATTTTCCTCAGTTTGATCAGTATGATGATGATTATGTTCTCCAAACAGAAGCTAATCTTGCAGACAAATCAACAGCTAGTTTCTGGGAGGAAGAAGTTCACTTTCAATAGCTTGAATACAATCTTCAGTCATCACATATCAGCTATGGAAATGATGAGGAAAGTGCACCAAATTTTGAAGTGAAGGATATTTTCCTTTTTGTTTTGATTTGTTTCAGTTCATCAAAGACAACTTTCATGCAATCAAAAATCAACTGTCGACAAGTCTTGATCTGGACCATCTTGAGGGCAATGAAAACCTTGTTCAAAACTTCTCATATCTAGATTTGCAGCCCCCGAATTCCATTGATTGTTAAGTTGCATATGAGGACTTGGAAGCTAGCACATACGATCAAATGATGCAATATGATTCCGTACCTTTATGTTTTGAATCATTTCGGTTTATGAATGGAAAATGGCATGGTAAATCTTAAAATGAGCAACTTGTAGAAAATCATGTAATCTCATCAGAAACAATAAAAAATGGGTTGCAGCAGTTTTTTGGTCAATTTAGTGTCTCCTAAATTGCTACATTAATTTGTCAATCCAGGATTCGTAAGCTGACGAAGTGTGGCGCACTATATGTGCAAGATAACCTATCTCTTACGTTTTGTCATTTTTTTTTTTGGTCTTTTTATTTTTATCTTGGTTTGTTTCCTAATATGAGATGAAGATTTTAAAAGCCAAGTATGGATATAGATGTTCAAGACAATGATGTTCTTTATAATGATTTCCCAAACTTCAAATTCCAAAAGGGCTTTAAACATGCAATTGACAAAATTAATTCCTAAAAGAAAATGAAAATGTGCCACTATACTAGTTAAAAAAACAATGAACTATTGAGCATGAAAACCATTACCCTTGCTGCTGTCTAAACACAAAAGAAACTGTACTCAAAGAAAAGATAGCAAATAAAATAAAACTAAAATCAAATTACATCAACTCATATTCTGACCCCTCACCATTAGTCTCGCTATGGCTTTCGGAGGTAATCATAAACAACTTGGGCAATCTGATATCTAATTTGCAGAAAAATAAACTAATATCAAATTACACACTCATACTTCAATCCCTCACCATTATTCTCGCTATGGCTTTCGGAGGTAACCGATAATGACATGAGAAATTTAATATCTAACTTGCAGAAAAATAAACTAATATCAAACTACACACTCATACTTCAATCCCTCACCATTAGTCTCGCTATGGCTTTCAGAGGTAACTAATAATGACATGAGCAATTTAATATCTAACTTGCAGAAAAATAAACTAATATCAAACTACACACTCATACTTCAATCCCTCACCATTAGTCTCACTATGGCTTTCGGAGGTAACTGATAATGACATGAGCAATTTAATATCTAATTAACTAGTAAAGCAAATGTACAAAACTGAAATGAATAAAACAGTGCTAGAATTAAAAACTAAGAAAAAGAAATCAGCAGAAGGACAAGATTGATTCCATGTCATTAGTCATTATAAAATGATGTGCAAATGCCCAGGCTGCCTATTGTAATCTAGAACAAAAACATTGATCAGTTAACAAAAATATAAAGCATGAAAGATTATGGACAGAAGTAAAATGTAAAGCATGAAAGATTATGGACAAAGATGAAACATAAATACCATGAAAGATGTAATATATATACACGTGAATGACTATGGCACAATGAACGTAAGGAAATGAAGCATGAAACTATACAGTAATACACAAAACCTCAGCGTGTGCAGGGGCCCTCTTTACAAACCTCGGACAACAGCTATCAACCACGAATTACACTAATAAAAAAAGTCTTCTCATATATTCAAAATGCAGTCATAACAATGGAAAAAGAATTACGGCACAGTGGCTTTCTTTACAGCAGAATTACATTACAAGAACTAACTATTATGCGTATTAGAACGCATTATTTATAACATAGGGTGACATAACTAATTCCCTAAAGTCTGCGCTGATAAAAGACACGTGAAAAACCACGTCCAGAAATCTAGCATCATGGCTGCCGTGAAGATTAAATCTATGGAAAGTGGCTGTTGGATTCGGCTTATGGAGCTGTTTACAGGTGTTGATATGTCTCCCATGATTTAGAAATGGCCACGCAAGTCTTCACATGATGAAAAACAGAGTTTTGTCACCGTGGGACTCTACAGTTGACCACCACTTGGCTACCTTTGACCACAACCTTCTTAGGTGAATTCGACTGAGCCAATAGGACTCGATCCATGTCCATGTCATTTCCAACTTGTCCATGTGGCTCGATTTTCCTGAAGAAACCTGCAATATAGACTTTAACAAAATGGCTGCGGAAAGTTGTAACAGCTGCGGAAAGTGACAAGATTCCGCAGCTCAATGAGAAAAAATCTAATTCAAACAACAGACACAAAACATAGTTAAAAACCATTTTAAATTCTCTTTTATGATTAATATGCAATGATATTGATAGCTTAGGAGGTCCAGGTAAATGGAAAAAGTATACAAAGGTGTATAAGAAAGATGCAGATTTGAGACTCAACATACCCCCACTGTGAAGGTGTTGCATGTCCTCATGCAACCAAAATTTTGATCATCCTATTTTAATTCATATGCCTTGATACCTCAGCCAGTACATCCAGTCCTCTCCTCCTCTTCCTTGGTGCTGCTAACATCCTGGGCTTTTTCATCAAGCATCTGAATTTGATATTAATCAGTGCTCTACTTAACTTTTGGCATTTCTTCTTCAATTTCCTGTTCTTTTTCTGCGATAGTCCCAGATGTAGCATGGTATTGTCATGAATGATCTTGTCCAATTTTCTTTGTTCCTTTAATGCCTCATTTTCATTTTTAATGTGTCTATTTAAAACCTCCAACTCAAAGACTTCTTGTTTCAATGACTGGACTAGAGCTTCTTGTGCTGTATGAGGCTGATTGGATGAGGTGTTGGGGCCCGTGGCTATCCTTTCTAAGGATTCTATGTAATCGTACACCTCTTGCTACTTTGGATCTATCTCAGGTGTCGTTTTCCTTGGGCTATCTCCAAAATGCTGTGGAGGAGAATTGTCTTCAAAATCTGGCTAAAAAGGGCTCATGTCAACGTCTTGAGAACTAGCTTAAATGTTTGACTGAGAGTTAGGTGGACTATGTTCAATGTTTGGCTGAGAATGAGATGGACTATGGCCAGCTGGAGTTTTTTCAGGTGTTACCTCTCCCAAATCAATAAAATAAGGTCCTTTTGTCTGTGTTTTCTTCCACTTTCGTTTAAGCTTGGAACTTCTTCTTACATACTGTGGACTACTGTCTTTTCCCTTTTGTTTTTCTTTTCCCTTCTTTTTGGCCATAGATGACTGTTCCTGAAGGTGAAATAGTCTCTCAGATAACACTTGATGATCTTCTTCTGAGGAAGGGGTTTGATGCACAGCCTCAATGCTTTTTCTTTCTTCAGTCTTTTCCTTCTTCCTTTTAGACAGTCTTTCCTCTCTACTAGTTCTTTCAACTATGTTAGTAGGAGTACTTTGAGTTTTATCACTTGTTCTCCTTTTTTTTGGTGTACTTCCTTCAGGAGTTTCTTAGGGTTCTTCAAAGAAATTCCTGATTAAAAACTATTCCCATGTGTCCTTTTTCTCTTTTAACTGTTTTTCAATCAAAATTTTCACAAGAACATGGTGATACAAATGTAGTTCTACGTCCCCTAGATGCTTCTGGATGGTTACAAACATCTTCTTCAAACTATTTAATAAAAAGTATGGCAGATTGAGGGTCTGGTTGTCTAGAAAATTCATCAATAGTCGGGTATGATACATGTACATTGACCCAAAACGGCCCTCACAGGTGATAAATTTTTGAATAACTAACAGTAAACTGGCCCACTCTTCTTTTAAAGCATGAACAGGAATTCCCCTTTTAAAAATGGTAACATCCATACCTGGGTTACGTAGGATCACTCTCCAGGCTTCATCACTAATGCTCTTATTCTTGAACCAGCGTTCACCTTCTTGAGGGAGTCCTGTAGCAGCTGCTATGGATGCCTCATTCACCATAAATTTGAGGTCCCCAATCTCCACCTCCAGACCGTTGAAAGACCTTGCAAAAGCTTTTGTTACTTCCTTATGGTAGCCTCTAAACTTTTGAATAAACTGAAGCCATTTTACCTTTTTCAATATATCTCTGACTTGCGGATATCCTTCCATGAATTTAGGTCCTTCTGGTTCTATTCTCAACAACTGACCCATCCTTCTTTCTTCTTTTTAAAACTTGTCTGCGTGAGGAGGGTTCAACGGAGGTAAGACGGCTGAATTAGTGGAAATGAGCACGGTTTATGAAAGAGACCAGTGACTGTAAGCAGAGATCAGAGAATGGGTATACGGAATGTAGCATAACAGAGAACAAAATGGGGTGAAGCGGAACAGAGAAGGGTTACGTGAGCACGGTGGAAATGCAGCCGTGAGATCAATAGAACAGTAGGAGGAGTAAAACGCATCCGGCAATATTTAAAATTGGGTGGCTGCAGAGTAGATGCAAGCACGTTTATGCAACGGCTATGGATTTTGTGCGGCTAAGAGAATTCGTAGTCAAATCAACTACGTTTCTTAACTACAGGTGGAGTATCAACGTATAGCTGAACACCAATGAAGACCGGAGGCTTGATTATGAGGCCGTTTAGAAATGAATGCAAGGATTGTGGGGGAATCTTATAGAGATTGTGGGATGGCTATGGAGTTATCAACGAAATCATTGCATATAATGGAGCTATGGTTTATAACTATGTAAAAATGTGCTTGAATGCCATTTGAAATAAATTTTTACTCATACCTTGGAATTCTTGCCATTTTTCATTGGTCTTCAATCAGTTGCTCCTCATTGATGTCTTTGAATGCCCCATGTCTTCATATTATGTCTTCATACCTGCATTTGATTTGATGATTGTGGAAATAACATCTGACTGTAAATTTTTGAAAAACAGAGTGGTGGCTGCAGAAACTGCTTCTGGCTGCGGAAACTGGTGTCAGCTGCGGAAACTGACACAACAATTATTTAGGTGAATGGAGATGGATAGATGATAACTGACTGAATGAAAATGGTCATGAAAGAAAATTTTATTGGTGAAATGAAATGAAATAGATGAAATGGAGTGAAATGAAATGAAGTGGAGTGGAATGAAGTGGAATGAAATGGAGTGGGTTGTCATAAAACTTGTGGAATGAGAGAGAGAGGGAATTTTTTGGAAAATATAGGGTGTCAGGTGTTCCTGATTTTCACCCTACATTTTCTGTATAAGACTGCCAATCAGTGATTGGTTTTCAGGCTTATACTATTATTATTATTATTATTATTTATTTTTTATTTTTTATTTTTATTTTTAACTAAAAAGAACAAAGGCTAGGCTGGTGGAGAAGAAGGATTCTTCTTCACTAGCCTTATTGCAGAATTATCTTGAAACATTTTGACAAATTCCTCTTTTGAGAGTGGCTTATGATAGATCTTTAATATGTGGCCATTCACAATAAGAGGAGTTTGAAATTCATCAATGGTCTTGATTCTTACTACTCCATTGCTAAAGATCTTGTCAATCTCATATGGCCCAAGCCAATGAGTCTGAAATTTTCCTTTAAAATCTTTAAACTTGGAGTCAAATAGCAATGCCCAATCTCCTTCTTGAAACTTCTTCTCTTTGATGTATTTGTCATGCCATTTAGCTCTTTGATATTAACTTGATCAGTTCTTAGAATTGCTTCTTTTCTGATCTCATCTAGCTCATTCAACTGCTCCATTCTATGCTTTTGAGCTTCTGATAAATCCATCCCCAACTGAACTGCTATCTTGAAGGTCTTGACTTGGAACTCAATGGGGAGCAGGACTTCTTTCCCATAAACAAGTTCATAGGGAGAATGTCTTGTTGTATTTCTCCATGTAGTTCTGTAGGCCCACAAGGCTTCAGGAAGCCTTTCTGCCCAATCTCTTCTGTGTAGATGAACAGTTTTGGTGATGATACTTTCGAGAACTTTGTTTGTAGACTCCACTTGACCATTTGCTTGCGGATGGTAAGGAGTAGATCTTCTGTGTTTGATTTTGTATTCTTCCATCAGCTTCTCCACCAGGTTGGATGTGAATTGGCTTCCCTGATCTGTCACAATTTCTCTTGGAACACCAAAGCGAGTAAAAATATCCTCAGAAAGAAAATTAACAACTAAATTTTCAGTAGCAGACACTAATGCTTTGGCTTCCACCCATTTAGTAACATAATCAGTACAAACCAATATATACTTCTTTTACTTAGATGGTGGATTAGTAGGTCCAATGAAATCTAAAGCCCATTTTTCAAAGGGTTCGATGAGTACCTGTGGTTGCAATGGCATTTCATTTGAAAGGGTAGGTTTCCCTACTCTTTGGCAGCTGTCACACCTTTTGACATATTGTTTTGCATATTTGAAGAGGGAAGGCCAATAATATCCTAAAGAGAGGATTTTATAGGCCGTCCTTTTATCTGCAAAGTGTCCACCGCATGGTTCATCATGACATGCCTTAAGAATATCAGGCATTTCATCTTCCCTGACACATCTTCTGATCACAAGATCTGGCCCTGTTTTAAACAATTCGTTAGAAATCCATGAATATTTTGATCTCTCCTGAATAATTTTTCGTTTTTCACTTGGAAATAAATGTGAAGGTAGTTTCCTTGTAACCAAATAGTTAGCAATATCTGCATACCAAGGAGTCTTAATAGTTACTGCAAACAAGTATTCATCAGGAAACTTATCCTCTATAGGAGAATCTTCTTTAGTATTCTGAATCCTAGACAAGAAATCAGCTACTGTATTTTGTTTCCCTGGTCTATCCAACACAGTAATATTGAATTCTTGCAAAAGTAGGAGCCATCTTGTCACTCTGCCATTAGTAACAGGTTTGTTCATTAGATATCTAATCGCAGAATGATCAGTATGAATAAAAGTTTCATAGCCTGTTATATAATGTCTAAACTTATTGATTGCATGAACAACAACTAAAAACTCTTTTTTAGTTACAGTATAGTTCAACTCAGTGGGAGTCAAATTTTTACTGGTATAGTAAATGGCATAAGGGACTAAATCTTTTTGACCCAACACAGCTCCTAGAGTTGTATCTGAAGCATCTGTAGAAATATGGAAAGGAAGTTTCCAATTTGGTCCTCTCAAGATAGGTGCTTCAGATATTCTTGTTTTCAAAGTTTCAAAGGCTGATTGAAAATCAGGATCCCATTTGAATTCACAGTCTTTTGTAAGCAGTTTGAAGAGTGGAGATGTTATTTTAGTAAAGTTTTCTATAAATCTTCTATAGTATCCAGTAAATTCTAGAAAAATTCTAACATCTCTTTGACAATTTGGAATAGGCAACTTTGAGATGACTTCAACTTTTGATTTATCAACCTTAATCCGATCTCCTGAAATATGATGCCCCAAAACAATACCTTTAGTAAACATCATAAAACATTTTTCATGGCTTAATGAAAGGTTTGTTTCTTTACATCTTATAAGAACTTTTTCCAAATTTTCTAATGCCTCTTCAAATGAATTACCATAAACTGTAAAATCGTCCATATAAACCTCTACACAATCATGGATTAGATCAGAAACAATTCCTAGTACTGCTCTTTGGAATGTTGCGGGTGCATTACATAACCCAAAAGGAAGTACTCGATAGGCAAAATTTCCCCATGGACAGGTGAATGTGGTCTTATCTTGATCTTCAGGTGCTACCTGAATTTGATTATAGCCACTAAAACCATCCAAGAATGAAAAGTACTTTTTGCTTGCTAATGTATCTAATACCTGATCGATAAAAGGCAAAGGAAAGTGATCCTTCAAAGTTGCTTTGTTCAATTCCATGTAATCAATGCATACCCTCAATTTACCATTCTTTTTAGGTACTATAACCAAAGGAGAAACCCATCGGCTATCTGAAATTGGATAAATGAAGTTTACATTGAGTAGTTTTTGGAGCTCTTCTTTCACTATCTCCCTAAGATTTGGATTCATCCTTCTCTGAGGCTGTTTGATTGGTCTACTATTTTCCTCAATATAGATATGATGGATGCAAGTCTTAGGATCAATACCTTTCATTTTAGTATACTCCCATGCAAATGTAGTAGAATGTTTTTGCAAGATTTTGGTTAGTTCTTCTTGTTGTGACTTTTCCAAATGTTTGTTGATATTCAATGTTTTTCTTGGAAAAATCTCAATAGTAGAACTACAAAACTCTTCCATAGAGTAAAGAGACATTTGTCTTGATGATAAATATTCTATGTCAGATTCCAACTGAAATTGTGTGGGGTCATATTATGAAGATGTCTCAAAATTTTCTAATGTGTTCAGAATTTGACTATCCTCACTGATTTCAGAAATGGTAAAGACAGGTTGTATAATGTCCTCATCATCGACCCATTCATTGTCTCCTACTTCTGTGATTGCTTTTGCTGGAGGATACAAATTGAATTTCTTTGTCGAATTACCATTAGAAATGTACATATCCCCGGATCTACAACTAATAAAAGCATCAGCTGTGGCTAGCCAAGGTCTTCCTAAGATAAGTGGGTGCCCTCCTAGATTACTCTTGGGAGTCAAAATCATAAAATCTACCGGATATTCCCAAGAATCTAAGGAGATTGAAATATCTTCTAATACACCATCTGGTTTGATAACTGATCGATCTGCAAGTTGCAGTAAAGTAGGTGTAAAAAGAAGATTAGGAAGTTTTAGTTGTTCCATAGTCTGTCTACTCATAAGGTTGATAACAGCTCCTAAGTCAATCAATGTATTTGGAATTTCCATCCCATTTATATGTGTCTTGACAATTGGAATACCTAGATCTACATACTTCTGCATGGTAATTTTTCCCATCATGATATCTGCAATTTTTCCTACCAGGTGGATTCTTCTTGTGTCCTTTAGTTTCCTTCCTGGTCTTTTGAGACTCAACTCCTTTATTGTTTTTGCTAGAATAGGAATTTCTCGAATGGCTTGTAGCAAGGGAATCTTGATACAAACATTCTTTAATTCATCTAGAAAATCATAGTTAGGCAACAAGATTTGTTTTTCCACCCCTTTATCAATTTGTAATCTTTTAGGGAAAGGAGGTGTGGATGAAGATGCAGGTTGCTCAACTATAGGAGTTGTGGGGGTTAACTTTTCTTTCTCTTTTTCAATGTTTGAGTTTTGAAGAGATGCTTCCTCATAACCCTTATTGGCTTTAAGAGAGTCCTCCTCAGAGGTATCTTTCTCTTGGACATCTATAGAAGGTTTTTCTAAAACTCTACCAGACCTGAGTTGTACATCATTGAGAGGAACGATCATATAGGTAGGAAATTGTTGTCCTTCTATCATGTAAGTATTCTGAGGATTTTTATTGTTAGGATTTGGCAATGGCTGGGCTGGAAGTTGATTTTTCTTTTGTTGGTATGGAAGCATGAGTTGAGGATTTGGATTTTGTTGAGAAGGTTGTTGTTGTGGAAATGGCAATGAAAGTTGTCGATTTAGGTTTGGAAGTTGTGGAGCTTGTTGATTTTGAAAAGATGGAGGATATTGATAAAATTGAGCAAATCTCCCATAAGGATTTTGCATCCCTTGTACCCACGGCTGATATGGATTTTGATGTTGGGGCCAAGGTTGTTTCCAAGGATTCCAATTTGGTGGGGGTTGAGAATTCATAGGGTTGTTAAACCCTTGAGTTTGTTGCCCCTGCCAAGGTCTTCTTGCAACAAAACAGAGATATTCTACTGAATTTGGATCTTCTTGAAAGACAGCTTTGAGTTCAGGAATTGAAGGACAATCCTTGGTCTCATGATTCTCTGAGAAAATCATACATGTTTCTACAACTTTTGCATCCAATGGACATTCCCTTAAAGCATTTTTCTTCCTACATTTCGGACAAAAGATGGCTAGAGCATCAGTTTCTGCTTTCTGCTTGTTTTGAATTTTAAGGGTGTCTAGTTGTTCACTAAGGCTCCCTAAGATATTAGTTTTGAACTCATCGAGAATATTGCCGATCTCTGTCCTACTTACTGATCCAGTTGCAGATTTGTTTGCCTCGATAAGAGAAGGATCTCTAGTCCCTTTTCCTGTTTTAGATTTTCCCCTTGAGAGATGGACACATAGTTTTGTTATGTCATGAAGTGGAAGTTGAGAAATGTCTCCTTTCCCCATCGTGTTTAAAATATCTATCCATTCATCTCTGATGGCTTTTAATATAAGGGCTTTCAAATTTTCTTCATATAAGTTGCTCATCTTTTCTCTTTTTAAGTTGTATTGAAATCTTTCAAGTAAATCCTCCAAATTTTCATCTTCTTTTTGCACCATTTTGAATACCTCATCCTTGTGATTAGTGGGCATGCAATAGTCCAGGTATCTATCCAAAAATGTTTGTTTCATATCATTCCAAGTCCTAATATATTGGGTGGCTAATCCCATGAACCATTTCAAAGCGGCTCCCTTCAATTTTGAAGGAAATAGTTTGAGTTTTTGAGAGTCTTCCATATAGTAATAGGTTCGGCACACGACTTCAAACTCAAACAGAAATGTTTCAGGATCCTCACTTCGCAATCCATAAAAGTTAGGGAGGACATATGGTGAGATTTTTTTCATCGTTGTATGAGTTTCCTCATCAACTATAGGAAATCCAAACAAGTTGTCTCCTTCCCTATTTCTTCCATTATTACCTTCACCTCCACCATTGTTATCTCCATTATTTCCTCCTCTACCTCTACCTCTACCTCCGAATCCATCTATTATTTCCTCTGCCATGATAGTTTCTTTAGAGTCCTCAAATTCCTCTGGTTCTTCTATCAAGGGAGGATGAGAGTGAGTCTCTTCCTTTTCTTCTTCAGGTGATTCTACTTCTTTGATTACAATATACCCTCCTGTAGAAGTAAAGAAAGGGTCTTCTTCTAAATGAGATTTAGTAGGTGGTATAGGAGAATCCTCTAATTCAGCTGCTCCTTGAATTCCAAGAATCTTAAGGCTAGGGGTAGATGGTGGTGAATCTTGTCTATGCCTTGAAGAAGATGGAGTTATGAAAATCAAACTCTTGGCTCTAGCTACAAACCTTCCCCTAGAATCTCTTGCTCTATGCATGTCATTTTTATTATTATTATTTTTTTAAGTTGGGCTAATAATTCTCTTTCTGATCTACCAGGTCACACTAGGTGCAAGAAGAGAGCATACTTAAGAAATTACTGAACCAATAACTCTCTTTTCTGATCCTCCAGATCACACTAGGTGCAAGAGGAGATCATACTTCAAGAAGTTATCAAGTTTTCCCTTCTTTTTATTATTATTTTTTTTAAAGAAATTGGCTACCTAGTTACACTTCCCCGGCAACGGCGCCAAAATGTTTGGTCAATTTAGTGTGTCCTAAATTTCTACATTAATTTGTGAATCCGGGATTCGTAAGCTGACGAAGTGTGGCGCACTATATGTGCAATATAACCTATCTCTTACTTTTTGTCGTTTTTTTTTTTTTGTCTTTTTATTTTTATCTTGGCTGGTTTCCTAATATGATATGAAGATTTTAAAAGCCAAGTATGGATATAGATGTTCAAGAAAATGATGTTCTTTATAATGATTTCCCAAACTTCAAATTTCAAAAGGGCTTTAAACATGCAATTGACAAAATTAATTCCTAAAAGAAAATGAAAATGTGCCACTATACTAGTTAAACAAACAGTGAACTATTGAGCATGAAAACAATTACCCTTGCTGCTGTCTAAACACAAAAGAAACTTTACTCAAAGAAAAGATTGCAAATAAAATAAAAATAAAATCAAATTACATCAACTCATATTCTGACCCCTCACCATTAGTCTTGCTATGGCTTTCGGAGGTAATCATAAACAACTTGAGCAATCTGATATCTAATTTGCAGAAAAATAAACTAATATCAAATTACACACTCATACTTCAATCCTTCACCATTAGTCTCGCTATGGCTTTCGGAGGTAACTGATAATGACATGAGCAATTTAATATCTAACTTGCAGAAAAATAAACTAATATCAAACTACACACTCATACTTCAATCCCTCACCATTAGTCTTGCTATGGCTTTCGGAGGTAACTGATAATGACATGAGCAATTTAATATCTAATTAACTAGTAATGCAAATGTACAAAACTGAAATGAATAAAACAGTGCTGGAATTAAAAACTAAGAAAAAGAAATCAGCAGAAGTACAAGATTGATTCCATGTCATTAGTCATTATAAAATGATGTGCAAATGCCCGGGCTGCCTATTGTAATCTGGAACAAAAACACTGATCAGTTAACAATAATATAAAGCATGAAAGATTATGGACAAAGATGAAACATAAATACCATGAAAGATGTAATATATATACATGTGAATGACTATGGCACAATGAACGTAAAGAAATGAAGCATGAAACTATACAGTAATACACAAAACCTCAGCGTGTGTAGGGGCCCTCTGCACAAACCTCAGACAACAGCTATCAACCACGAATTACGCTGATAAACAAAGTCTTCACATATATTCAAAATGCAGTCATAACAATGGAAAAAGTGTTACGGCACAGTGGATTTCTTTACAGCAGAATTACATTACAAGAACTAACTATTATGCGTATGAGAACACATTATTTATAACATAGGGTGACATAACTAATTCCCTAAAGTCTGCACTGATAGAAGACACGTGAACAACCACGTCCAGAAATCTAGCATCATGGCTGCCGTGAAGATTAAATCTATGGAAAGTGGCTGTTGGATTCGGCTTATGGAGCCGTTTACATGTGTTGATATGTCTCCCGTGATTTAGAAACGGCCACGCAAGTCTTCACGTGATGAAAAACAGAGTTCTGTCATTGTGGGACTCTACGGTTGACCACCACTTGGCTACCTTTGACCACAACATTCTTAGGTGAATTCGACTGAGCCAATAGGACTCGATCCATGTCCATGTCATTTCCAACTTGCCCATGTGGCTCGATTTTCCTGAAGACACCTGCAATATAGACTTTAACAAAATGGCTGCGGAAAGTTGCAGCAGCTGCGGAAAGTGACAAGATTCCGCAGCTCAATGAGAAAAAATCTAATTCAAACAGCAGACACAAAACATAGTTAAAAACCATTTTAAATGCTCTTTTATTATTAATATGCAATGATATTGATAGCTTAGGAGGTCCAGGTAAATGGAAAAAGTCTAGAAAGGTGTATAAGAAAGATGCAGATTTGAGACTCAATAGCAGTCTTTTCAAGTTTTTCATGATCCAATAGCTGATGCATTGGATGATGTTTGCAGTCAAAGTGTTTCTCCTTTGACTATATGTAAGCTTGAAACGTGTACTGATACAAACTCGATCCGGCAGTCGGTCTCTTTTTCATTTTCAGCAAGAGCCTTGTCACAATGCTCAAATCAAAATTTGCATTCATGGTATGAGGAGAAGAAAAGTAATCCATTGGATGAGCTAAGTCGCAGTGTGCATGAACTTCAAGATCCTTATGCAATGTTTTTGGAGGCGGATAGAGAATCCATAGTAGTCAACGGATCTGTTCACAAGTTTTCATGGGAGTTTCCTTTCAGTAGTTCTCTCTTCTTTTTCATAAGCGAGCACTTGCGGCGAATCCAAATAGCAGTCGGATTAGTTACTTGGTTGCATTGGTTGTTTCATTTCACTTGATCAGGTGATGAATGGAACAACTAGAGTAGGTTGTATTGAATAAGCTTCATATTGAGCATCATTTCCAGTTTTTTAGTTGTGTTTAAGTATCGAGTTAGTTTTTAGTTGAGTTAGAGTCAGTTTGTCTCGTCAAGTCATCAGTTTTCAGTCATGCATTTCAGCTTGAGTTTTTTACTCCATTGCCCAATGGATGAAGGCACTGTCTGCTTCCCAAAGATCTGCAGTTCTTGGCACCTCCAAGGAGATACCATCCCCATTGGAGCCAATGTTAGTGTTAGTATTTGCATCCTTCCTCCAGTGATCAAACATGCTCTTACAAAGTGATTTTAAGGTGTCAAGGTCAAATTTTGTCATTTCAGTGAGTCTTCAAGTAAAATTTGGTCACTAGGTATTAGGTCTAGGGTTTGTTTTCACTCTTTTCAAAGTTTTCCAAATGTCGGTCCATGTCACCATTCAGCTGAGTGTACCATCATTCAGAGGTTTTAATCATCATGTCAGGTTCCAATGGGTCATTTTACACCTTGTTCATGCCTCAGTTGTGCCTAGGTAAGGTTCATTTCCCTCTCCTAGGGTTTTGGAGGTAATTTCTCTGGGATGGTCAAATCATCAGCAAAACTTGTATCTTGATGTTCAGACACCTTCCCCTATCCTTAATGTACCTTATTAAACACTTCCCATCACTGATATCCCCCAAATTCCTCATTTCCGCACAAACCCTAGTTTCTTGCTACAACTTGGCAATTTTCTAGGCTAGGCCTGTGTTTTTCCTTTTTGGACCGCTTCCCCTCACTCAATCTCTGAAATTCCACTTTCCCCTACTTCCTAACATCCCTCCCTACTTCCAAAAATTTTCTCAAGAATTTAGAAGCCCCTTATCCCCTTCATTTTTCTTCATTTCGACAAATCCCTTGTTCCACACATCGGGATAGGTTTTACACCAATGATGTTTCTGAGCAATAAAAGATGAATTTGGGAAAATTGAGATAGGTTTTTTTCCAAAATAGGCCAAGGAAGAAAAACCTCCTTCACTATTTACACATCTATCATGGTTTTAGAGAAATGTCAAAAATACAGTTTCCTTAGGAGAATTGATGCACCTCTGATGTGACCTTGGGAAGATCAAGATTTCTCCTAGATTGGTTGGCCAGATGACTTTCTTGAGGAGTCACATAATAACTAGAACAAATATATTTCCAATGAGCTATCATGAGCTCAATTTGGAGTTGAGGAAGACCTTCAAAAGTTGACCGCAATAGCACTATGCCTTGAGGCAGCCTCATTTTGCACGTTTTGACCAGTCCTGGGAGATTTGATTTTTGATAGGGAAAATGAACTCGAAATTGCAAAATTATAGTTGGGTTGGAAAGTAGACTCAAAAAAATTTCCAACGAGCTATCCTGAACCCAATTTGGAAACCGGGAAGGTCTCCAAACGTCTCCTTCAAGAAGGTGCGGTGCATAGAGATGGCGTGGCGCATTAGGCAGCCCTCTGCAGTGTAAAAAATGAACTGGCGCAACGCATTGAGATGGCGCGGCGCATTGGGCTAAAAAGCCTGAAATACATTGAAATATTCCTCCAAAGACTCTCAAATTTCTATATTATTCATATCCCAAGTAATTTAACATCCCTCCATGACCATTGAATTAATTTCTCATGGTGCTTATGGTGATTTAATGGATAAAAATTAAAACCCTACCTCCTTGCATCTTTTGTCAAAATACAATTGCATAGGGTTTATGAGTTGTATTTCTTGCTGCTAATTCAACTCCTAGAAATTTCTCACTCCCTCACTCCTTCATTCCCTCAATGATTTTCTCCCTCTCTTTATATTCTCATCTACCCATTCCACATTTCCCATATCCCTAATCAACTAACCCTAAATCCCTAATCCCACTATCCCAAACCCTAGTCAAATGTCCCCAAAACACTAATTGCCATCCCAAACCCTAGAATTCATCCCCTAAACCCTGTCATTCCCTAAGATCCTATAGCTAGCATCAAACCCTCCCCTAATCAGTCCCACTCATCCATGGCGCTCAAAAACATGAAGGAAAAACTGGCAAGCTGCCAAGAGGAGGAAAATCAAATTGACCACATTTGAGCAAGAAATTCAAAGATGATCATGAAACTTAGCTTGAAAGGGTCAATATTCATTTGGAAAAGCTGCTAGTGAAGGCCAACAAAGATAAAATATGTTCAAGCACGTGGTCAATCATTATTGGGCGAGAAATCATGTTTGCAAGGCACGAATCAAGATCTTGAAGGCTAAGTTGAAGAGGGCATTAAAGCGTCGGAAAAGGAAATATAGACTTTAGATTTTGGCTGAGGATTCCTTGGTCCATTAGAGTACATTATGGAGGACACTCAGCCCAAATTTCAAGAAATTTGGGACACTTTTTGCAAATTTTGATTTTTTTGGCCTAAACACATATTTTTCAGCTCTACGCATCGCACCACTTGGCGCGCACTTACGATTGGGAGCTCCTCTTGGGTAAAAATTTGTAGTTTTGGATGTTTCATGAAAATTTATGCATGCCTACCCATTTTCAAGATATTTTGATAGGTTTTGGGCTTCCATAAGGGTCAAAAACACCCTAAAAATGACCTTTTTGCCCCTTTTTGGACACAGGATGCGGTGTTGGGAAAAATCATTTTTGGAGGAGAAAATGGAAGCCAAATTCAGAAATTACACTTGTGTTCGAAAGTAGACAGGAAGACCTTTCCAACAAGCCCACTGGGAGCCAATTGTGACACTAGGAAGGTTTTCAAAATCAGCTCCAAACTGGCATGACGCATAGAGAAATCAGGCGCGACGCATTGGTGATTTTGGCTCATTTTTTACTCAGTAACTCTGTTTTTCACCTAGTTTTGGACAGTTTGACTTTATTATCTCCAAAATTTAAACTCATGAAGTAATTTGATGTTATTTTATGGGTATTTATGTAATTTTGGAAAAATTTTAATCATGAAAGTAAATTCATCCATCAAAAGGTGAATTGCAACTGAATGAAAAGTTTCCTATCTTATAGGGGCAAGTTGTTCCACTGCCTATTTTCCAGTTCTTAGTTTAGATCTTGTTGAAACAGCTCCTAAACTTGTGAGCTCGACCCCTAGAGGCTGGGGATGAGTTATGCTTGTCTATATCTTTTAATTTTTTATTCATTTTCATGGTTTGACACTTGGGGTTGCTTTGAGCATCATTGTACATTCATCTCTGCAGTTTGGCAAAGGAATAGACCAGGGTTTGCAGCACTCCTTGGGATTCATGTGGATCTTTTTTTTGATGATTTTTTTCTCTCTGTTAATGTAAGTTTAATGGTGCTTTATGTGTATCATCTTCCCTCTTATTTCTTCTTAAGTTAAACAAACAAGGATAAAGGTGGAATTCATTAGATCTGTAGTGCTCTACCTTGAGTTTTGTTTAATTTTCTATGTTTTCAACTGTTTGAAGAGGATTCCTGAAATTTTCTTGCCCTCTTCAACTCCTCACCAGTCTGAGCTATCCATCTCATTAAAAATTGAAGTGTCAAAATAATTTCCTACCTTGCCCCATTCAGATCTCTGCAAAAACTAGGCCTCATTCCCCAGACCCAAAATCTACCTTTCCCTTTGATCCAATAAACACCCTAAAAATCAAATGAAACTTTATTACATATATACCTAGCCTAAAATAAGCTTTTATTCAAGTCATCTCAAGCCTCACTGATTATTTTTGCTGAGATTGACCAGGAGAGAGCCCTCTCCCGATCTGGTAGGGCTAGCTACCAGGTTAAGTGTGGTTTGGTGTTATGCTAGACTCTGCCTTCCTCAGCCTGAGGTAGATTTAGGCGAGAAAAAATGGATTTTGTGTATGTTGGTAGGCGAATGAATCCTCGACCAGTGAATGTCGGGATATACGGTAAAGCATGGAGGGTGGAGTCTCGATTAGGCCTATTAATCCTCGACTAGTGAATGAAAAGATATACGATAAATCCTAAAGACTAGGATGCAGGAAAATTTCTCACGATGTAGGTGGAGAGATTCGAAGGCATCCATGCTTGTTTAACGCTTAGTGATCTAGTGGGGATTATAGTAAAGTCTGAGGAAACCTAGATTGGTTTGTTTTTTAGTCCCACATTCATGCTTCGAATATGGAATGGGGGTAATTGGCTGAAAGAAAGAATTGGTTCATCCCAATCTATGGTTGGGTGGTTCGTGGAAGTCTCAGGCCTAGTTGGATTTTGCATTCATTAATAACAACTTATTCTCCTTTGGATTTCATGTGTAAATTTATCATTTCATATGTGATTTTTAAGGCTGTTATATGCGTGTTATTCTATTGGTTATATGATGGCTACGAGTATGTTTTATGAAATACTTGATGCAATAGCTTTCGTCATGTTTTGATTAGAAAATTAATGTATAATGAATATATGTCCTAATATATGATAATGAAGCTATTGTAATAAGGAAACAATTGTTATTTATGAATCATAGATTAGTATGACACCCCTATGCTCATATATGTTTTATGACCTATAGATTACATATTTGTGACATGTTTTTCGAAATTCCTGTCATGGATAGTAGGGGTTATATTAATTAATTGCAACATTGACTGTCTTAGTATTCTTGTTCCAATTTTATTATTCATTTCTTGATTTTTCATGAAGTTCTAGGCATTGGCCTAAGACCTAAACCCAAAAAATTGGCCTAGAATCTGAGGTCACTGGCACAAAACTCCCAGAAAAATTCCACAATCACTGACATTCCTTGTTGTGGGAGTGGTTGGAAGGCCTTAGTTGTATGCATGATTTTTCATGGGAGTGGATTAGGGTCTATATCAGTGAAATATAAAGTTGTCTCAGGGGTTGGCCACTTGAAGGGGTTGGTTGGCTCCTGAAGGTGTAATAACTTTGGTTTCACTATGTCAGTTTTGTTCGGTATGTGTTATATTCTTTCCATGACTAGTCATGTGTGAGGGGGTCACAGGGGGGGTGAAAACCTCTCCTGTACATTGCGTCGGGTGCAGTAAGGGGGTCATAGGGGGGGCAATATTCCCCCATGCTCAGGGTTTGAGGCAGTGCCCCAGGAAAAATTTTTGGTCCTTATTTTTTGGTGGGCGGACCCGCCCTTTGTTTTGTGCATGGGTTTACAACTGGTTTTTGGGCATGATGGTTTTTGGCCCCTGATATTTTGTAGATCCGATCAAGGGAACTATGGTTATATTCTAATCTAGGTTTAATGGATTGGGGTTTATGTATGCTTCAGCATGTATATATATGTGTTGTAACAATAAAAGGAAAAAAAATGAAAAAATCAAGCTAGTCGTCCCGATTTGGGATCCAGGGGAAAATCTCTGAATTTATCCGTTTATGTTTTATGCTCTCTCTATTGTTTATTTTCTGGTTTTTAAGATTCGTTTGCAGATAATTTTTGTACACGGTTAAAACCTACATTTGGTATCAGAGCTGTTTCGGCTTCAAGGGGACTCCTTTGCAGCTGAGGGGTTTTTTTCTTGGGCCTGAGGTAGACCCTGTTCAGTGGGAGACCTACGGAATCGATTCTTGTGGTTAAAGAAGATGGTGAGCGGCGGGAAGATAGAGATCGAGAAATTTAATGGTCAAAGTTTTGAGTTGTGGAAGCTCAAGATGGAGGATCTTCTGGTGGATAAAGATCAGTGGATCGTAGTAGATCTGGGTACTAAACCAATGAAAATATCAGATGAAGACTGGAAGAAGGTAGATCAGAAGGCAAAGGGCACAATATGGTTGTGTGTCTCAGATTCAGTATTGTTGAATGTATCTTGGGAAGCTACGACGAAGAACTTGTGGGGCAAGCTAGGGACTTTGTACTAATCTAAGTCTCTTGTGAATAAATTGTTCTTGCAGAAAAATATGTATAACCTAAGGATGAAGGATGGAGACTCGGTGACAGAGCATGTGAACACCTTCAATACCATGGCAAGCCAGATATCATCTATTGATATTAAAATCTCAAATGAATATAAGTGCATCGATTTGTTGTGTTCTCTATAAGATTCGTGGGACAGTCTGGTTATTGCAATAGGTAGCAATACAACTACATTGAATTTTGATGAAATTGTCTCAGCCTTGCAGTCGGAGGAAATGAGACGGAGAAATATGGAGGGTCAGAATGGAGATGCCTTATCTGTACGAGGAAGGTCCCAGAACATAAACAAGAATAATGTTTCGAGTGGGAGATCTAAATCTAGAAGGAGATATAAATCTCCTGGAAAGTTTGTAAAGGTGTGCTGGAAATGTGGAAAGGAATGGCACTACAAAAAGGACTGCAGGTCTAAAACTCCTGAGAAAGGAAAGAGATCTAATGATGCTCCTTCTACATAGGAAAAAACCACCTCGAATGAAGGTGGGGGTGTGTATTTGGCTTCTTCTTCAAATACACATGTAGATAATGAGTCATGGTTGATTGACTCAGGTGCATCCTTTCACTTCACTCCCCATAGGGAGTGGTTCTGTGAGTTTGAGAAATATGATGGTGGTGATGTCTTCTTAGGTGATGATAGGAAATCCAGAATCGTCGGACATGGAAAATTCAAGCTGAAGCTGCAAGGTGAAAGGATTAGAACACTTCTTGGTGTTCTGCACATTCCTGCATTGGCCAGAAATCTGATCTCTGTAAGCAAGATGGACGATGCAGGTGTGAAAACAGTGTTCAAGAAAGATGCCTATAAGATGGTTCGGGGAGCCTTGGTATTAATGCGGGGAGTTCAGATTGGAACTTTGTACAAGATTTAGGGAAACACTGTTATTAATGGGTGCAACAATTCTGTGGTTCCCGAAAGTGGAGTGGAAAGCCTAGCAGTCTCTGGAAAAAAGACCATGCTATGGAATCAAAGGCTTGGACACATTGGAGAGAAGGGCCTTCAGATACTTCATGGAAATGGTATGGTATAAGGTATGTATAATAGCTCTCTGGATTTCGATTTCTATGAACATTGTGTATATGGGAAGTAGAATCAAGTGATTTTTCCTTCTGGTGCTAAGAGGGCGAAAAAGATATTAGAGCTTGTGCACAGTGATGTGTTTGGACCTGTGTCGGTTCCATCACTGGGTAAGTATGTGTACTATGTTTCATTCATAGATGACTTCTCAAGGAATACATGGATATATTTTTTGAGGAAGAAATCTGAAGTCTTTGACAAATTTAAATAATTTAAGGCTCTGGTGGAAAACTAGATAGAGAAGAAGATAAAGTGCTAAGGACAGATAATGGTGGGGAGTTCTGCAAGAAGGAATTTTAAGAGTTCTGTAAGAAGTGTGCTATAGCACGGAAAAATAATACTCCATATACACCTCACCAAAACAAAGTTGCAAAAAGAATGAACTAAATGCTGATGGAAAAGGCAAGAAGCATGCTCAGTGGTACCGGGTTAGGATAAGAATTCTAGGCAGAGGCAGTGGAGACTGCATGTTACTTGGTTAATAGATCACCTTCATCAACGTTGGAGGATAATACTTGTTGGGCGGCTTAATTGTTGGATTAAACCTCTCATTATTAATTATCAGTCTGGGAGTCATAAACATGAGTTGTATTGCATCTTGGCTCAGTGTAATGGTCAGAGTATAAATATTCCTTTGTAATGATAAACTAGGTACTGGAATGAAACAAAAATTTTTGGGTAGATAAATAATCTAGAAAAGGGAACCTACTTAACTAATTTTATCAAGCCAACTCCATACTAAAATTAAACTGTAAGGAAATACAAATAAATCCTCAATCACATAGCATTCTCGCACTCAAATTCTGCTTTTTAAATCTCCTATGATATCTTGAAAACCTTAATCTATTAACTCTTCTCACTAACTTGAAACTAACACTTGAAAAAAATACTTGAGATAAGCAAAAGACACACACATTATTCTAATGATAACTCACACCTAAAACTAACTATCTTAACTACTCTTGATAACAAATTCAAGATCCAAATTAACAAAGGACATCCCTAACTACTACTAGAAGAAAACTACTTCACTCTATGTAAAATAACATCTAAAAGATCCTATTAAAAATATCATTGCAAATAATCAATGATAATCTTTCAAAACATTTTAATCTAGATTAAATGAATCGTCCAAAAACAAGCTTACTATTCAGACCATGTAACTCAATAATGAAAACGAAATCACTCTACCTGCACAATTAAATCCACACTCAAACTTTTGTTTATAAAGAAATGACTACACTACGAAAACAAGAATGATTCTAATTAAAAATAAATCTAATTATTAAGAGAAATCATGGGATGCATAAACTAATTAAATCAGCATTAAAACCTGCAAACATTCAAACGAAACTAAGTAAGGAAAACCATTACTAAAACTCAAATCATTAAAATATGTTCTAACTCTTGAATCAAACTCAAGAATT
Source organism: Pinus albicaulis (assembly GCA_034641835.2). Classification (NCBI taxonomy): domain Eukaryota; kingdom Viridiplantae; phylum Streptophyta; class Pinopsida; order Pinales; family Pinaceae; genus Pinus; species Pinus albicaulis. The sequence continues at coordinate 954,751,680 of CM076581.1, read as the reverse complement.
GGAAAACAAACTAATGATCTAAGTGCAGAATTAGGAAATATGAGATACTATTTAAAATCAATTAAAAAAAATATATAATTCTACCAATTACACTAAAGCACAATTTATAAATCTTTGAAGAATGAGAGACTCGACTCTAGGTTGCGGTGGATCCTTGCCACTGCCTGGAGAAAGTCCTAAACTAACTCAACGTTTTAAAAAAAAAATTACAATGCTCATATAAAAACAAATGCAGAAGCCAAAATTTATTAAATTAAATCAAAACATCGAGTCAAATATTAATTAATAAATACATGAGCTGTTGCTGCTCCATTAAAATTCCTTCTCCTTTGAAAATTGGATGTTGGTTCTACATCTTAGCAATTCGAACTTGCATCTGAAAAATTCTTCCCGGTTCTACATCTGAGAAAATCGACCTCGAGAAATTCGACTTTACATCTGAGAAATTAATTCTATCTAATTGATGGACTCACACTAATTGCATCTCTGCTGTCTAAATGACGGATTAACTCCCCCTCTGCGCATAGCGCTCTCCTTTATATATATTGTTGGGGTTCCCATGTTTTGGCCAGGTTGGCAAGACCAAAAGATGAGACAACATAGAACCACTTTCAGACCTTAGGATCTAGCCCTCCTAGGTCCAGAGAGGGATCTCTCTATATGAGTCAAAGTGTATGTGTCTTTGAAGCTCACAATAAGGTATTAGGCTAGGTATGAAGCACAGGGTCTGTTTGGATTATTTGATGTTTGGTTGCTGGGAATCAGGAAAGGAAGGTCCAGCATAAGACAAGGATGAGCATAGAGGAAATTAGATTAAGACAGATAACTCAGGGAACATCAAGGCCATTGGGCAATGGAGTCAAGAAAGGATTTGCTTGTGTTCAATGTGCAAGCTTTCAGTTGGGCTAGTCATCTAGAGTATTTGGATCTTAAAGATGACATTTGGGATGGGACATTAAGGACTGAAAATGAGAGGAGAAGAACCATCCAGTTATGTCTATAGATCAGGTCAGAGGTCATTTACTCCAGACCTTCTTGGACAAAATCAGAGGCAATACAAGGGATCTTAGAAAGGCTTAATTGGGATGGAAAGATTCTAGTGAGGCAGAGACTAGGTTATGGACCTCCCAGTGTTCTCAACTCATCCAACTAAATCCTAGAAAGAACATCTAAACATAGATTTCTTCAATTCATACATCAGAGAGCCGGAAATGACATCCACTACACTGGTTAAATCAATTGAAACCAATATTCAGATACACATATAAGCAGAAAACATAAAAGGTTGGGAGAGCAGCAGCATAAGGTACCTATCAAGGGTAAATCTTATGCAAAACTTCTGATGCGAGCCAGTAGAAATGGAATGAAATGAAATCAAACACAGAGATAGGAAAACATCACCAGCTGCTTTAGATCAGGATCCAAAGAAATATGCTTGTCATATTAAAAACAACACCAATCAGGTACATTATTGCCCACAGGTTGAACATTCAGTCTGAATACATCAAATCTCAGCCTATCTTACAATATTACACAGAGAACTTCTCTCAAGAGGAAAATACTTGCATTTCTCTGATATCTCATCAACAACCTTTACAATAATTTCTTTCTGTGTTTTATAACAGAGGATGAACAGAATATCGACTGAGGTGGTAGGTGAACACTAAATGATGTATTAAACCCTTGAAAAGAAAGAGGGCTGAAGCCCATTCTATTTGAATGTTGTGTATTTAATCTCTGTCTCCTCTTTATGAAAGGGTGATCATCTCGGATATGATTTTGATATATTTCGGCTGCAGTGATGTACTTGTGGTGAATAAACAAAGGCAAATGAACCACTGAGAAGTCTGCTAGACAAATGTTCCGAATTCTTTGAACTGCTGTTAGGATGGACATTCCTTCAGGGACACAGTGCATAGTAAAAGTTGTATGGGCACCCTGTACTTGATGAAGAAAAACATACTGCTGACGAATAAACCCTGATGTTACCTCTTACTCGTGCTCAGGATCTTTTGATCGATCCTCGGGGTTCTTCAAACTGGTGCTTTGCTTCTTAAACCGTTGATTTAAGGCTTAAGATCTTCATTGACGTGCTCTAATCTCTCTGTCTTGAGTTGAAACACCTTGCTGCTCCAACTCTGTCTCTTTCCATGCATTTCGAGCTTTAATGGCGCCGGTAGGTCCTCCACAGAGTTTAAACCCTGTTCCTTTTAATGGGCATCCCGTCTTCACCTTCCCGGGTCATTTTTCATAAATTAAGCCGCTGTAGGTGATCTTCCTTGATTTCTCTGTCACTGCAACTGAGGCTGCACATTATGGTGGTCTTCTATCATTTACAACCCTGGAAAACACGAAAACTGTGAAGAAAACAATGGATGGGGTGGCGGATGATGTGGACGATGAGAATGATTGTGCAAATGGTGCCATGGTGGAATAACGATGGACTGTGGTGGAAGAATACAGTGTGAAATGGAAGACATGAAAGATAGCGGAGGGTCAGTGGAATATAGAGCAAATATACGTGAAAACCTTAAAAAAAACCGACCTTGAATGTTATATGCAACAGAATGAATGGGTGTACGGTGGACACAAGTGGCGGGAGTGACGTGGCTGGGTGAACCAGGGGATGGTCAACGGAGGGCAAACAGATCTGGACCGTTGATCCTAGTGGAGATCGACGGCAGAGGGTGACAGACGGTAAGCCAGCAGGTGCAATGTACAGGGCTTAAGCAGTGCGCAGCTTAGACGAACGACGACCGTTGGATGAGCGTTTCGAGATCTGACGGCTCACAGCGATTTCGCTCGGCATCCGTGATTGAAAGATAATGCGTGAGGGATGGGTGGTTTTGCCGTCGTACAGAAGACACGCGTCGGTAGCTGTATGGAATCGCTGGGCATTCGGGGAAAACCCCCATCTGCGCAGAAGCGGTGCGATGAAAACCATCGGGTTTGGAACAGTGTGCGGTGGGGTCCACTGGGCGGAGAGGTCCCGAACCATCACATCTTCGTGAGAATGGACGACGATGGTCCAGTAAGGAAAATGAACGTGGGAGACATGGGCGTTGGGGATTTAATGACCGCCGTCCGATCAACCAAGATCTACGGCTAAGGCTGTGCCCGATAAACAAATACGATGAGCGCCTTTCAGTGTCGGGGCTTGGTCACAGCGCTGGGTTTCGTGGAAGGTGAAGGAACGCAGGGCTATCAGGAGAGGGGCTAGGCCTAATATAAGGTTCAGAGTGGGTTTTTAAGCCTTTTCAATTCATTTTGAAGCCTTATAAGGGTAACGATATGAAGATAAATAGCGAATCAGGCTAAAGCAGGGACATGGGTAGAATTTGAAGGGGATTTTTGGGGATTTTAGAGGATTGACAGGAGAAATAGAGGAAACAAAGGGATTCTGAGAAATGAATCATCAGGGGAGATCTGTATTGGGCATAGCACAAAGAGACTTCAAGGAGGATGGGTTTTTAGGGGGAAAGGCATTCCTTGAAGGCTCCACACAAACTAGCCCCCATCTTGCTTGTCAATAATTTCATAGGGGGGCTAACAGTGGCTCCACATGGGGATGGCTTCTTCTTGAAGGAGGTAAGAAACTAGAAATGATCTTTGGAGTAGGCCAGTTGCCTGCTGCTTGGCACGTCCCCTTCTTCGATCAGCCGCCACAATATGAATATGTTACATCAGCAGAAACATTCTTCCCAACCAGTATACCTACCCAAACTATAGTCCTAACCATTTTTCCCTTTAGGGTGCATTTGAAATAGCAGACCCTTTAGATTTATTTCCAAAAAGAAAACAAACCTATTCTACATCTACCCTTATTACTCCATGAGGCCAGATTAAATTTTTGGCCTCATATGTTTCTCTACCTAATCTACTACCTGTTGGGATTAAACTGTCCAACCGGTTTCTTCTCCTACATTCTAAGACAGGAAATTCAAAATAGCCAAGCCGGGATTAAACTGTCTGACTTGCTGTGGATCCAAGGCATAAAAACAGTTGCACATGGATAGAATTTTGCAGAAAACAAAACTGTGAAGGCTTAAAATATGAAACTTGCAGTATCCTTCTTCTTTTCATGACTCAAGTTTTGAGCTTGTTAGAGTCACTTCTTTTTCTTCCTCTCAGCTCTAGTTTTGGGCATGTTAGAGCTGATTCTCCTTTTCACTACTGGTCCAGATTTTGAGCATATTAGGACCAGCTATTCTGCTCCCTTTGGCTCAGATTTTGATCATGTTTGAGCCACTCTTTTTACCTTTCGGAGGTTCATGTTTTGAGCATGCCTGAACCTCTCTTTTTTTTTTTTTTAAAGAACGAAAACACTGCAATGGTATGTACAATGAAATGGAAACTAGAAAATGAAATTTAGCAGAAGTAATGCTTGAGCATCCTACCATTGACAGGACCCCCAAACAGCTCTGTACCATTAAGTTCTTGTAAGAAAAATGCATTAGGACCCACAGTGGCTTGGATAATATATGGACCTTGCCACAAACTATCAAAGCTGCCATGTTTACCTTTGTCCTCTCTCCTTGAATCCCATTTCAGAACCTTGTCCCAAACTTTGAAATATGAAGCTTTAGCTCTTTTGTCAAATTGCCTCTTTATGTTTTCCTAAAATCTGACAGCTCTTCTATAAACCTGCTCCCTTGTTTGCTGAAGATGGATAGTTTTATTAATTCTTCTCACCATACTGTCTTCCTCTATCTGAATCTCTTGAACAAGCTTAATCACTGGCACTCCAAGGTTGGTAGGAAAAACTGCTTCGGTTCCATAGACAAGCTAGAATGGTGACATGCCAATGGATTTCTTTGTTGTGAGCATGTCCGCCCACAAAGCATGCACCAAATTTTTGTGCCATGACTTTCTGTTCTCTTCCAGCATCTTCTTAATGATGTTCACTAGGCTTTTGTTGGATGATTCAGCTAATCCATTACCTTGTGGGTAATAGGCAGTTGAATGACCAAGCGCTATTCCATACCTGTGACAGAAATCAACCATTCTCTTGGATCTGAAAGCAACAGCGTTGTCAGTGATTATTTTTATTGGACAGCCAAAATGAGACAGGATGAAGTCCTCTAGGAACCTAATGATAACAGAATCAGTGGCATTCTTAGTGGGTATAGCCTCTATCCATTTGGTGAAGTAGTCTGTGACTGTTCGGATCCATTTGTGTTGCCTAAAAGAAGAGGGGTGAATTTCACCAAGGAAATCTAGGCCCCATTGCATGAAGGGACCTTCTACAATGATAGGTTGTAAAGGGAGGGGGAGGAGCTTTCTTCTACCCTCAAAGATTTGGCATTTGTGACAGGAAGTTACCATTTTATGGACATCATTGAAAAGTGTGGGCCAATAATAGCCAGCCCTGCGTATCTTGTTTACAGTGGCTTTCCAACTCAGGTGGCCTCCACACTCCCCAGCATGGAACTCTTGTTTAATTCTTTCAGCTTCAGGTTCAGGCAAACATTTCAGCAATAGGCTGTTTGGATTTTTCCAATATAGGTTTTCATTCAGGATGCAGTGATTTCTGGCTTTTAGTTTTATGAATCTGGCCTTAGTTTTGGATATTTCTGGAGGGGTATTGAGATTGGTGAGCACGTAAAGGATATCGGAATACCAAGGAGAGTTCTGGAACTTCTCCTCAACATTGGGGTCAGGAAATCCTTCCTGCTCATCCAAGGCATTTACCATGTTAATTTCAAGGGCCTACAAGTTAGACTCGGCCATTAATTGGGCCAAGCCTCAACCTTTGATTAGTTTGGTGGGCTTTATTTCAAGGTCATATTCTAATATAGTAGCAATCCATTTGCCCCTTTTCCCATCAAGGTCTTGGGACAAGATATCTTTGACCACTATATTTGGCACATAATCAATGGTGTGAGAATGCAGAATGTACACCCTAAAGTCTTTTAAGGCCTTTACCAGGGCATAGGCCTGCTTTTCCATAATTTTGTACTTCAAGGGTGCATCCCTTAAGGCTTTGCTGAAGAAGGCAATTGGCTGTTCATTTCCTTCTGAATTTTTCTGTAGTAAAACCACAGCCACTGTATGCTGGGAGGCGAATGAAAAAATCAAGAAATATTTTGAGAAATCTAGGCTAATAAGAACCGGGGCTTGAGTGAGTGCAAGCTTTACTGACTCAAAATATTTCTTGGCTTCGACAGTCCACTTAATTCCTGCACCTTTCTTTAGCATGTTGGTCATTTTCCTAAGGTGCTCAGCTAGGTTGGGAATGAATCTCCTAAGGAAATTGATCTTCCCAATGAAGGATTGCAATTCTTTGATGTTTCTCGGGTGTGAGATTTGAAGTAATCCCTCAACTCGCTGTGGGTCTATCCTAATCCCTTTCTCAGATATAATGTGACCAAGAAGTTTACCTTCTTGCAGCCCAAACATAGTTTTCTTAGGATTTAAGGACATATCGTACCTTCTACATTTTTCAAAGACTTTCCTCAGATGCTTCAGGTGTTCTTCAGTTTTAGAAAAGACAGTCAATTCATCCAAGTAGATAACTATGAAGTATCCTATCTCATCTGAGAAAGCTATATCCATCACTCTCTGGAAGGTGGCTCCAGCGTTCATCAGTCCAAAGGGCATTTTCACATACATGAAGGTGCCCCATGGAGTGGTAAAAGCTGTTTTGAGTTGATATTCTGGGAGTACAAGAACTTGATTGTATCCTGAAAAACCATCAAGTAGGGAGATTCTCCTAGAGCCCACTACCTTCTGTAGGATATGTTCCATTCTAGGCAAAGGGTAGTTGTCTTTCAGGGAGGCTCTGTTGAGGTTTCTAAAGTCTATGCATAGTTTGATCTCCCCTGTTTTCTTCCTCACAGCCACTAGATTTGATACCCAATCAGAAAACCTCACAGGGACTATTATGCCTGCATCATACATCTTCTTAATCTCTTTTTCTACTGCAGGCAATTGTTTCGGATTGATTCTATGGAGCTTTTGTCTAAAAGGCTTCTGATTTTCCTTTAGGGGTATCTTGTGTTGTATGATGTTGGTGTCATAGGCCTTTAAGTCTTCATATCTCCATGCAAACACATCAATAAATTCCTTAAATAGGTCAATGTATTTCTTCTTCATGTCTGCAGGTAAAGACTTAGCCATTTTAATCATTCTGGGTTTATCTTTAGTGCCTATTTTGCACTCTTATACATCCGAATCTGCATGTTCTATAGTGGGCTTTTTTGCTACATCATCAAAGTCAAAAAGGTCCTCCAAGGGTGCTAGACCTCTGGGTATATTCTTGTCTTTGGCCTGTAGCACCTCTATCTCTTCGCTATCTACGTTTTCACATTTTTCGGTTGGATTTCCAGTTTCTTTATTCAGGGTGTTTATCTCTATGTTACAGGGTGTTTCTTGTTTATCTGGGGAATCCTCACTCGGGCAGCTGTCATTAGATTTTGAGTCGAAATCAGAAAACTCAAACTCATTTTTTCCCACTAGAAAATCTTCAATCTGTTTGTCTCCCTCAAAGACCTGCCAATATTTTTCATTGACTGGCACCGCAGGTCTGAATTTGGTCTGAATGATGATCTGTTGGTCGGATGGAGTCTTAGGATATGAACGAGCTAGGCAATCCAATCCATTTGTAATGACATTTTGACCCCTAGGGACAAACACCATCTCATATTCCATAAATGTTTTCAGTATATCCATGGTATCATTCCTGTATGCCCTGAGCCTAGGGTGTTTTGCTGAGTACTCACTGTTTACTTGTTTTATGACCAAATCTGAGTCTCCTCGTACAGCTATCCTATGGGCTCCCAATTTTTTCAACAGGTTTAGGCCAAGGATAAGAGCTTCGTATTCTGCAATATTATTTGTACATTTGAAATGCATATTTACAACATGGCTCTCAGCGTGGTCACTCTTTGTGTTACGTATCTACACCCCTGCCCCAGTGTCCTTTCTAGTACAAGACCCATCGAAATTCATCTCCCACAGTGGTTCGCCATTATGTTGCACTATGGGGTCTGTACTAGGATGTGGATCGCTTTGTTCTTCGTGAAATGTAAGGGGTTTAGGGGTCTGGTTATATGGTTGTTTACGTTCTATTTCTTTTTCATTTGGAGTCCAGTCCTCACCGCATATCCTATAGGTTTCATTGTCGTTTTCTTCTTCGATTTCTTCCAAAGTGGCCATTATGTTCAGGTCTGTGCTTTCAAACTCTGCGTTTGTATCTAAGTTTTCAGATTCTGACTCCTCCAAGGATTCATCATTACAAAGGATGAAGGAGTCGAGATCCGTATGTACAAAGTATAAAGGAGAGCTTTCAGGCTTCTCGGGGCTGCTGACTAATAATTTCATCTGCGCTTCCCTGTACAGTTTTCTAAGTTGGCCAAAGATAGGGATCGTGGCATAGGTTCCATCCATTTGCATGGTACCCTGCAGCTTTGCTCCCCACGATCTTGACAACAGCATGCCATACTTGGGTGGCACATCTTCTACCACCACATCCATGACCATACATTTAGCCGGGATCTGCGTAAGGCTCACACATAAATCTTTGATTAGACCCAGGCACTTCACTCTGCTAGAGTCAAAAAAATACAAATCTTTGTAAGGGTGGGTTATCTCTAGGCCTAATCTTTCCATCACCACCTTAAGCATTAAATTGTGTGATGCTCTAGAATCATGCATGGCATTATGCAGAATATTGTCATGAATGTTGAGACTGATATAAAAAGGTGGAACTACCCCTTCCTGAAAATTTCCCTCAATCTTTGGACCAAGCAGGAGGGCAGGTTGATCATCACTCAAATTCATAGTGTCGTTGTTTTCCCCTAGATTCAACGCTTTCAAAATTTGGCCTTTATATACATCCTAAGTGGCCAGCTCAGATAATGGCACAGAGATTTTTATTTTTGAAATCTCACTTTCTAAACTGAAAGTGGACTGGGTCTTTGTAGTGCTTAACTCTGTTTTATTTGCTACTGCCTTAGTAGCTGAATCAGTTTGTGATTTCTCACTATGTATAGGGTCAGGAATCGTTTTATCAGGAGCACTAACTGCCGTGCTAGTGCTGCTGGTTGGTTGGCTTTGTTTTTCAACGTCTTGGTTGTTTTTTTCCTTGTTTTTTCTAGAACTTTCAGCTGCTTATTTGCTATTTACAGCAGATGCTTTAGAAGTTTTATCAGGTCTTTTCTTGATGGTAACTTCAGGAGTCTCAGTTTTGGAATTTTCTTGGTTCTTTTTTCTCCTAAGTTCATATTTTTCTCTGACCTACATCAAGGCATTTTCAAATCCTAATCTGTAATCTTCAGTTTCTAACCATTCCTCATCCCAGTATGAAGGTGAGGGCTAATATTCCCCTGAATCACAGTTGAGGATTGAGTCTTCTGTTTCAAACATGTTTATTGTATTCCCTTCAGACTCCTCTATGATCCCCTCATATTCATCAAGAAAGTTTTGGAATGGGGGAATAACTTGTTGATCTGATTCCCTTTTTCAGTTGGGAGCATTGTTGTTCCTTCTAAAGTTTTGGTTCTGGTTTCTGTTTTGACTGCTAACTGTGACAACCATTTTTTCCATCATTTGCTGTGTAGCCTTTCCACATTTTTAGATAATCTATCATAATTTGGGTCTGAAGTGGAAGCTACGGTGTCATCCCTATATGTTACCCTCTTCTCAGATCTCAGTCTTGCTCTTTTCTCCATCAATTTTGCTTCTATAGTTATGGCTCCTTTCTGCATGTCTTCCAATGTCTTATAGTCTTTATCTCTAAGCTCATTGGCCATTTCAGCCTCAAATCCATCAGGATATTTGGCTAGGGCCATACCTTCAGGAGGTTTCATATGTGGGGGGAGAGCATTGTAAATGCTATTGAATCTAGTGGTGTAATCATGGACACTCTCTCCCACGTTCCTCTTAAGGGTCATGTAGTCTGCTAGGAGTTGGCGAGGGTTTGCCCTAACTTCCCAATTGTTTATGAAGGTTTGCTATAACGCAGGGAGATCTTGGATATTGCTAGGAGGTAAATTTTTAAACCATTTCTTTACATCACCCCCTAAGCTTTGGGCAAATATTCTCATTTTGATTGTTTCATCATCAATTTCCATATAGTCAAAAGAATCCTCCATCTTATATACATGTTGCTGGGCTGTGATGGATTCTTTAGTCGTGAAGTGTGGGATTTTTGACTGATAATCATTGGGAAAGGGTAACAAGGGCTAAGGTAAAACCAGAGGTGCATACCAGGCTACCATGATAATATTCTGATGGGGTACAGGGTTAACTTGAGCAGCTGGTATATGGATGACAGGGATATTAGGACCAGTAGAGGTTTGTTGAGCAGATCTAGGGTGTGAGAGCCCCAAGTTTTGAATGAAGTGGACGTCGGGTGGTGTAGATGGAGTGGTTCCTCTGTCCCTAGCTTGTTTACCACTATGAGATGGTGAACTGTGAAACTCAGGGTCTGGCTGGTCTAGATGACTGAATGACCTAGTCCTTGGTAGTCTATTAGGTAGGTCTAGGTCAGGGAGAAAATTTGATTGAGCTGTAAGATCTCCTGGTGCAGAGTTAGCTCTATGAATGTGAGTGGAAATAGTTGGTCTTCTGGATAAATGAGGTTTTCTGAGGATGCTCTCAGGGTTATCAACTATTTCAGGGGGGGTTGGATTAGGGTAAGCCCTTGTGTGAATGTTTCTTGAAGCCAGAACGTTGTTTTAACCAAAATATTGACCCTACTTGTTACTTCTATTGTGGTTGATGTTGTTTCGAAGGCTGGTCTCCCAATGGAGTCTTATGTGAAACCAAGTTAATCAGCAAGCCTACTGATCACCAGTGGAGTCTTTTAAACATTTAGGAACTATGGAGTCGCCAGGTGGAGGGTTTGGGATGTTTCTAGGGGGTACACTATCCACCACAGTGCTCGGGCACTATTACCTTCCAAGAATAACCTCAAAAACACAACAAAATCCAACCAGAGATTGACTGGGAGGGCATTTACCAGATATGTCACCTCTGAAAAGAGGATGAGATCTAGAGGTTACCTGGCCCTTTCCAGGCTATGCCTAAGAGTATGAAAGAACACAACAAATGATGCAGAGGTTGTTCAGGGGAAAGGTGTGACTTACTGCCAACCTAACCAGAGATGGTGGGTTTTGAATGCCCAGAGATGTTCAAAGTGAAATGCACTCAATGTTCCCCAGCGGAGTCGCCATTATGTTGGGGTTCCCATGTTTTGGCCAGGTTGGCAAGACCAAAAGATGAGACAACATAGAACCACTTTCAGACCTTAAGATCTAGCCCTCCTAGGTCCAGAGAGGGATCTATCTATATGAGTCAAAGTTTATGTGTCTTTGAAGCTCACAATCAGGAATTAGGCTAGGTATGAAGCACAGGGTTTTTTTGGATTATTTGATGCTTGGTTGCTAGGAATCAGGAAAGGAAGGTCTGGCATAAGACAAGGATGAGCATAGAGGAAATTAGGTTAAGACAGATAACTCAGGGAACATCAAGGCCATTGGGAAATGGAGTCAAGAAAGGATTTACTTGTGTTCAATGTCCAAGCTTTCAGTTGGGCTAGTCATCTAGAGCATTTGGATCTTAAAGATGAAATTTGGGATGGGACATTAAGGACTGAAAATGAGAGGAGAAGAACCATCCAATTCTGTCTATAGATCAGGTCAGAGGTCATTTAACTCCAAACCTGTTTGGACAAAATCAGAGGCAATACAAGAGATCTTAGAAAGGCTTAATTGGGATGGAAAGATTCAAGTGAGGCAGAGACTGGGTTCTGGACCTCCCAGTGTTCTCAACTCATCCAACTAAATCCTAGCAAGAACATCTAAACATAGATTTCTTCAATTCATACATCAGAAAGAAGGAAATGACATCCACTACACTGGTTAAATCAATTGAAATCAATATTTAGATACACATATAAGAAAAAAACATAAAAGGCTGGGAGAGCAGCAACATAAGGTACCTATCAAGGGTAAATCTTATGCCAAACTTCTGATGCGAGCCAGTAGAAATGGAATGAAATCAAATCAAAAACAGAGATAGGAAAACATCACAAGGAAGTTTAGATCAGGATCCAAAGAAATATGCTTGTCATATTAAAAACAACACCAATCAGGTACATTATTGCCCATAGCTTGAACATTCATTCTGAATACATCAAATCTCAGCCTATCTTACAATATTACACAGAGAACTTGTCTCAAGAGGAAAATACTTGCATTTCTCTTATATCTCATCAACAAAATTTACAATAATTTCTTTCTGTGTTTTATAGCAGAGGATGAACAGAAGATTGATTGAGGTGGTAGGTGAACACTAAATGTTGTATTAAACCCTTGAAAAGAAAGAGGGTTGAAGCCCATTCTGTTTGAATGCTGACTATTTAATCTTTGTCTCCTCTTTATGAAAGGGTGATCATCTCGGATATGATTTTGATATATTTCGGCTGTGGTGTTGTACTTGTGGTGAATAAACAAAGGCAAATGAACCACTGAGAAGTCTGCTACACAAACGTTCTGATTGCTTTGAACTGCTGTTAGGGTGGACATTCCTTCAGGGACACGGTGCATAGTAAAAGATATATGGGCACCCTGTACTTGATGAAGAAATACATACTGCTGGCGAATAAACCTTGATGTTACCTCTTACTCGTGCTCAGGATCTTTTGATCGATCCTCGGGGTTCTTCAAATTGGTGCTTTGCTTCTTATACCGTTGATTTAAGGCTTAAGATCTTCATTGACATGCTCTAATCTCTCTTTCTTGTGCTAAAAAACCTTGCTGCTCCAACTCTATCTCTTCCGTGCATTTCGAGCTTTAATGGCGCCGGTAGGTCCTCCAAAGAGTTTAAATCCTGTTCCTTTTAATGGACGTCCCGTCTTCACCTTCCCAGGTCAATTTTCATAAATTAAGCCGTTGTAGGTGATCTTCATTGATTTCTCTGTCACTGCAATTGAGGCTACACATTATGGCAGTCTTCTATCATTTACAACCCTGGAAAACATGAAAACTGTGAAGAAAACAATGGATGGGGTGGCAGATGATGTGGACGATGAGCATGATTGTGCAGATGGTGCCATGGTGGAATAACGATGGACTGTGGCGGAAGAATACAGCGTGAAATGGAAGACAGGAAAGATGGCGGAGGGTCGGTGGAATACAGAGCAAACATAAGTGAAAACCTTAAAAAAAACCGACCTTGAAAGTTATATGCAACAGAATGAATGGGTGTACGGTGGACACACATGGCGGGAGTGACGTGGCAGGGTGAACCAGGGGATGGTCAATGGAGGGCAAACAGATCTGGACCGTCGATCCTAGTGGAGATCGACGGTGGAGGGAGACAGACGGTAGGCTAGCAGGTGCTATGTACAGGTGTTAAGCAGTGCGCAGCTTAGACGAATGACGATCGTTGGATGAGCGTTTCGAGATCTGACGGCTGACAGCGATTTCGCTCGGCATCCGTGATCGAAAGATAATGTGCGAGGGATGGGCCGTTTTTCCGTCGTACAGAAGACACGCATCGGCAGCTGTATGGAATCACTAGGCATTCGGGGAAAACCGCCATCTGTGCAGAAGCGGTGCGATGAAAACCGACGGGTTTGGAGCAGTGCGCGGCGGGGTCCACTGGGCAGAGAGGTCCCGAACTGTCAGATCTTCGTGAGAATGGACAGCGATGGCCTGGTAAGGGAAAATGAACATGGGATATGTGGGCGCTGGGGATTTAATGACCGCCGTCCGATCAACCAAGATCTACGGCTGAGGCTGCGCCCGATAAACAAATACGATGAGCGCCTTTCAGTGTCTGGGCTTGGTCACAGTGTTGGGTTTCGTGGAAGGTGAAGGAGCGCGGGGCTATTAGGAGAGGGGCTAGGCTAGATATAAGGCTCACAGTGGGTTTTTAGGCCTTTTCAATGCATTTTGAAGCCTTATAAGGGTAACGATAGGAAGATAAATAACGAATCAGGCTAAAGCAGGGACATGGGTAGAATTTGAAGGGGATTTTGGGGATTTTAGAGGATTGACAGGAGAAATAGAGGAAACAAGGGGATTCTGAGAAGTGAATCATTAGAGGAGATCTGTATTGAGCATAGCACAAAGAGACTTCAAGGAGGATGGGTTTTCAGGGGGAAAGGCATTCCTTGAAGGCTCCACACAAGCTAGCCCCCAGCTTGCTTGTCAAGAATTTCATAGGGGGCATAACATATATATAGCAACAACATTGCTTCTAATTAAAAATCAATAGTTATATAAAACATAAATTTAGGATTCAGGTTGATATGAATTAAACAAAAAACAAAACAATGATATTTTTTTTCTAATTTCGGTTTGAGCTGGTGCGACCCGGCTTCTAGAAGAATTTGGTCCTCACGCACTGCTGGCAGAGACAATCCACATCCGACAAGCTTCAACCTGGGATTATGATTTCTGTTACAAAAAGTAGGCACACTGTGCATTTTTTGTCACCACGCATTCCAGTGGATAAGGCCGGCTAGTGCACCTACAAACCTGACATTCACCTTTTTCATCATATTCAACAAAGTCACCATCTAAAATTTTATATCTTTATACCTTGTTCCGAAAGTATAATCTGATATCCATCCATATTCGAAATATAACTCCACAAGTTGAAATAATTTGCAATCAAAGAGAATTAAGGGAGACAACTCTTGAGATTCATTATCTTCAATAGTGTACACATGCCCCCAGCCAGAATCATCGATATGTTTCCATCCCTGCCACTGAACTTACACTTCTGCGGAGGATGAGCTGAGCCTCTACCTTTCGGGAGGCCCACCATTTCTAACAGTGTGACACATGACTCCATCTGGCTCACTTCTCTGCAATTTCTGCATTTCAACTTTAATTAGTAGGAGAATTCAGGATCATCACAATCACTCTAAGGTTGAAATCGGTGAGATTCTTCACCTTAATTTCCAACATAAGTTGTATCATCTTGGGCTTCCCACAATAAGCAGAACTTGCGAAGAATTCCACGCTATTCAAATTCCTCTCCAACCACAACCCTCTCCTGTACACTCAATTATATAACAAGGCCTTTACAACACCTGACGCCTGAGAATGGACATGAAAATCAGAAATTCATTACTTTTAATTGCTGATAAATAGAGACAAAACTAGTAATACCACTCTTCGAATAAAATTTGAATAGTTTCCTTCACAACATTGGCGCTATTATTAAACGGTGAGTTCCTCTAATTGACAACAGAGTTGTCCATTGCCTATTCAGATGTGGACGCATATATTCCTTCAATCCATGACAAAATATTATCACCTCTTTGGTCCCTCTTTGTATAGCGAAAGATAGATAGAACAATGGGCTTCACCATAAAATTCTTCGAAAAGGAATGTGGGTGTGATCCTTGTTGAGTTCTCGAATGTGTTCCTTCAAATCTTGAGATTTGAAACCATGCTTCCATCACTAGCAGCTCCAAAATCTAGTTCATCTACACTATACGTAATAGTTACCAACTCCTTAGCATACGTTAGGATGCGGTCTGGATGTCCATTCCCAAAATACTCTAAAGGAATTCCATTGGATATAGAATCTTCATTTTCTCCAAGTCAATCCCAAAATATAGGCTTTGTATAGGCACTAGTTATGGCATGCATATCATCGACTTTGAACCTAAAATATAGCCATGTTATGAAGGTCTTTATAAGTTCAAAATCAAAGACACTCTGTAGTAGCTCCATATAATCAGAAACAGGATCAACAACTTCTATAGTAAAACTGCCAAACTTGGTAACTCCCAATCTAGAAAAATCCACATCTGATATGTTTTACATCTTGATTTCTGAAATAGACAGAGTGTTGCTATATATCTTTTTAGTAATATATTCAGGTGCAGGTGGTCCACTACTGTAATTAAACTTGATATCCCAGACATTTTCTGGTCCTCCAGGATTCTGGCGATGGTCTGATGCTTTTATTAATTGTTGAAGGTCCCGTATATAATGTCCATGCAACTATTTCTATGATTAACATGAATCCATACTCAAGTATATTTTTTCCCTTGTGCATGAGTCTGTACTTAAATGTAGTTTTTCACTTCCATCACTTGCCACCAAGAAGGTATTTATTAATGAAACTATTACACAAAACACCCTTTAAATTAATTAATAACAATAATTTATAATTTAATTATAAATTCCTCTAATCATCAACTTAATAATATAAAACAGATTAAAACACTCGGTAAAAGCACAAAATTATTTGATAAAAATCGTAAAAACATGGAAAAAAATGCAGCTCAACAAGGCTCCACATGAGGTATGGACTGGTAAGAAACCCTCTCTTTCACATCTGAGGGTATTTGGATGTGATGAATATGTACATGTTCCAAAGGAGAAAAGGACCAAGTTGGATAATAAATCTGAAAGGTGCATCTTTATTGGGTATAAGGATGGTTTAAAGGGCTACAAGCTTTGGAACCTAGAAACAAGGAAGGTTGTGTACAACCGAGATGTGGTGTTTAGAGAGGTGAAAGATATTGTTAAATATGAATTCCTACCAAAGGAAACTGAGAAGATAGAGTTTGAGCTAAAGGAGGATGAATTAGACTCTACAACAGAAGAAGACTTAGAAGAGGAAGAGCCACAAACTTCAGTTGTGAGAAGATCAGTTCGGGAAGAAAGACAACTAGAAAGATATAGTCCATATTTTTGTTCAAATTTTTCTTTAACTATAACTGATGATCCCAGAACCGTCAACGAGGTAGAGGATGGAAGGAGGCCATGGTTTATGAAATGGCACCCTTGCATAAAAATGAGGCATGGGATTCGGTGGAGTTTCCGGCTGGAAGGAAGCCCATCGGGAGAAAATGAGTGTTTAAGAAGAAAATTAATGTAGAAGGCAAGATGGAGAAATAAAAATCTAGGTTTGTAGAAAAAGGTTATTCCCAAGTGCCAGGAATTGATTTTGGTGATATTTTTTCTCCTATTGCCAAGGTTACTTCTATTAGACTACTTTTATCTGTTGTTGTTGGATTTGATTTTGAGGTAAAACAGATGGATGTGAAGACAACATTTCTTCACGGGGATCTGGAAGAGGATATCTACCTGAAACAACCTGAAGGCTTTATGGTGAAGGGGGAGAAAGAACTGGTATGCAAGTTAAAGAAGTCTCTGTATGGGTTAAAACGGTCACCAAGGATGTGGTATCAGAAATTTGATACCTATATACGGGGACTTGGCTTCACTAGAAGCAAGGAGGATCACTGTGTTTATTTTAAATTAATTGGTGACCATGTTATTTATTTGGTCTTGTATGTGGATGATATGTTGTTGATTGGAAATAACAAAGAAATTATCCAACATTTGAAGACCCAACTATTCTCCAAATTCGACATGAAGGATCTTGGTGCTGCAAACTATATTTTGGGTATGGAAATTAAGAGAGATCAGGCAAAGAGGAAGCTCTGGTTAAACCAGAGGAAGTATTTCGAGACTATATTGCAGAGGTTTAATATGCAGGATAGTAAACCGGTGAATGTTCTGATTCCTGTAGGTGTAAAGTTGTATGCTGAACAGTGTCCCAAGACATAAGAAGAAGAGGAGGATATGTCCCATGTTCCATATGCAAGTGTAGTGGGTAGCTTGATGTATGAAATGGTCTATACTAGACCATACATTTCACATACGGTGAGAGTATTGAGCGGGTTTATGTCAAACCTAGGGAAGGAGAATTAGACAATAGTGAAGCGGGTTTTTCAGATATTTGCGTGGCACTAGTGACTATGGCTTGTGCTACCATGGAAGACCAGGATTGAAATGAGTGTTGGAAATTCATGGTTTTTTTGATGCATACTGGGCTAGAGATCTAGACCAAAGAAGATCTACAAGTGGGTATGTGTTTAGCCTATTTGGAGGTGCAATCAGTTGGATGAGTAAAAGACAGTCTGTAGTGGCTCTTTCAACTACAGAGGCATAATACATGGTAGCCACTCATGGAAGCAAGGAAGCAGTTTTGTTGAAGAGATTTTGTTCAAGTATGGGGTTGGTGCAGCAAGCTATAAAGATAGACTGTGATAGCCAAAGTGAAATTTTCTTGGCTAAGAACCCTACTTATCATTCAAAGACAAAGCACACTGATGTTCAATATCACTTTGTGATATATATGGATGAGGCTAAAAGGGTGTTGTTGGTAAAGGTAGACACTTTGAAGAATGTTGCAGATGCATTCCCAAGTCTATGAGCACTCAGAAGTTCTCTTGGTGTAGAGAAACAATGGGTGTTGCAAAGCTGGGCTAATGACTCAACTCTTCTGTGGCCCCCTATGGAAAGAAAACAACAAGTGGAAGAATGTTGGGTATGTGTTATATTCTTTCCATGACTAGTCATGTGTGGGGGGGTCACAAGGGGGGCGATAGCTCCCCCTGTACGTTGCGTTGGGCACAGCAGGGGGTTACAAGGGGGGCGGAAGCCCCCCCCCACCCCCACCCCCTCTTGCTATTGTTTATTTTCTGGGTTTTAAGATTCGTTTGCAGATACTTTCTGTACAACGTTAAAACCTACAAGTTTCACTTCATGGGGAGTTGAATAACATCATAGTAGCCTCTCATCACATGTTTACCCTAGTGGACCGAGTACTTTGGGTAAATGTGGGAGGAGGGTGTTACATGATTTTAGTGTCTTTGAGCTTGGAAAGCATACTTGTATTAGGACTATATTTGTTATCCCAAATTATTTTCGATGGTTCTTCTCTTGCTTGTAGCCATATCCACTATATTTTTTCTCATAAGACATGATTAAGAGATTCAAGATCAAGAAAACCCATACCACCCCATGGTTTGGGAAGGCACATTATATCCCAAGAGACAAATACCCATTCAATTTCCCTGGTTTCCTCATCTGAGAGGAAAGTAATGTAAATCTTATGGATAAAATAGAGGACACATTTAGGAGTACCTAGAAATGAAATCCCATAAATAGGAAGGGCATAGAGAACATAATTAAGGAGGACCAAGTGATTAACAATGTTTAGGGGAAAAAAGTTCCAATTGTCCAACTTGTTAGGTATCTTATCAAGAAGGTCTTGCTAATAAAGAGTATTTTTGGTGTATTACACCAGTGGGTCACTCAAATAAATGATCGGAAGCAAAGCTCATTGGAAGACAAGAGTGCGAGGAATATGGACTTAAACACCTAGTAATGTGTTGAAAAATACACCTCATATTTGAAGGTGTTAAATTCCATTCCAAAGGCTAGCATTAAGTCATTCAGGAGTGCCTTGAGAGCTCGAGCATCATTAATTGTAGGGATACACATTAACATGGTGCCATCAAGAAATTTTTTATGTGAGATTGAGAGGGAATGATTATTTAACTTGATTCATTTAATTTCCCAATGCAATATGGAAGTTGTTAGACATCTACCGAGTACTTCTATTACAAAAAAAAAGGAGAGGATAAAGAGGATAAAAGTTTAAGATGTCTGTAGAGTAATTAAAGGTAAAAATGGGAGAGGCATTGAGAAGAATGGAAAATAAAGGGGAAGAAAAGAGAAAGAGAATTGGTCCATTTCTCAAAGAGGCCAAAATTCCATATCACATAATACAAATAGTTCAAGTTAATCTTATCAAAATCTTTTGAAAAATCAATTTCAATTACCATACCTAATTTTTTAACCTTTTCAAGGAGTGAATAAGCTCATGACCTACAACAACGCCATCCATAATTTGTCTTCCATCACACAACTTGTTTGCTAGGCTGGAGAGATAAGGGTGGGAAATAAGGGCTTGAGTCTATTAGCTAATATTTTGGACAAGATTTTTTTAATTAACATTACATAGCACAATGGTCCTCAAGCCACTTGGGTCTAAAACATGGTCTAATTTTGCAACCAAGGGAAGGAAATTTATTTCTAAATATTTTAAATTTTATTGAAATAGATAAAATTACTAATAATTTAAATTTAATTTAAATAATAATAAAAATATTATTTAATCTTTTTTCCATTTAAATTTATATATCCAAATTAACAAAGATTTTCTAAACTAATATATTATACTCATCAAAATACCATTTAATATGAATATATAAGGTGGGATAAGTTGAAGTCTCAACTGGTGGTGGTTTAGGAATGGCCATCGACACTAAAACACTCAGTGTATTTCCTGGAACTCTTCCACATATGACATGAAGTTGAATTCTTCTGCTAGAGGAAGTGCTTCCTATTGTTTTGAAAAAGGTAGACCATTGGGGTCTTAACCTGGAACAGTTAATGTAGTTCCCATAAATATTTAAAATATGGCAAGAATTTGAAGCCTTTTACTAGAGTAAGTGTCCATAATGCTATAAAGAGGGAGACCATCACCCCAGAAAGGGATGTCTCAACCTGCAAAAAAAAGGGAGAACCTCCACCTGAAAATGGAGGTCTCCACCTATGGTGGTTTAAGAACAACCAAATGCATGATCATGGAATTCTCTGTATCTTGCTACAAATTTTAATCTGGGTATGGTCATCAGTAGGTTCAGGTTGTGGATAAATTTCACTTGATTATATCCTTCAATCTTGTATATGACCATCTATTCGCCCCCTTATCAGATATAGGGTGAGAATATGAAGAAAACTCAATTGTAAGAGCTTTGAAGACTTGAGTGCAGGTTTTATTCTTGTAAATAAATTACCTACAAATGAATTCTTAAAAAATAAAAGGAAACAATGGCAGAAACATAAAATAAATATACACAAATATTTTTGCTTGGATCCCAAAGTCGGGACTATGAGATTAAATTTTAAATTATATTCCTCTCAATGTTACAATACATTTATATACATGTCGAATAATTCGTAAAACCCAATCCATTAACCCTGGATTAGAACATAAATGCATTTCCCTTGATCAGATATACAAAATACCATGGGAAGAAAAAATTTATGCGCAAAACCACGTGCAAAACTCATGCACAAAACCATGGGTACTTCCGCCCACCATATTCAGGTCTACCCCCCATCCTTGGGTTTACATATATATAGGGAAAAAAAATCTCTAGGCACTCCCCCAGACCCCATGCAGGGGGACTACTGCCCCCCTGCAAACTCCCTGAAAGTAGGGAAAATTTTAGTGGCTAACATTTGCAGGTGGGCTGATTTTCCATGATTTTTCCAAAAACAATATTCGCCAATTTCCATTTTTTTCCTTAAATGATTCGCCCAAATTTTATAGTAAACCATTATTTTACCTTAAAAATCATCAAAATATTATATTGAATAATATAAAATCACTAGAAATATAAATATTTCTACAAAAATATCACCAAAAAATTTACAATTTGCATATAAGAGACTAGTAAGATTCGCGAAGGTTTATAAAATTTAAGATAAACATCAATCGTTAAAAATTTCCCTGCCCAAAAGGGGGGGTTACCGTTCCCTGTGTGACCCCCATGTTGTGCCTGGTGCAATGAACAGGGGGAGCTATCACCCTCCCTCTAACCCCCCTGTGTGAGCAACTAGTTATGAAAATAATGTAACACGCACCCAACATTCTCCCACTTTTTGTTTTTTTCTCCATGTAGGGGGTCACAGGAGAGCTTAGTCATTGGTCCAATCATACAAATCCCATTTTTTCTCTACACCAAGAAAGCTTCTCAGTGCTAAAATATTTCATTAATTCATCTATAATATTCTTCAAAGTGTCCACCTTTACCATTAATACCTTTTTTCCCTCAACCATATCCCTCACAAAGTGATACAATAAATCAATGTGCTTTGTATTTCAATGATAAGCAGGGTTCTTTGCCAAGAAAATTACACACTAGCTATTATAGTCTATCCTTATAGCTCGAGGTACCAACCCCATACTTGAACACAATCTTTGCAACCAAACTGCTTCATTGTTTGCATGAGTGGCTTCCATCTTGATCTGTCTGCTAATCTTAATGAAAATGTGCTTCATGGGTTTTAAATTACAAGTGTTAAGAACTAAGTTTCTGAAAGCTTTTATGTTAATTTTTAAACACATAAAGCATGAAAATAAACTTTCAAATATGCAGAAACAAGATAGAAATGCACCATAATAATAACCGCAACATAAAAATTGATGAAGGAGTTCACCCCTACTGGGCTACATCTCCTTGGTCCAACTTCTAATGGATTGGCCCACTTTAATTATGCTCAAAATGGTGATTACATACATTTACAGTGTTCAAATGGCTTCAAAGCATGTTCTACCAACTTCAGAATACCCAAAAATGCATGTTTAGCCTTTTTTTGCTTCGAAATTTGTCAAAATATGAAGAATTTATGAGCCTCCCTAGTTTTCCTACTAATCGTACCACAATTTCCCCAAAATCCAGACTGGTCCTAAAATTTTTCCCCATAATCCGCTAACTAAGCAAAAATTTCACGGTAATCCGAGTGAAATTATTAGATACTTAAATTTCCTAATGTGGCCTTAAGCTTGAATTATTAACCATAACCCCACCATATTAATTTTTTTTAATTATAAAATTCACTAGGAGGCTTGATAACCATTGGTCATGAGGTCATGTGTTTCAGTCACGGTAATTTTTTTGGGTGGCAGTCACAGAAGTGGTCAAAAGTGGCAGTCAAATGTGTTACATGGCAGTTAACCTAAGAGTTATGATAGGTGGCTATCCCCCGCGCCGCCGGTCTTCGGATATGGTCATGTGCAACGTTATAAAGGTGGGCCACAGCTAAGCCCTGGCCCCTACCCCCAAACCTCCAACGCATATAACATAAAAAAGGTTTTTATCCTATGTTTTAAGAAGAAATACATGTGGCACAATGGTAATGTGGTTCATTGTTATGACGAAGGTCACCATGTCGAATCCTACGGAGGTGCGGTTCGACATCCAACCAATTTTGGTGGCCCCGGTGGTGCCACATTGCGGCCTCCAGTTGGGACACATGGAAACATGTGGTTGGCCACCTTCCAAACCAATAAAAAATCACCACCCAGTACCAATCACACTTGGACAAGTGGAGCACTAGGATTGTCCCACTATTCCCAGTCACCCTTTAACCAGTCAACCATGCTGAGTTAGTTGTACAAACTGCTGACTCGGAAACCTGCACATATTTTGCCAAAATATACATGTTCGAGAAAATGAACAAAACATGTTTCTGGAGGCATATGGTGTTGGCTTTCTGTGAAATGAATTGCGCTAGATTCAGAATGACGAGATCTATGCATGGGATCAGGTTCCACACCAATAAAATAACTTTATTTTTCTATCATAATTTTGAGCACCTGATCACACGTTCCCAATAGAATTTTTTGGACCCAAAAAGCTCTTTCATTATTGAACATGTGGATGAGGGTACAACCCCCTCACCCTTCCAATTTGAATCCACTATAATATTCCTGACTTCAAAATTCTAAGATTTTCATAAAAAATGATCTTTTTCCTTGATTCTGGAGACCTTGTTTTGTTGTTGTAGGTACCATATTGCTGCAATTTCCTAGAATTTCCAGAACAACAAATTTTCCTTAAATATACAAGCATTTTCACTCCTTTGTAATCAATCAAAGGAAACTTAAAAAACTTTAATTTCTTCTCACCTTGAACATTGCCGATATGACGATGATTAGCTTGTCTTGCCTTTTGCTTGGCTTGACTCTTCACCAAATGTGATCGTCATCGCCATGCAACATCCCATTTCAAAGAAAACACTTTGCGAAACCCATACGGAATTTTTTTGAAATCAATTCCCTCTTTGTCAAATTTATTTGGCTCTTGCTTTTTTATATTTGCACCCTCTTGCACTGACATATTTTTCACATCACTGCTCAACAATGATGCATGATTTTGTAAATTTACCACAACTTTTTGACCCCTTTTTGAAGGAAACATGTTATACTCTTGAAACATATTATCACAACCATTAGAAACCTCAATGAAATCAGAATTTTCATTTTATGGATCACCTTGAAAGAACTCATTCACAACATCTTCATTCTATGCATCACCTGGAAAGGACTCATTCACAACATCTTCATGTTTGAAGATTAACAAAGAAAATTTTTGACTAGCATTCACAATTCTCGTCATTTTTCCAGCATGCATGAGAGACAAACTTGCCTTCTTACTGTGAATTCTAACAATGTACTCAAACCCATTCTTTAAAAAGTGATACTTATTCTCATGGCGATGAAATATTTCTCTCCTATCATAAATATATCAGCTACCCAAAACAATACTAGAAATATCAAGTTGAGCAACATCAAGTTCAACTTCATCAAGAAATTTTGTAGTAATTGCAAATATAAGTATGTGTTTCCTCATCACCTGAAAGTTTGCATTCTTACATATCCAACCTAAATGATAAGTTATTGGATGAGGAATGGTTTCTAAATTCAAATTCTTAACTAAGTCTTCTAAAATAAGGTTTTCTTGTGAACCACTATCAAATAGGGTGTCAATATTGGTAAGGCTTTGAAATAACTCTAACATGGAAAAGTTCAATTCTTGTTTCATCATCTTGAGTTCTAATTTGACAACTTGAATAACTAGTACTTGCAATGTACTTACCTTTCAAACCCATTGCGATGATCTTTGTTTCATCTCTAGAACCGAAACCTACATCATGTGTTATTGTTGCATCTGCCTTCTCCTTAATATCCTTGTTTTTAAGATTTTTGGATCTCATCTTTGGATGAATTTTCCAGCAATTATTTCCATCATTTCCATCTTTCGAACAATGTTTTCATTTCAATTTTTCTTTATCCATCTACATGGAAGCATTATTCTTACCTTTACCCCTTAACTTACCCTTTCGTTTCTCTTCAGACTCAAATGTATCCTCACTGTCTCCTATGAAACATGTTTCCCTCTTGCGTCTATATGTGTGGCATGTACACATACTTCATCTAAATTTGAAGGATTAAACACGAGAATACTATGTTTTAGGTAACTATGCAAACCTCAAATGTACTTTAGCAAAGTTTCTTGAGATGTCAAATCTACACCCAAAATTAGTGTTCTTCTCCTAAATTCTTGAGTATAGATTTGCACACCTTGTCCTTTACCTTTCATAAAGTTTTTCAAGTCCATTATGGCCTTTTGCATGCATGCTAATGGATAAAATTTTCTCCTTAAGGCAAAAACAAAATAATTCCAAGAGGTTAAGACCTTACCATGTTTCTTCATGTCCTCTTTTGTAATATCCCAAAAGGGAGAGTGCAGTAATACTAAAACACAATATGAGAAATGCAGCAAAGTAAACAATAAATATAAATACACATCAAAATGCACAGAAATAGTTGAGCCATTTTATTAAATGGAGGTGGATAAACCAGTACAATAGTGCTCAAAATATGAGACGCTCAAGCTAAAGATATGGCTTAGAATGACCCTGAAATGATCCCACAAGAGGCATTGCGTAATTTCTGGAATGCTGGAAGGAAAAATGTGTTGTCCCTGCTGCAAAATTTGGGACTACAACTTCTAGAAAGATAGAAAGTTAGATCTAGGTAGTTTCTGAGCTCAGAAAATACTGAAAATAGGGATCCAGGCTCTATGACGGATACACAAGATAACCCAGAAAGGATTTCTCAGATCTATGAATCTAATAAATCACCCTCTTAGGGCTTGCACTATGTAGATACTGGGTATGCAGATCTATTGTAAGAACTAAAGATATGATGGCTGCAATGATGTGCAATCAACTCTATGCAATAAGGGATGATCCCTTCACCAGATCCTTGGGCTAAAAGCTCAAGATCTAGCTCCTCCAATATCCTCTACTGAAAATAGCTGCTGAATAATTAACAACTTCAGAAAAAACTGTTATAAGATAGGGAGGCTCAATAACATGCAGCTAGATATGTTAAATCAGCTTCAGAATGATGGAAACAATGGATACAATATGAGGATATGATCCCTCACAAGATTTTTAGCTAAAATGTTGAAAACTTCCTTCCTCCAATAGATCTACGGGATTGAACTATGAAACCCTTGAGGAGACTGTTGCTTTATGGAGGTAAAACTCAATGGCATGAATGTCGGATATAGATCTGCCCCTCCTGAAAGGATCAATCCTCCACCAGTTTCCTAGCTATAATGCTAGAAACAGCCTCTTGAATATGTCACCAATGCCTGATGAGGAATAAATCCCAATAGAAACCTTCCCAGAGTAGGCACTTGAAGTCCCCCATGGGTAAGGGTGGGATTTCCGCTTGGAAACACCATGTGCTAAAAAACACTGCCGACTTAGCTAAACAACATAACAGTGCATAGAAATGTCCTAAGACAAATCTAGATCGAAATAGATCAGAGACAATAATCAAATCAAAAATCTCCCTTCTATTGTTCCTTCACCTTCATTATATAGATTGTGAGCCTTCCATATCCTAGGCCCATCTCTAAACTGCATTGTACATGTGGATATAACTCTCCATGGTTGACTTCATTGTTTCTCCATGTCCTCCATCATGTCTACATGTGATGATCACCCTCTCCATCATGTGTGCATTAAATGCATCACTTCATCCACTAACTTATCATAAGTGCTTTATGATCTTACCTTGAATGCACTATGATCTTAGTTGACCTCTTCTAAGATCCTCATGATGTTACATTCAAGATCCATGATCTTACTTCACTGCTTCTACCTCCATGATCTATCTCATTAATGAGACATGATCTGCACTCCTCTTTCATTAATAAGTTGCTCCACTACTCCATAATGTAGATCTAAATCTAAAATATCCACATACACACATAAAAAGTGGATTTTATTCATCTATTGGGGTTTTTGGGTCCCTCCACCCTCTTATTTTCTTAATTAATTATGAAAATTAAGAACTTTAATATTCCAATTATCTTGTGAAAAATTGGGAATATTATAGTCCTTCCCAGAAAAATGTTGCTTGTCCTCGAGAAATTGCGAAAGTAGATGTTAGAGAAATATGTCCCCCCCCAAAGGGCATCCACACAAGGTCTCCCTTTTGCTGCAATTATTCATGCATGCCCAACACCAATTTTGCCTCTCTAGAATTTCTAGAGTGACCTCTAACTTTGTAGCTAGATGTCCCTCCTCAATCATGAAGCTCCAAGTGACAACCATAAGCTGTCCAACATCCTCCATAATGCATAATATACATAAATATAGATGGTTCCTTCCACCAAAGGAAAGCTCCAACTCACAAAGAACACCTCCATCCCATGCTACATGAAGTGAAAAGAGGCTCTTCATGCCTCCATCCTTAGCCTTGTTGGCATTTTTGGATCTAAGCATCATCCCAACATTGTGCAAAAGAAGAAGTAGAGACATATGGGTAGACAAAGATGTCAAACCATATTCTTCCAATAGTAACCACTGCAACAATGCTCCCTGCTTCCATACCATACTATAAAAATACCAAGTGGGTTGGCCATATTCTCTCAAGAGAAGCAACAACAACAATGCATCTTGTCGCCCCACCACATCATCATCAAACCAAGTATGGTTTCCATACTCTCCAAGTAAGGTCCATCAGAGTAATACCTCCTACTGCCATCCTCCATTATCATGCAAGGTAGCGGAGTATGTAGGACCAAAGTCCCCCAATAGAAGCCAAGGAAACAATATCTCTTGTTTCATTTTCACATTATCATGTAAATAATGGAGTAAAAACATAATGATTGACATATGAAATGTCATATCATCCCAATACAAACCAACTCCATCATTACATATCATGAGAGTACTATGCCATATTATAATCAATACAAACACATAGACATGGGAGATGTCATGTGATGGCCAAACTCTCTCAAGGACAACCAAGGTAAACATGCCTTATTCTGCTGCATTATGTCATTGATATACAAGGCACGAGTCAAATAAATATGATCTATTGGTTGGTAACCATACTCACCCACAAGCATCGATCGCAACCATGATTCCTTCTTCATTACATGAGTGTTGTACAAGGCACGGATCATGAAAATATGTGTTGTTGGGTAGTAACCATACTCACCCAAGGGAAACCAATGAAGCCATGCTTCTTGCTGCCCTGTCTCATAGTTTTTCAAGTGCTTTTGCAACCCCTTGCTCCATGTTATCACTCATAAATTTTTCAAATTTATTTTGATAGGGTCACCTAAGTTTCACCTTGTCTCATAAGGTTTGGATCATTCATTTGATGATAAATTCATTATATATCATCTATCCTAGGTCATAAACACTTAATTAGTCTTTTCATTGTTATTCATTTCCATTAAAATCCACTTTAGGGTCACTTGCATAATGATCAAATTGAAAAAATGGCCACCTGTATGTTTTTACAAAATTCTGTAGTAAATATAACTATAAAGGTGAAAATGATGCTTTTTGAGGAGGGTAAGAGGGATTCTGAACAAATTTTTCTTTATCATCCTTCAACATATGGATATTCAGACCTACTAGTGAAATTTTGAAGAAAAAAGAGATTTTTTAATTTTTTACAGTTTAGGTGTTTTCGTAGTGCCAGCCAGACTTGAAGCCCAAAAGGCATTGTGGAATTTTTGAAGATGAATTTTTGACAGAAAAGGTGGTTAAAATTGAAATTAAATCTTGGGAAATTTTTTTATTAGCTCTTTAAACCTATCAAATAGATCCATGAAAGAAAAGAGAGATAAGAGGTGGTGGAAATTGGTAAATTAAATTTGCTACCAAAAGTTGCTACGATACTACCTTGTTTTCCTCTGTTTTGGTAGCAAGTTGAATATTGAAGGATTTTTTTCTTGAAGTGGTGCATTCAAGGTCAGCTGATCTCATGTGGAGGTTAAATATGGTCAGGAAGATATTTTCATATAGGTTTGGTCCACAAATTTCTGCAACTCATCTTCAAATTATCAATTCATCATGGAGGTATTTCACCATGTGTGATGCAGCAACTCCTTAAAAGTAGGAAGACATGTTTGATAAAGCCCTAGTAACATGATTTAAAGGCTCATGGCAGAAAAAAGTCAAATTGATTGGAAAAAGTGTTTAAAACAAAGGCACTAGGAAAAGTTGCTACGAAATGAGCGCTACGAAATTTTATGTACATGATTGTTTTAGCAGTCAACCTAAATTTTGATTTCTCACCAAATGAAAAATGATTTTGGAAACATGAAAGAGGCTTTTCTTCAGCGCATTTCCATATACAAAATTCTCTCTCAGTTTTAGAAAATCCATCAGGGTTTGGAAATTATACACTCCTCTTTGAACCCTATTTTTCAGAATTTTCACTAACGAGATTTATGAAAAAAACTGTAAAATTCAACTTGGAGGAGGTCCAACTCAGCATGCACATGGCATAATGACACATCGGCACTCTGCTACACTCAGAAAATTAGTTGGTTGTAGTTTATAAGGGTTATTAAATGGATTTGTTGAACTATTAATAAAAGAAGAGTCCTTTTTGTATTCAAACTCTACAAAATATAAATATCCCTAGGAAGTCTCCAAGTGATGTAATATTGTTTGAAATAGGTCTCTCAGGTGGGAATTCGAAGCTAGCAAGGTGGAAAATTACTTTTATGAGTCATAACTCTATAAATGAGATAGTTTTAGAGTTATAAGAGGTTGGATAATGCTTTTGAGAACTACTATAGTAATTTTGGATATCAGTAATAGACATACAGTGACTTTTCTTGCTTTACCTAAGATTATTAACGTGTTTCAATGGATTTATGTGTCTCTTTTATATCTTTCTTCCAGTAGTATTCATGCTAAATTACTCAGAATTCATATCATATATTCTTTGACTTCCTTTTAGCATTGACTCACTGATTGTTCCCATGTGTTAATGTTGTTCTATCATTGAAACAGAAAAAGCCTTAGCTTCTGTTAGTAGGAATGCTTGTCATTGATTCCCTTTTACTGACTCCATAAGCCTAATGGTAGTTGAATCTTCCTCATTTTTCACCTGCAATCACATACACTAAAACACTCACAGATTAGCCATTTGTCTTAAGGCCTAATTGAGTAAATCCTTTGATAAGTTGAGAGAGCCCTCTCAAACTGAAGAGGCTAATCTTCAGTCAAAATCTGGTTTCAAATAGTTACTCAAAGTTAACCATTGAAGTATCCCAATAGGACCCAATTTGGTGATAACATTTTGGTGCCATTTCCGAGGACCGAAGGTGTAAATTTTCCCTGGGAAGAATGACAAAGTTTCAGTTCTAAGTTCTAAGAGAAGCACACACTTAGGAAGATATTGGATGTATTTCTGCTCTGGCGATTCCACACATCAAATAATGAATTGGAAGGTGACTCCACTACTTGAATATAAGTAGCTTGATGAAGTTCCAAGATGAGTTCCATTTAAATAATGAATGCCAGGTATGCCCCTATGAATCGGTCTCACATCCCTTGTTTTCCAAATCCTATGCCAAAATTAAATTGGTTAACTTATATTCCCATATTTAAAGATGAAAAGAAAGACAACACTACTCTTCACTTAGTTATATTCCATATGCATGTACGCAAACTTAAGGTTCAATTTCTTGAGGATTGTCTCATGAAGATGTTTACAGTCACTTTATATGGAAAAGCATTGTCTTGGTATGAAAGCCTACCAAATGGTTCCTTACATTCTCTTGTTGATTTCCATGTTAGATTTTCTGATATGTATAAAGAATTTCATTCTTCCTTATTGCTGGTCAAAGACAGTTGTAAACATTTTGTGAGTTTTATTGAATACATGGAAAATTGTTATAAATATGATGAGTTTATGGATGAGGAAATTTTAGAAGCCCTTCATGACAATCCATTTCATCACCAAGAAGAAAGGGTAGCCTCTCTCTTGGATGAAAATGAAACCCAACAGGAGTTTATTTATGACAATCATGTTACATCCTCTGAGTTTGATGAAAATTTGCGGCAAACTTGTTAGTATTTTTATGATGAGGAATATGGGAATCATTTCCAACAGCAGGAGGAAATGGTGGTAGATAGTTGGTATAATGTTTAGGTGAAGGATGAAATTTATTCTTCATGTCATTCCCTGCATTAGCTTACAACAAATGAAGAAAATTTTGAAAATAAAATTTTAGACAATCAGATGGGTATGCTTGTTGAATCATATGAAGAGTTACCTTTAGAAATTCCTATGGTACATGTTGAGGAAGTTCCTTTTGAAAGTGTCCAAGAATACTCCAAGTTTTTTTTCTCCCAAATGAAAATAATGATCAACAGATTGCTTATTTTTTATTTGAGAATGATCATAAAAGTTATAATGAAGAATCCGAACAAGGAAAAACATCAAAGTATCACACTGTAATATTCCAAATTAGGAACAACTACACTATTAGGAATATCTCAAGATATTACCAATGTGGAGATCAACAATACATAAACATGAGCTGGAAAATAGCAGTGAATGCATTAATACAAGAATTCTGGAAGATCCGCATAATCATTACATTATATTATAGCAAAAAAAATGTATACAAGGTCTTGAGAAAATGATCACTCAAGCTAGGCAATGCAGCCTCAATGAAACATATACATGACAAATGGAGAAATACTGCTATACAAAAGAAGCCCTTGCTATGACTGCACAGTATATGAAGGAGAACTACTACAAATAGTGTCAATACACAAATATGACAATTTGTGGCTCAAATAAAATAAATGGAGCAAAATTTCAACCCCTGGAAATAATAATGCACAATCCTTAGAAGGATTAGCTGAAAAACATACAAAATGGAAAATATGTAGAAATGTTGAAGTTGCTGCACAGAAGATGTAACTCAGAAAATAGATGTGGATGAAGATAACTGATGATGCTACAAGAGATGGCTGAATCTCATCCAAATTATCTCTTAGGAGAAAGGTTGATCCAATCCCTGAAGATCTCACCTCCCAAACTAGTGGAACAAGCTCCCACTGCAACTGCACTAAAAAATAACGTAGTCAAGAGAAGGGACTGCACTGTTGGTGAAAGGAAGTGCTTGTCCTGATGCCAAATATGTGCAATATGATCAAGAACCTTCCTCACTAGCCTCCCAGAGGAATAGAAGCTCCCTCCTCTGAAAGATGAGCCAAGAAGATCATGTTGTGGAGTCCTCCACTGCAACACCTTGCAACACAGAGTTATCGTGCTGCAACAATAACGATGTCCTGGAGGAGGTGGCTTTGGACTTGAGCCAAGAAATGTGGAGAATGAAGAAAAGTCCCTCAAGAGGCCTCTAAAGAAGGTGAAGAAATCCTAAACAAGAATTTCCCTAGAAATTCTCGCTAAACAATAGAAGAATGCATAATGTCTGAATAGACAATGAAATCAAAAATTCCAAGCATGAATAACAATGGTTGCCTTGCCCTCATTTTAAACAAGTGAAAGCTATCTCTCCATGGGCCCCATCCATTAGGTTTTCCTCCACCAAATATCCTCTTCCTCATTCACGCTACGTTGTCTCATAAAGTGATCCACTTCTCCTATGGCAGCGCTGTTGACTTGGTCAAACATAACCTTGTCTTCATGCATTTGCCCCTTTTCACACTTGACGGTGAAAAATGAAGCTACTATGATGATCCCTTCCACATTATGAGGGATTTTATTCATGTCTTGAATAAGAATGGGTTCCCTTACCCATTTATTAAGCTACAATGTTATAAAAGCAAAATTTTAATATTCCATTCAGCCATGTGCTAAAATGGGAATATTACAGTGCTCCCTACCAAATGTTGTTTGTCCTCAAGAAACTGCAAGGATAGAACTGGAGAATCTCCACCCAGGGCATGGAATTAGAAATATGTTGAGGAACATCTTCCCCAAATGGATCCTGCATCCCCCAAGCAATCATCCATACAAAGTGAGTTACCTCCCAACATGGCAACTCCTCACAATCATCTTCCACCTTTGGCTCCTGCAATATAGGTGGGCTGAAAATATGATCTTGGTAGACAAAATAGCCTACCCCACACTGTCCTCCTCTCCACTTAGGATAATTTTAGAGTATATACTGACATTGGTCTGCAATAATGTTGCCCTCAAGTCGCAAAATGAAGACTAGACCTCCAAGGATCTCTTCTCTAGCATTATGAACATGCTGTCCCAATCCATCTCATATGTGATGAGTTGGAAGTCACCATCATATGGCTCACCTCAAACGGAAACAAATTTTTTTTCTGTAGTGGCCACATGTGCTATCATGCTCCCATTAGAACATGCAATGAAAATAATGTGGGAGCTCTCTCCCCCAAGGGACACATTCAACCAATGTTCCATTCCCCCAATCATGCTCTCAACAAATATAAAAAAAACAACAACATAATGAACCAGAATGAGAACCGTGCTTGCTTTCATGTGTAGCAAGGGAGAAGGGAAATGGTCCCTCAATTGTAACCAATGTAGTTTGACCCTCAACTTCAAAAGAGTGTGAAAAAAAGTGTGGCCTCTCAACCACTTTCTTGCTATCCTACTCTCCTCAAATGTATGGAGGAAGTGAATGACGTATGGTGCAAGGTGACTAGGTCCTCCACAATACATTTCCTCCCCAAGTCCTCCTAGGGAGTGGTTACCAATAGTACTCATGGGCTCAAGTAGACCATGCGGTCTAGAAAGAAGAATGCTCCTCCTTGGAGCAACATCCAATACATATATGGTTAAGGGATGAATATACAAATCATCATGCAAATAAACAATACCCTTACCATAAGTTTTGTGTATGCAAATGGAGTAGCTAAAAAATGATTCTCCTCTCATCCTGAAAGAGAAAAGAGGTGGCTGTGCTAACTCCTCCAAAGAGTTATGTATCTCCTCCATCTCCACATGATCTATGCATCTCCTCATATGTTGATCTGTCAATATCATGCAAGCAAGATGATCCTGGGAATACTCCACCAACAACCTGGAGCTCTAACATGGATCTATCCTCCATAGTGAAAGCATTGATGATTCCTCATGAAGGTCATATTTCATATGGTCATATCCTTCTTCGACATCTCCTATGCCAAAGATGCAATATGGAAGGCGGTTATCCTTCCCATGATTCTTCTGCCACAACGCATAATCTGAAATGAGAGTGGGTGAAAATGATGTTGAGAAAATGCCTCTCTCCTCCTTGAGTCTACCCCAGACTCTCAACGCTGTACCCAGCTCTCACAAGGTTTCCACCCTCCTGAAATCAATGAGTGGTGCCCCAACATGTGAAGCATTCATCCTCCTCTGCTGGTCTAGGAGTCTCCCTGGCAAAATGTCTCCATGCAATGAGACATCATCATCAAGAGGTGACTGCATATATGAATGAACAAATCTGTCCATGCTTCCACTGTGCAATCCAATCACCTTCTTAGGTGCATCAACCTCCAAAAATGAATAGGGATGTGTACTCTTCATCTCATGATGTTGGGTCTTCTCCCTATCCTTCTTGTTTCTCCAAGGTTCCACACCTCCTCAACAATGACACATGTAAAACATGAGTTGTGCCTTGATATCCATACATGAGATCCTGGGGACTTCCTTGCAAAGATGCAAGAACCCCTCTACCTGGAGCAAAAGTTCCTCCTTCCTCTACATGAGGCACTAGATAATATCTAGATGGCACAGCGCTGTTGCCCTCAACCTTCTCAATATAAATGGGCAACCCTCCAACAATGTTGCTACAAATATGGAATCTCTCCCAAGGTGGAAGTAATTCCTAACAATCAAAGGCCAAGGAGTATCCCATTTGCACCATGATAGTGCCATCTCCTACTCCTGCAACATCATACAAGAAATGAGAGCAAATCTTTTTTTGCTCTCCAAAGAATAACCCCAGCAAAAAAAAAATTTCTACTTCCTCATGCTCTCATCATGCAAGATATGTGATAAAGACGTAGTGAATGATATGAATGTTGCATCATCACTATGCACCCATACTCTTTGCTGCTCCATGATGCCAGCATCCTGCCACATCTCTTCCATCCTCATAGCCTTGGAAAGAGTGTATGCAAACTAATGGCCAAACTCCTTCAAGAGTAACCAGCGCATCCAACCCTCCTGCTGCCCGGTATCATAAATCTGCAAGTAGCTTACCAGCTTCTTGCTCATCATCCAATTCCACTCAACCAATTGTGGATGTCTTCTTCCACTCTTCATCTTGGCACTCCTCCCATGAGGGCTACCATCATCCCAAATCATATTCCTGCATTTTGTGGGATCTTGAAATGCAATCTTCCCGAGGATCAATTTGACCCTATGAGGATCCAAATAGGTGGTAGGAAAAAACCTCCCATCATGATGTGCATGGCCCAAGAAATGTCCAACACAGTCATGAGAAAATTTATCCATCTGAATATGTCCTCCATCTGCTATCAGTTCCTGTGAGAAGGGAAGAACCTCCTCAAACTTCTGATGATCCTTGCACTCCATGATGTGTGGGAGTGCACCTCCTTTAAAATATCTCTAGGAGATCTCCTCCTCATGCATGGTCCTCCAAAACCAAGGAGGCCTTGGATCTGCTTCAAGTAGGAGTCTCTCTTTGAGCTATGACATGTTCATTGAGAGAGAGTCATTTAAAAAGGAGAAAGTGTTTCTCACTTCAAGATGTCTACCATCTGTATCCTCTTCCTCCATTGCTTCATGAATGGAACTGCCATGTGAATGCTCATAGGAGGAATGATTCCTCTTTTCTCCATCATTGCTCAGCGCAGTGCTATTCTGCTGCTCTAGATCAACTGCATGCAATGATATAGACCTAGACAAAGTGTTTTTTGACATGAAAAGAGATGGATTTTTAATCATACCTTGGTGAAATGTGGAAGCTCCTTGCAGGGCTGCAAGAGTTTCCTCCTCACAAGTGTTGGTCTTCCAAACTGTTGAATATGAAGGTTACTCCTCCATGGTCTCAACAACGTTGGTACATGCATCATTAACTGATGGTGAGGGCTTCTCCCTCTTCTGGCCAAATATAATGATCAATCTTTGAGAAAACTCAACAAGAGTAGAAACCCTTGTATGGCTTAAATGGCTGATCCACCAATTCTACGCTTCACCTTCAAGTTGCAGTTTTGTAATTTCTATAGCCTCTCTGTCTACTATAGGATGTAGCAGGAAGAAAGACTCTAACTTCTTCACCCAAACCTCTCCTGCGCATGTGAGTGATCCATCAAATGTGGACAATATAAATCTATTTCCTCTCATCATCCCATAGCTGTGGGGTCTTCTTTCTTCTTTCTATTGAATAAAGTGTGGCTAAGCTAGAGTCTCTTGGAATGCTCTAGGTTTGGCTTGGTATTCAGCAAGGTACTCACTTAGAATTTTGAATTCCAAGTGTCCTTCATGCTTCTGGACTTCTTCTTTGTGAGAGTAGGAAGTGCATGGTCCTTCCTCTTCCCTTTCTCCAATCTTCTTGACCTCCTTGGAGAGGTCTCCTCTGGATCTGAAAATAGATGAGAGTAAACTCATATTATTCATCATATTGATCTTCTTTGGCTAAGACTCACAGGCTTAGCTAGAAATCATTATTTTATACCACTTTAATATTCCAAATTAGGAACAGCTACACTATTGGGAATATTTCAAGATATTACCAATGTGGAGATCAACAATACATAAACATGAGCTGGAAAATAGAAGTGAATGCATTAATACAAGAATGACAGAAGATCCAAATAACCATTACATTAGATTATAGTAGCAACAATGTATACAAGGTCTTGAGGAAATGATCACTCAAGCTAGGAAATGCAACCTCAATGAAACATATACATGAAAAATGGAGAAATATTGCTATACAAAAGAAGCCCTGGCTATGATTGCACAGTCTATGAAGAAGAACTGCTGCAAATAGTGTCAATAAAAAAATATGAAAATATGTGGCTCAAATACAATAGGGGGAGCAAGATCTCAACCCCTAGAAACAATAATGCACAATCCTTAGAAGGATTGGCTGAAAAACATACAAAATGGAAAATTTGCAGAAATGTCGGAGTTGCTGGGTAGCAGCTGCAACTCAGAAAATAGATTTGGATGAAGATATTTGATGATGCTACAAGAGATGGATGAATCTCATCGAAATGATCTCTCAGGATAAAGGCTAATCCAATCCTTGAAGATCTCACCTCCCAAACTAGTGGAACAAGCTCCCGCTGTAACTGAACTAAAAAATAACGCAGTCAAGAGAAGGGACTGCGATGTTGGTGAAAGGAAGTTCTTGGCCTGATGCCAAAGATCTGCAATATGCTCAAGAACCTCCCTCACTAACCTCTGAGAGGAATATAAGCTCCCTCCTCTAAAATATGAGCCAAGAAGATGGTGTTGTGGAGTCCTCCACTGCAACACCCTGCAACACAGAGTTATGTTGTTGTAGCAGTAACGTTGTCCTGGAGGAGGTGGCTTTGGCCTTGAGCCAAGAAGTGTGGAGAATGAAGAACAATCCCTCAAGAGGCCTCTCAAGAAGGTGAGGAAATCCTAAACAGGAATTTCCCTGGAAATTCTTGCTAAATAGCAGAAGAATGCAGAATGTCTGAATAGACAATGAAATCAACAATTCCAAGCATGAATAACAATGGCTGACTTTCTCTTCTTTTAAACAAGTGAAATATCTCTCTCCATGGGCCCCATCCATTAGGTTTTCCTCCACCAAATATCTTCTTCCTAATTCACACTATGCTATCTCACAAAGTGATCCACTTCTCCTATAGCAGCACTGTTGACTTGGTCAAACATAACCTTGTCTTCATGCATTTTCCCCTTTTCACACTTGAGGATGCAAAATGAAGCTACTATGATGATTCCTTACACATTATGAGGGATTTTATTCATGTCTTCAATAATATGGGTTCCCTTACCCATTTATTAAGCTGCAAGGTGATAAAAGAAAAATTTTAATATTCCATTTAGCCATGTGCTAAAATGGGAATATTACACACACTTACTCACATTTTATTGCTGATCAATGAAAATGATTTGTGCATACTCTCAAAGATCCTTTCATGGCTCTAGTGGAATCTTCTATACAAATGAATTTCATAATGATTCTCAGTTATGTAGACAAATTCAGATGGTGTTACAATTTTTCATCTCTCAGTAATGGCTTTATGATCAGAGAAGTGGAATTTTTGTTCCAATCAAGTACTCAACTTCTTGATTGGCTTCATTGGAAGTGTCAGATCACTTGATTCATATTTTATGCTGAGAAAGTAGAGTACGATAATTTTCATATAAATAAGTTTGAAGATCAAGCATTTTGTCAGTTTCAATTTTAAATTCAGCATGTGTACTTTTAGTTCTTTAACAACTATTGGTTTTTCAGTGCCAAGGTTATAGGTCAGAGCAGGTTGCAAGTTTTTATTTTGAAGATGGGAGCAGCCCAATGGAGGTGGCAATTGAACTACTAATTTTTTTTTGCACCACAGTGGCACACCATCCCCAGTGGAGCCACTATTATCACTCATAAAATTTTCAAATTTATTTTGATAGGGTCACCTAGGTTTCACCTTCTCTCATAAGGTTTGGGTAATTCATTTGATGAGAAATTCATTATATCATGTATATCATAGGTCATAAAAACTTCATTATTCTTTTCATTATTTTTCATTTCCATTAAAATCCACTTTATTTTCACTTCCATAGTTATCGAATCAAAAAAATGGTGACCTATCTATTTTTTCAGAATTCCGTTGCAAATATAACTACAAAGGTAAAAATGATGCTTTTTTAGGAGGGTAAGAGGCACTTTGAGCCATTTTTTCTTTATCATCCTTCATAATATCAATTTTCAAACCTACTGGTGAAATTTTGAAGAAAAAGGAGAATTTTAATTTTTTACACTTTAGGTGTTTTCAGAGCGCCAGCCAGGCTTGGAGCCCAAAAAGCATTGCGAAATTATTGAAGATGACTTTTTGAAAGAAAGGTGGTTAAAATTGAAATTAAATCTTGGGAAAAAATTTTATTAGCTCTGTTATAGCCCAAATCCACCTCAAGCTGAAGGAAGGAAGAGTTCAGGGTAACATCATACCATGCTCAGTCTGGTAGCTAGCCCTACCAGAACAGGAGAGGGCTCTCTCCGGGTCAATCTCAGGAAAAATGTATCAATAGGGCTTGAGATGACTGAAATTAGTGATAATTTTAGGCTAGGTATATGAATCAAGGAGTTTGAAATGATTTTGTAGGTTTTCGTCGGAAACAAGGGAAAGATAATTTTGGGTTTGGGGATTAGGCCCAGTTCTTGCAAAGTTCGCAAGGAAAGCAATGGCTTTGATGTCTTAGATCCAATAAATGGATGGAAAATACTGCTGAGGATCTGAAGAGGGAAAGAGGGAGCAAGGATCCTCTTCAAACTGACAAAAACATAAAAAACTAAACAAAAGTTTAAGGCAGAGCACCAGCAAACTAATGAATTCTACCTTAGTTACTCATTTGTTTAATTCAGAAGCAAAGAGAAGAGAAATGGAATACATAAAAATTAATGAAACTTATAGATACATGAAGAGAAACATCATAAAAAATCAGAGCCATAAGGATCCCAACAAGTGCTGCAAAACTCTAGTCTTTCCTTTGCCAAAAATCTGAAATGAATATACAATGAGGTGCCAAACTGTTCCCAAGAGTCCAACCCTGAAAATGTCTCAAAAAATACAATATATAGACCATCCTAACCCCTTACCATGCCTCTAGGGTTCTAGCTCATTCTTCTAAGAGCTGTTTCAACCATTTCTAAACTAGGAACTGAAATCTAGGCATTCAAACAACTTGCCTCCATATGCTAGGAAACTGATCCATTCACTTAATTTTCACTTTTTAGTGAATGAATCCTCTAGAAAAATTAAATGTGAGCCAAAATTACATCATATCCATAAAATTACATCAATATAGATCAATAATTACATCACAAAGTCAAAATGGCCGAATTTCTGAGCTGAAAAGTAAAAATTGGACCAAAATCCTCTATGCGCCGCGCCAGAAAACGCAATGCACTGTGCCACTTTGAGCCTGTTTTTGGGGCACTTCCTGAAGTCCAAATTGAGCTCATGATAGCTCTTTGGAAATACCTTTCTGTCTACTATCACACCCAGGTGGAATATTTCAAGTTGGAGTTCATTTTCCCTGTCAAAAATCAAATCTCCCAAGACTGGTAAAAATGTGCAAAATGAGGCTGCCTCAAGGCAGAGTGCTGTTGCAGTCAACGTTTTAAGGTCTTCCTCAACTCAAAATTGAGCTCATGATAGCTCATTGGAAAGCTATGTTTTTATAGCTATCATTTGATGCATCACAAAAGTAATTTGGCTAGCCAAGCTAGGAGAAATATTAAGTTTCCCAAGGTCACTTCAGAGGTGCATCAATTCTCCTGAGGCAACGGTATTTTTGACATTTCTCTAAAAACATGACACCTGTGTAAAAGGTGAATGAGGGGTTTCTTCCTTGGAATATTTTGGACAAAAATCTCTCTCAGGTTTCCAAAATTCATCTTTTATTGCTCTGAAACATCATTGAGTGAAACCTATACCGATGTGTGGAACAAGGGATTTGTCGAAATGAAGCGAAATGAAGGGGATAAGGGGCTTCTAAATTCTTGAGAAAATTTTTGGAAGTAGGGAGGTATGTTAGGAAGTAGGGGAAAGTGGAATTTCAGAGATTGAGTGAGGGGAAGGGGTCCAAAAGTGAAAAACACAGGCCTAGCCTAGAAAATTGCCAAGTTGTAGCAAGAAACTAGGGTTTAGCAAAATGAGGAATTTGTGGAATCTCGTGTTGATGGGCAATAATAAGGTATATTAAGGATAGGGGGAAGGTAAAGAATGAATGGATACAATTTTTTCTGATGATTTTACCATCCAAGAGAAATTACCTTCAAAACCCTGGGAGAGGGAAATGAACCTTTTCTAGTCACAACTGAAGCATGAACAAGGTGTAAAATGACCCAGTGGAACTTGAAATGATGATGAAAACCCTCTGAATGATGGCGCACTCAGCTGAATGGTGACATGAACCGACATTTGGACAACTTTGACAAGAGCAAAAGAAAACCCTAGACCTACTACCTATAGTGACCAAATTTACTTGAAGACTCACCTAAAAAACGAAAATTTGACCTTGACACCTTAAAATCACTTTGTAAGAGCATGTTTGATCACTGGAGGAAGGTTGCAAAGACTGACACTAACATTGGCTCCAATGGGGATGGTAGCTCCTTGGAGGTGCCAAGAACTACAGATCTTTGGAAAGAAGATAGTGCCTTCATCCATTGGGCAATGGAATCAAAAACTCAAGCTGAAATGCATGACTGAAAACTGATGACTTGACGACAAAAATTGACTCTCACTCAACTAAGAATTGACTCGATACTTAAACACAACTGACAAACTGGAAATATTCTCAATATGAAGCTTATTCAATACAACCTACTCTAACAATTTCATTCATCACCTGATCAAGTGAAATGAAACAACCAATGCAACCATGTAAGTATTGCAGCTGCTGTTTGGATTCTCCGCAAGTGCTTGTTTATGAAAAAAAAGAGAGAACTACTAAAAGGCAACTCCCATGAAAACTTGTGAACAGATCCGTTGAATACTATGGATTCTCTATCCACCTCCAAAAACACTGCATAAGGATCTTGAAATTCATGCTGCATAAGGATCTCAAAATGCACAATAGGACTTACCTCATCCAATGGATTACTTCTCTTCTCCTCATACCATTAATGCAAACTTTGATATGAGCTTTGATCTGAGCTTTGTGATGAGACTCCTGCTAAAAATGACAAAGAGACTGGTTGCCAGATCAAGTCTATATCAGCACATGTTTCAAACTTACATAAAATCAATGGAGAAAGACTTTGACTGCAAACATCATCCAACACATCAGCAATAGGATCATCAAAAACTTGAGAATACTATTGTGATGTATCCATTGAAACTGTCTGACATCCTACTAGCTGTTCATCTTTTTCTTGAGAGATATTATGAAGATTGTGCCTTATAAACTGAAATTCTTTGAAACAAAAGGGTACAGAATCCTCTTGCATCATTAAATCATGTATTTCAGCTTCCACGGCTTCATCTGTAATCTGA
Organism: Pinus albicaulis; assembly: GCA_034641835.2. Taxonomy (NCBI): domain Eukaryota; kingdom Viridiplantae; phylum Streptophyta; class Pinopsida; order Pinales; family Pinaceae; genus Pinus; species Pinus albicaulis. The sequence continues at coordinate 954,709,762 of CM076581.1, read as the reverse complement.
CCTTCAATTTCGTTTGGTGGCTACAAATCTGGAGCTAGGGAGGGTTTTGTATCCAAAATGATCTCATCAGTCATTTCAGGGGAAGATTTCTCATTAACAACTTGCTAAAAATCTCGCTATCTGTCTCATCTTCAACATTAACACTGAGAGATTTTCGATTTCTTACAGGCTGCTCATTTGAAAGTTTACTATGCAATTTACCCTTCAACAACTGGAATGATTCAAAACTAAATGGTACATAGTCACCTTGTATCATTTGATCATATGTCTCAGTTTCCATGTCTTCATCTGCAACTTGACAATCAATGGCTTTCAGGGGCTGTAAATCTGAATGTGAGAAGTCTTGAACAAATTTTTCATTGTGCTCAAGATGGTCCAGATCAAGGCTTGTTGGCAGTTGATTTCTGATTGCATGGAAATTGTCTCTGATGAACTTAAACGAGTCAAAGCAAAAAGGCAAAGATCCTTCACTTACTTCAAAATTTGCTGCACTTTCCTCATCATTGTCATAGCTAATATGCATCAGTTGATCACTGTACTCGAGCTGCTGAAAGTGAACTTCCTCCTTCCACAAACTAGCTGCTGATTTTTCTGCAAGGTTAGCTTCTATTTGGAGAACATAATCATCATCATACTGATCAAACTGAGGCAAATCATCAAGCATACACATCATATCAATAACTCTCTCTTCTCCCAGATGATCTATAAAAAAATCACTATGAAAATTTGGATAAGAAACAACATGTTTTGGATCAGCAACGTGTTCTTCTTCAATCAGCGAGCCATGGGCTTGAACATTATACTCATTCCTTATGGTATTCTTTTGCATCATCTCTTCTACTGCACTTACCAAAATCTCAAGCTTTACCTCTAAAGATATCGATTTTTCCGGATCCATGTTTCTCATCTCTTCTTCCTTCAACCTTGCCCTTCGGATCAGTAAATGAGCCTCTACATTCACTGCACTATTCTGCATCTCGTGAAGTGTTGCAAGATTCCTTTCTCTCAACTGAAACTCCATTTCTGGATCAAAGGCACCCGGGTAGTGCAAGAGAGAAGATCTAGGAGAAGGTATTATATCAGCTGTCATCGAAAAATATACTTGGTTAAATCTGGCAGAAAAATGTTGTACTGTCTCCCCTGGCAGTCTTTTCAGCTGGGCATACTCGTCTAAAATAAGGAAAGGATTCTGTCCGATCACCCATCTGTCGAGGAAAACTTTGACGAACTACTGGAAATCTAAGATCACATCAGGCAGGGCTTTGAAACAACTCTTGACTTTGCCTTGCAAAGAAAGAGCAAACATTCTAATACTGACATCTTCATCATCAACTTCAAAAAGATCTAGAAAAGTCTTGAAATTCTGTACATGTTGCTCAACTTTGACATTGTTACATTCACCGTAAAATCTTGGTAGATATAGGTCATAATTTTTAGCGAAAGAATGAAGAACAGAAGGTAAAACAAGAGGTTTATACCTATCTGGGACTATATAAGGTGTAGGAATATATACAAGAGCTACGGGATCAATTTGGTTTTCTTCAGGCTCATCACTCTGAAGAGAGTCATCATAAGATGTGGGAAAAGTAAGGAGGCCAGGATCAAAGGGAAACTCAGTATTTACACTCTTTGAATAGGTCTGGAGCAAGATTTGACCTTTCATAAGAACAAATTTAAAAAAAAAATTCAGATGTTTCATAACAAAAAGAAAGCAGTTTATGCGTTAAAGCACATTTAGATTCCTAAATTATTCATTTGGATATTTAATCCGTGTAAGATCCATTTCCACAGAAAGAGCTAGTCCTCCGTGAGTCTCATATCAGTTATCGTGTGAATTAGATTTTAGCTTTCTATACCCACTGCGTGTCCATCACTGTTCACTGGATCCAATGAGAGCGCTTTCTACTGGCAAGACAATCCACAAGTCAAGTGTCACGTTCACAAGCTAGACCGGAGATTGACTGAAGCAACGTTTATCTACTTTCGCTAATGCAAAGCAAGATCGTTTCGAAGGCTATCTGGCATAACTTCAGGCTCCTTCTGTAGCTTGTAAAACAATTAAAACCAACAAGCAAACCATTTTCTTCCCTAGTATGGTCGCCACTATTGTTATTGGTCCAAATCCACCTCAGGATGAAGGAAGGCAGAGTTCAGGGTAACATCATACCACGCTCAGTCTAGTAGCTAGCCCTACCAGAACAGGAGAGGGCTCTCTCCGGGTCAATCTCAGGAAAAATGTATCAATAGGGCTTGAGATGACTGAAATGGGTGCTAATTTTAGGCTAGGTATATGAATCAAGGAGTTTGAAATGATTTTGTAGGTTTTCGTCGGAAACAAGGGAAAGGCAATTTTGGGTCTGGGGATTAGGCCCAGTTCTTGCAGAGTTCAAGTTGGGGCAAGGAAAGTAATGGATTTGATGTCTTAGATCCAATGAATGGATGGAAAATACTGCTGAGGAGCTGAAGAGGGCAAGAGGGAGCAAGGATCCTCTTCAAACTGATGAAAACATAAAAAAACTAAACAAAAGTTTAAGGCAGAGCACTAGCAAACTAATGAATTCTACCTTAGTTACTCATTTGTTTAATTAAGAAGCAAAGAGAAGGGAAATAGCATACATAAAAATTAATGAAACTTACAGATGCATGAAGAAAAACATCATCAAAACTCAGATCCACAAGGATCCCAACAAGTGCTGCAAAACTCTGCTCTTTCCTTTGCCAAAAATATGAAATGAATATACAATGAGGTGCCAAACTATTCCCAAGAGTCCAACCCTGAAAATGTCTCAGAAAATACAATATATGGACCATCCTAACCCCTTACCATGCCTCTAGGGGTCGAGCTCATCCTTCTAGGAGTTGTTTCAACCAATTCTAAACTAGGAAATGAAATCTAGGCAATCAAACAACTTGCCTCTATATGCTAGGAAACTGATCCATTCACTTAATTTTCACTTTTTAGTGAATGAATCCTCTAGAACAAGTAAATGTGAACCAAAATTACATCATAGCATTAAAATTACATCAATATAGATCAATAATTACATCACAAAGTGAAACTAGTCAAACTGGCCGAATTTCTGAGTTGAAAAGTAAAAATTGGACCAAAATCCTCAATGCGCCACGCCAGAAAACTCAATGCGCTGTGCCACTTTGAGCCTGTTTTTGGGACACTTCCTGGAGTCAAAATTGAGCTCATGATAGTTCGTTGGAAAGCCCTATCTGTCTACTATCCAACCAAAGTGGAATGTTTCAATTTTGAGTTCATTTGCCCTGTCAAAAATGAAATCTCCCAAGACTAGTAAAAATGTGCAAAATGAGGCTGCCTCAAGGCAGAGTGCTGTTGCATTCAACTTTTGAAGATCTTCCTCAACTCAAAATTGAGCTCATGATAGCTCATTGGAAATCTATTTGTTTCTAGCTATCATTTGATGCATCAAGAATGTAATTTGGCCAACCAAACTAGGAGAAATATTTATTTTCCCAAGGTCGTTTCTGTAGGTGCAATAATTTTCCTAGGCAAATGGTAGTTTTGAAATTCCTTCAAAACTACACACCAAAAAGAATATTTTTTCTTTCCTTTGCACATTTGGACAAAAACTTTCATATCAAATCATCTTTATTTCCTAAACATCATTGAGTGAAACCTATCTCATGTGGAACAAGGGATTTGGTCAAATGAAGTGTTCTATGTATTATGTTTATGTAAATTTAGAATTGTGGGGCAGGGAGGTGATGTTGGCCCTAGGGAGTGGGATTGATATTGAGTTGAGGGAAGTGGTCCAAAAAGGAAAACGAAGTGCCAGCTTCAGAAAATTGTTGTTGTTGGGAATCAGAAGGTTTGGGAAAAAAATGATAATTTGGGAACGCAATGATGTGGGGAAGTGTTTAATAAGGTACATTAAGGATAGGGGAAGGTGTATGAACATCAGGATACAAGTTTTGCTAATTATTTGACCATCCAAGAGAAATTACCTTCAAAACCCTAGGAGAGGGAAATGAACCTTACCTAGGCACAACTGAAGCATGAACAAGGTGTAAAATGACCCAGTGGAACTTGACATGATGATGAAAACCCTCTGAATGATGGTACACTCAGCTGAATGGTGACATGAATCGACATTTGAACAACTTTGAAGGAGTGAAAGCAAACCCTAGAGCTAATACCTAGTGACCAAATTTTACTTCAGACCACCTCCACCACAAAATTTGAATTTCAACCAAATCACTTGTAAGAGAATCATTTTATCACTGAGAAGGCCTCGGCACACCATACTAATGCCTTAAACCTATCAAATATCCACAGAAAAAGAGGGCTAAGATAGGGAAACTGCAAATTAAATTGTTACTGCTGTTACAACCCGCTGTTTTCCTGGCCTTAAAATGAGTTGAATATTAAAGGATTTTTTTCTTGAAGTGGTTCACTCAAGGTCAGCTAATCTCATGTGAAGGTCAAATATGCTTAGGAAAATATTTTCATACAGGTTTGGTCCACAAAGTTGTCCAACTCATCTTCAAATTATCAATTCATCATGGAGGTATTTCGTCATGTGTGATGGTAGCAGCTCCTTATAAGTAGGAAGACATGTTTCATGAAGCCCTCCTAACATTTTTTCAAGGATCATGGTTGCATAAAGTCAATTTATTGGAAAAAGGGTTTAAAACGGAGGTGCTACGAAAAGTTTCTACGAAATGAGTGCTACGAAATTTTCTGTACATGACTGTTTTAGCAATCAACTTCAAGTTTGATTTTTGACCACATGAAAAAGGATTTTGGAAATAAAAAAGACATTTTTATTCCACAGAGTTCCATATACAAAAACCTCTCTCAGTGTCTGCAAATACATTAGGTTTTGAAAATTATACACTCATCTTTGAAGCATATATTTCAGAATTTTCACTAACCAGATTTATGAAAAAAATGTAAAATTCAACTTGGAGGAGGTCCAGCTCATTATCCAGGTGGCATAATGACACATCAACACTCCAGTACACTAAAAAAATTATTATTTTGTAGTTTATAATGGTTATTAAATTTATTTGTTGAACTATTAATGAAATAATAGTCGTTTTTGTATTCAAACTCTGCAAAACAGAAATATCCCTAGGAAGTCTCCAAGTGATGTGATCTTGTTTGAAATAGGTCTCTGAGGTGGGAATTCGAAGCTAGCAAGGTGGAAAATCATTTTTATGAGTCCTCACTCTATAAATGAGATAGTTTTAGAGTTAGAAGGGGTTGGAGAATTCTTTTCACACATATACTATTGTAATTTTTTATATCAGTAATAGACAGAGAATGAATTTTCTTGCTTTACCTAAGATTATTTATGTGTTTCAATGGATTTATGTGTCTCTTTTATATCTTTCTTCCAGTAGTATTGATGAAAAATTACTCAAAATTCATATCATATATTCTTTGACTTCCTTTTCGCATTGAGTCATTGATTATTCCCATGTGTTAATGTTTTTCTGTCATTGAAACAGAAAAAGCCTCAACTTCCATAAGTAGGAATGATTCTCATTGATTCCCTTTTACTGACTCCATAAGCCCAATGGTAGTTGAATATTCCTCATTTTTCACCTGCAATCACATACACTAAAACACTCATAGATTTCGCCACCTGTTTTAAGACCTAATTGAGTAAATCCTTTGATAAGTTGAGAGAACCCTCTCAGACTGAAGAGGCTAATCTTCAGTCAAAATCTTGTTTGAAATAGTTATTCCAAGTTGACCATTGAAGCAGCCCAACAAGACTCAATTTGGTGATAACACTCCACATCAACAACCATTCATCCCAATGTGGATGATGGATTTGTTTTTCCAAAAAATTTCTATCCTCCCATTGTAGGACACCAACCTCCTAAAATTGTTAAAGAAATTTGCACTCCATGAAATTTTGAAGTGAACATCCAATGAGATCCTCCTCTCATCAATGGCCCTCCAAAATCAATAAGGTTCTGGATCTACTGCAGGTAGAAGTTTCTCTTTGAGTTGTGAGATGCTTATTGAGAAAGAGTTATCTTGAAAGGGGAAAATATTTCCCACCTGAAGATGTCTACCATCTATCATCCTTTTCTCCATTGCTTTATGAGTGAATCTTCCTTCTGAAATTTCCAAGAATAATGGGGCCATCTCTTCATCATTTTTACTAAGTGAAAATGTTGTAGATCTACATTGTGATACATGTGTTGTTTCATGGCAAGGCACAATGCTGAATTCATAGTCAGCCATTGTAAATAGGATCACACTCACCCCATCTTATGAAACTCTACACTTCAACTCAAAGGGTTTAATGTAGCTCAATAATGACGAATTGGGATAGCTTTTCATCTCCTCCTTGATTAGATCAAGGGTCCTCTACACAGCGATATGTTGCTTCTTCAAATCAACATGTTGTTCTAATACGTGGTCATGCAATGGCCCTGATGGCATGTCCCCATAAGTTTCAATAAGAAGTACTGAATCAATATGAGATGAAAGTGGATGCATACCTTGGATCAACTGATGTCTGGGAACCTCTTGAAAGACCACAATATTTCCTCCAACTAGGACAATGGTGTCTGCAACTACTAGTAAGAGTGATGGATGCTCTTCTGTCAATGTACCAGCATTGGAATCTCCCTCCTCTTCCTCATCCATCTCTTAAATCATGCAGGGGAATCTATATTTAAATATCTTAAGACTATCTTGCAAAGATGCAAGTGTCTCTCCTCCGGATAAAAGTACTTCTGCAGCTGGTGGTGAATGTAGTGACTCTTTTTCCAGAGTGACAAGAATGAAATTCTCCTTTGACTTCTTAGGAAATGTCTCTTTGTGACATGTCTCTGGTTTTCTCCTATCAAACTTCATCCTTAACCTTTGAAATAAATTTTAATATTTAGTCACCTTTGCCGCTCCATGTGACAAAACGACCAATCATTGGCTTCACCTTGAAGATGAAGTGTTGTAATTTGAACAACCTCTCTTTCAGCTACAGGATGTAGCCTAAAGAATGCATCTAACTATTTCCTCCAAGCCTTTGCAGTGCTTGAGGAAGATCCATCAAATGTAGGCAAATAAAATCTATTGTGCCTCTTTCTTCTATTTTTGTTGTAGGATCTTCTTTCTTCTTTGAGTTTGAAGAATTTTTGGAGAGTTGGATTCTCCCTAAATGCTCTAGACTCTGACTTGTACTCTTCTAGATATAGACTCAGAGTATCATGAGTCTTAGCTTCCATATTTCTTCTTTATTCATTTCTATACCATTCACCTTCTTCAAAGAAATTGGGCATAGTGGATATTTGAGGAGATCTATGCTTCTCCGGTCTTATTTGTTGCCAATAGGAAGTGTTGGGAATTTCCTCATGCAATATTCTTCTTGTATCCTTCCTTTTCCTTTATATCTTCATTTGATTGACCTCGTTGGAGAGATCAAGCAGGGATATAAGAATAAGATTGGCAAAACTACAATCTTCCTTCATGATAGATATCTTCTATCTACTTCTTCTTTTGATGAAAAAGATGAAGTGTCGACCAGCTGAGCCAAAGATCATGCTCTGATACCACTATAATATCCCAAAAGGGAGAATTCAGTAATACTAAATCACAATATGAGAGCTGCAGCAAAGTAAACAATAAATCTAAACACACATCATAATACACATAAATAGATGATCCATTTTATTATATGGAGGTGGATAAACTAGTACAATAGAGCTCAAAATATGAGACACTCAAGCCAAAGAGATGGCCTAGAATGACCCTGAAATGATCCCACAAGAGGGGTTGCGTAAATTTTTGTACTTCTGGAAGGAAAAATGTGTTGTCCCTTTTATAACTGTTGGGACTACAACTGATGGAAAGATAGAAAGTTAGATCTAGGCAGTTTGGGAGCTTTGATGATGCTAAAAATAGGGATCCCGACTCTATGATGGATACCCAAGATAACCCATAAAGGATTTCTCATATCTATGAATCTAAGAAATCACCATCTTAGGGCTTTCACTATGTAGCTGTTGGGTATGCATATCTACTGCAAGAACTGAAGATATGATGGCTGCAATGATGTACAATCAGCTCTATGTAAGAAGGGCTAATCCCTTCACTAGATCCTTGGGCTAAAAGCTCAAGATCTAGTTCCTCCATTCTCCTCTACTGAATATAGCTATTGAATGATTGACAGCTTCAGAAAAATATGTTGTAAGAGAGGGAGGCTCAGTAGCCTGCTACTAGATATATCGAATCAGTTTCTGAATGATGGAAACAATGGATACAATGTGAGGATATGATCCCTCACAATATTTCCAGCTGAAATGTTGAAAAATTCCTTCCTCCAATAGATCTACAGGACTAAACTGTGCAATCCTTGAGGGGATTGTTGTTGGATGGAGGTAAATATCAATGGCTTGAATGCCAGATATAGATCTGCTTCTTCTGAAAGGCTGAATGTGAAGAACAAAGTGAAGGATGAATCCTCCATGAGCTTCCTAGTTGGAATGCTAGAAACAACCTCCTAAAGATGGCACCAATGCCCGATGAGGAATAAATCCCAATAGATACCTTCCCAAAGTAGGCACTTGAAGTCCCCAATGGGTAAGGGTGGGATTTCCACTCGGAAACACGCTGTGCTAAAAAAAACTACAAACTTATATAAACATCATAAGAATGCATAGAAATTTCTAAGAAAAATCCATATCTAAACAGATCAGAGACAATAATCAAATCTAAAATCTCCCTTCTAATGTGCCTTCACCTTCATTATATATATTATAAGCCTTCCATAACCTAGGCCCATCTCTAAACTGTGTTGTACATGTGGACATAAGTCTCCATGGTTGATTGCGTTGTTTCTCCATGTCCTCCATCATGTCAACATGTGATGATCACCCTCTCCATCATGTGTGTATTAAATGAATCACTTCCTCCACTAACTTATCATAAGTGATTTATGACCTTACGTTGAATGCACTATGAGCTTAGTTGAACTCTTCTAATATCCTCATGATGTTACATATAATATCCATGATCTATCTCATTAATGAGACATGATCTCCACTCCTTTTTCATTAATAAGATGCTCCACTACTCCATAATGTAGATCTAGATCTAAAATATCCACATACACACATCAAAAGTGGTTTTTATTCATCTATTGCAGTTTTTGGCTCCCCCCACCCTCTTATTTACTTAATTAATTATGAAAACTAAGAACTTTAATATTCAAATTATCTTGTCAAAATTTTGGAATATTACATCTTGAGTTTTGGCTTCCCAGAAAATAAGAGTTGCACTTTCCAATCTCAGTGAAACAAGCTAAATATTGGTGTCATCATCCTTGATTCTTTATATCTTTCAATACACTTCAAGCTAACGTACCTAATTTTGTAATATTTCAGAATCTACCTCTCCATCATACATAGGCAAATCAAACTTAATGCCAAGCTTTAAAACTAGAGTTTTACCATGACTTTGTGGAGATTGTGGAGGTGTTTGTGAAGGACTCATTGTGGAAGAACATGATGGTGAAGATGGTGTTCAAGATGGTGCTCAGGATAATGGTGGTGTCAATGGTATTTTATAGCCATTCCAATTTCCTTTTGGAGTATTGTATCCATCTCCTTCTTCTACTTTTGAGGACTTATCTTCCTTCAGAATATTGGATCTCTCACCTTACATCCTTGGGCTTCTCTCCTCATAGAGAAATTTCACCATTCTTATCATATCAAAGAATGATTTCCTAAAGGATTTTTCATCCTCTGAGATATTGTCAGGCTCTCCTTCACGTGACCCACTTGCTGAAGCTTCAACTGCAATCTCAGGAAGAATTTTTGGTGGAGATTCTAGCAAACTTTCTCACCTTGTCCTTGACCTATATTGAGGACTTGCAACCACAAGATTTCCTTCTCCTCTCTTGATATTCAGCCTTGTAACCATCACATACACTTGAAAACTATAAAATCCTCACAGTAGCAAAGAAAACCTAAGCTCTAATACCAAACTTGACCTGTATGCTAATCTTAATGAAAATGTGCATGAGCGTTTGTAAATTACAAGTGTTAAAAACTGACTTTTTGAGAGCTTTTATGTTATATTTTAAACACATAAAGAATGAAAATAAAATTTAAAATATGTAGAAATAGTAGACAAATGCACAATAATAATAACCACAACACAAAAAATGATGAAGGAGTTCACCCCTCCTAGGATATGTCTCCTTCGTACAACCTCCAATGTCTTGGCGCTCTTTCATTATTTTCAAAATGGTGATTACATACATTTATAGTTCTCAAATGGATTCAAAACCTATTCCATCAGCTTTAGAATACCCAAATATGCCTATCTAGCCTCTTTCTACTATGAAAGTGGTCAAAACTTGAAGAATTTACGAGCCTCCCTAGTTTTCATGCTAACCACACCATAATTTCCCCAAAATCCAGACTAGTCCTACAATTTCACCCCATAATCCTCTAACTAAGCGCCAATTTCCCAAAAATTCTAGCGAAATTTTTGGATACTTAAATTTCCTAATGCGGCCTTAAACCTGAATTATTAACCATAGCCCTGGTGCATTAAATTATATTTTTTAATTATAAAAACCACTGGGCGGTTTGATAACAGTCGGTGGTTAGGATCCAGTGAGGTCACATGTTACGGTCATGATAACTGTTTTACGCGGTGATCTTCATTTGAAAATCACAGAAGCAGTCAACAGTGGCAGTCACATTCATTACATGGAGTTTAATCTAATAGTTATGGTGGGAAGCTATCCTTCATGTTGGGTCATAAAGGTGATTTTTACAGGAAACTTCAATGCTTCTCATTCAATTATCAACCCAAGGAAAGTCTTGTTATTTCAAGAGTTTGAGCACAGTATATCCAAGTGAGATCAAAGGACAACTACTCTAAATTATCATAAGGAAGACTATCTAATTCTTGAAGTTCAATAAAATTAAAGTGAAAGGGGATTATAGAATGCTTTTGAATATTCTGTCTAAGTGAAGAAAAGAGCAACGTATGATTTAACAACATACTGTGATGAATTGAACAATCCTAATAAATTGAACAACAGGTTGAAGAAATTGAACAACAATTTTTTATCTAAATTTTGCAATGGAATTCTCTTTTAAATTAAGAAATGACATCTCTCTGAATCAAACAACAACTAGACACCTTGCAATAATAATGAAAATATCCAATCTTTAACTATATACAGAATTGAACAGTAGTCATGCTAAAACTAATGAAACGACTATGAAGCATTGGGAGATGATGAAAGAATCTAAAAAATTATGAAAATATTGACTGTAAGCAAGAAAGCATGAATGGTGAACTATTCTAATGAAATAGAAATCTGGAGCATCTTATGTTCAAAATTCAACCAATTAAATGATATCTCACGAAGTGCATTAGATGATTGAAACGTAAGTTTTGTAATTGAACGTATAGCATAGAGGTTAGTGAAGAAACTCCCAGGGCTGGGCCCAAAACCACCAGAATTCTACCACTAAGGAAAAATCAAAGATTGACTATTCAAAAATGTCGAAATATTTATTAAACTGAAGATTAATACATTAATACAACTGGACAATTCTATCCCAATACGTCTATTACAGAAGAAAATATCTATTCAGATCTATCTAACTTGTTCTTCTTCAACCTTTTAAAGGATATCTAAATAGTGGTAACGATATTTTCCATATGGGATCCTACTTCTCGTGGCTATCATTTGAGTTATTCATACGTGGATGTGCCTTTCCGTCTTCCGCCGGCCCATGGGAGCCATCATGATCCCATTTGTTTCTCTTTGTCATTTGTCTTCCAGTTATCATCAGTTCAACTACTTTGTTTCCCTATAAATAAAGATACAACAAGTCAATTTCCCGTTGTTAAACATCCCTTTTACCATGAGTTTGTTTTCTCCTAAATTTACATTAATTTCCTTTTCTTTACAATTAAGATGAGGAAAAATTCATAAAAGTGCATAACAATTTGTGGTAAAGATAGGATGAAAACATACCTTATTCTCAGCCCAACATACTCCCATGCTTACCTATTTGTAGGTCCTCATGCATACAAATGATTGAGGTGTAACTAGGTCAGAGAATAGGTAGGGTAGACTTCTTCTTTATATGATCTAAAGCCACGTTTTTGTCTGATATTTGCAAAGGTGGAGTTTTTGTACCCCTCTGGAAGCTCATAATTGTGATCATAACCCTCAGGGGGGTACCAGATGAGAGGGCATTTGTACCTTCATTTTATCCATGTAGGGCCCATGTTGAAGATTAGATTGTTGCATAAAAGGAATATGGAGGAAAATGCTTTGAAGTTTTTGTAGCCAAATGGCTCTCTGTTTTTCACATTGTTCGTGGAGGACATCCACCTCTGTTTGGCTGCTACCAAATCCACTTCTTGAATTTCTTCGAAATACTCCCACCCATGATGTATAATATCCTTATGTATAATATACTATTTATTCCTTACTTTATTCCTCTGCATGATATTCTTATGTTGGGTGAACATATACAGGGGTCTAGTAGGCTCCCCTCTAACCCATAGGTCTAGGCCATGCTCCCTATTTTGGAAAATGTTGTAGGCTTTAGCCCACTGATTCTGGTTCTTGGAAAAAAAGAGGAAAGCCTGGAACTGAATGTTCCCTATAAAGGGGCTGGGATTACTATCCCTGTCCTCCTCTAGGAGGAAGTTGTGCATGTATAATTCACACAAAAGGTATTGGACCTGTTCATTCTGCTCATTGCAGCAATGGACTAATTCCTCAATGGTTTTAAAATTCATGGGCTTCCCTGCCCTAATAGCCTTGATTTTCAGTAAAAGATATTGTTCTACTAAGAATAGGGCATAGTTGGTGGTTGGTGCCCTACACCTTAGTACATCAAAGTATGGAGAGAAAACTATACTGGTTTGCTTCTTGGCTTGTTCCACCTTATCCTGTTCTTTCTTTACCTTCGCCTTTTCTTCTATGAGTTGAACAAATGTCTCATCCTCTATTGCAGAAAGGTCTTTGAATTTCTTCAATAGTGCCTGATGTTCTTGTGCGGGTACCACTTCCTTTCTGCATTGTGCCAATTCATGCTGGGATTGAATTAATTCATTATGCAATTTTTGATTGGCATCCTTTTCTACTAGGGGAGTGTAGGTAGGTTCCTCGTCCATTTAGGTTTCCTTTTCTTCTATGAATTCTAGCCTAGTCTACAAAAAAGCTTCAACAGTGTCTACTAGGTCAGTTTTTACCTCAACCTCAACAGTGTCTACTAGGTCAGTATGTACCTCAACCTCAGCAATGTCTTTCAATTGGGTGACAAATTATGTTTGGGTTTCTATGGTGACAAATTCCTTCTTAGGCCTTTGAACCTTGCTTACTTCCTTCAAATGTTTCTTTAGATGGTTTATCATTTTGCTTAACCTCCTGCAAGTTCTGCTCATTTTCCTTAAGTTCTTTTTGGCTGATTTCTCTTCTAGCACATTTTTGGCAGGGGATGGAGGAGCAACAGCCTCATTTTCAGGAATGGTGGTGCTAGCTCCAAGGTTATCAGTGATGATATTTACTTCCTTAAATCCGGAGTTTATTTCTTCATTAATGTCCTGGCTGGGTGAGATATTATTCCCTTCAGGAGTTAGGGGGACTGTCTCCATGCTTTCTTTTTGTTCTATGAGAATGGTGTCTCTTGACTAGTTTTCAGATTTAGCTACCCCTTCTTCCTGATCTTCCCTATTCACCCAATCACTCTCGGGAGGAGATAAGGCCCTAAAATCCTGCAATTCATCTTGGTGGGTAAATATTTTAGTGCAGCTAGAGATGCTGGCGATGGTAGATTGATTCAACAGTTTCTCTTGTCCTTAGCTTGTTCATATGGGCTTCTAATTTCACATAATGCCCGCATATGCTACAGGAATCAAGACATCTCTTCTTCATATTCTTGTAAAAATATGTTTTGAGGGCTTGAAGGTGGTGTATGGCATGGCCTTGCCTCATTCACAAATTCTGAGGTGTCTTGCCATAATTGCAGTCTTTTGGACTGTCTTCGCTTCCCTGGTTCTAAAGTAGAAGCATGGGTCCTTTTCCCTCTTTCTCTCCTAGGTATATTTATTCTAGGAAGCTCAATTTTTTTTCATAGGGTTTTCCTCAGGGGCATGCATGGTAGGGTTAACAAAGGTGTCTCGGGATGTTTGTTATTTTCCTAGCTCATGAATGATAATTAACTTGATTAAGCCATGGTAGTTGATGACAGCTTGGGGGTTTTTAGCCTTTCTCATTCGAAAAACAGTGTTGTGTAATACATAATTCCGAGAGAAGGAAGATTAACTGAAATTTTATGTTTAAGAATAGCTAACAATTTGTGTTGGCAGGGTTTTACCACATGTTGATGTCCATCTCATGTGATGAATCTCTGGATGAATGTTTCTAATTCCTGGCAAGGTTGTTGTATGGACGCATGGTTGATTCTCTTTCCCTTTCATTCCAACGGTTCTCCTGGATCCTGGCATGTTGCGATTTCCTCTCATAGAAGAAGGTGCTTTTCGGTCCATATTTCTCCCTCTACTGATATTCTGGAGACTTCAGTGATGATATTTTCTGTGACTGGTATAATCCTTCCTCCAATTCTGGTATGTCCCTCTTGTAGGTTATGTAGGAATTCAACTGCTATTTCTGTGTCAAACCCTTGCAATTTGTGTAAGTATGGTAGCCAGCCAACTTGCTAAAGAATGGTGCGAGCTGTGTCTGAGATTGGGAAGGTCGTAGGTTTATTTCAGAGACAGTTTCCTCCCACGGATGATGTGTTATCTAAGCTAATTTCTCCCTCTATCTGTGCTTCTTTTCGGCCCTATTAGTTAGAATAAACACTACATGCAAGATTAAAAAAATTACAGCCTTCTATCCTAAATGTATGTAACTTCATATCATAATTCCAATGATCTTTTGGTCTTATGAGTGTATCCAAAGGAATTTTTGCAGGGAATTCATATACTTAATATTTATGGATATTTACACCCTCTCTCTCGAAATAAGGGCATCCACGTCCTTAAGTACAAGAGAAATTGGATCAATCATGAATGCATATGGGGGAAAATGTCATAAATCAGTAATCAAAGTGTGTATGAGAGAACGGTGTCTGTGGCCTTCAAGCTCAAGAAAAGAGGAGTGATTGGAAAAATTATGAATGCATGCCATGTAAGGGTTAGAATTGGAATTTATCATAAGTTTATCTCATGTTGAAATGACCAAAGAAGGGGAGAAAGCAATATAGTAATTATTATTATAGGATGTTCTCATTTAATGGTATGGTATGATGGAAGCATGACAGTGATGGATAATGATTGGTGCTATCATCCTCTAATTCAAACATGAAATAATAGTTCATTCATAGTTACTTGTGCGAGTAAATAGTATTATCACTTATTCAATAAGTGTTTTTATCTTGGAAATTGATGAAAATAGGAGATAAGGTTTATATAAGAGTAATTTCCTATCGTTGGAAGAATACTCTCATACCACAAGTAGAGCCACTGCTTCTAGTAGGCATTCACAGCCTCGACAGGGTTGCTATTTTAACCTGAAAAATGAGCCAGAATCCTCTATGTATAATTAGATAATTTTCCAGTTTTATGAAGAGATCGCCATGGTGGTATGGTGGCCAGATATTCACGGTGCCACTCACTAGAGTTATAACAGAGTGATCATACTGGCTTGTGATGAGACCTCCTGTCCTTCAAGAATTTGGACCTATCGATAAGGTCATTACCCTAGTGTGTTGGCCATTGTGGGCATGTCACCTACTAAACCCTTATGATCATGCTAGGTTGGCTCGTGATGGGACCCCCTATTCTCTCTTAAAAATTTTCATATAGGCATAATACTTCTTTTTGAAAAGTAGGAATTTTGCTTTGTTTTATGAAGATAACATTGTGCTGGTGTGGGGGCCAGATAGTCATAGTTCGATTCACTGGGATTGTAACAGAGTGATCGAGCTGACTCGTGGTGAAACCTCCTTTCCTTCAAGAAGTTAGAGCTGTCGAGAAGGTCATTACCCTGGTGTGGTGGCCATCATGGGCATGTCGCCTAATAAATCCGTATGATCATGGTAGGTTGGCTTGTGATGAGACCCCCTATTTTTTAAATTGCATGTAAACATAATATTTATTCTTTATACATGAAGGGAGGCTCATTAAATCCTTAAGAGTTAGGGATGGAGTGAGTAGTAAAAAGAATTCCAATACAATTAATACTCCTTATTCCTAAATCTTTATGTCAAAAGGGAAGTACTACTCGAGAGTGTAGAAAGATATATCGTTATAAGACTATGAATTATGTGATAACATGTTTGAGAAAGAGATGTTTAGCCCTTCATTGAATAGATTTACCATGCCATCTTCCAGAGTAGATAATTCCATTAAGTTCCAAAGGATTATCATATTAGTAATATTACTACTTTTCTCCTTTTTAGGTGCCAATTTCTACCCAAAAATGTCTTTTATAGTTAGGGTGTGGGATGAGGATTGGGTTTTGCGAGAAGAGATCATCAAAAAGGAAGAAGGATCATGCTTAATAAAACAGAAAAAAAATCAGCTATTTAATCCGATTGAACAACAAAATAAATGACACATGGCTATTCAATCTGATTGAACAGAAGCTTTTCAATTGGATTGAACAACAACCATTCAAATATTTGAACAGTAATAAATAAACACACAAAAGGATAGGTCTATTTAATCTTGTTGAACAACAGTTGTTCAATTGGATTGACCAGCAGCCAACCAAATATTTGAACAACAAAAATAAAAACGTAAAAGACACGGTTGTTCAATCTAATTGAACAACAACTATTCTATTGGATTTAACAGTAGCCATTCAAAGATTTTAACAACAAAAATGAAAATGAAAAATACACGACTGTTCAATCCGATTGAACAATAGCTGTTCAATTGGATTGAACAACAGTGGTTCAAAGATTTGAACAACCAAAAATAAAAACGTAAAAGACACGGTTGTTCAATCTGATTGAACATCAACTATTCAATTGGATTGAATAGTAGTAATTCAAATATTTGAACAACAAAAATAAAAATGCAAAAGACATGGATTTTCAATCTAATTGAACAATATTTGTTCTATTGGATTGAACAACAGTCGTTCAAAGATTTGAACAACAAAAATAAAAATGAAAAAGACATGGTTGTTCAATCTAATTGAATGGCAGTTGTTCAATTGGATTGAATATCAGTCCTTCAAATATTTGAACAGCCAAAAATAAAAATGTAAAATACATGGTTGTTCAATCCAATTGAACAACAGTTGTTCAATTAGATTGAACAACAGTCGTTCAAAGATTTGAACATCAAAAATAAAAACACCAAATAGGATGAGGAAGGGAAAGGATACTACTGTGAGTATGAAGAATGTACAATAAGAAAACTAAAAATTGTAGGGAAATTATAGAAAATATTTACAAAAGGAACTAGCTCTCATGTGCTTAAAGTTGTGGGGTTATCACCCCTTTTTGCTAAGATTTGGATAGTGGTATCGTTGCATACCTGCTAGTAGAAAGACTCCCTTGTAAGAGGTTTGTGATAGAGGTGCACTCTGTGCCCATTGACTCGAAATGTAGAACTAGACCCGTTTGTGGTGGTGAAGGTGAGGGTACCATTGTTCTATACTTCCTGAATTTCGTATGGATCGAGCCACCTTTTTTGTAACTTGCCCAAAAAATCTTGGAATCTGGAGTCATGGAGAAGCGGCCAATATCCTCTCTGGAATGTCTTCTTTTTTATGAGGTTGTCATGCCATTTAGCTCATTTTTGTTGGATGATTGTAGTGCACTGCAGAGCCAGTAGCCACATTTCATCTAATTCATTTATTTTTTGGAGTCTTCTAATTTGGGCCTTCGTCAATTCTAACCCTACCTCCTGGGCTATCCTTAGTGTCTTTATCTCGAATTTGATAGGAAAAATAGGCTCTCTTCCAAATACCAGATGATGCGAGGAATATCCAGTGGTTTTTTGCCATGTTGTGCAGTAAGCCCACAAGGCCTCTGGTAGTCTAGTAGCCTAGTCCCAGTGATGTGTTGATAGTGTTTTAGTGAGAATTTTCTCAAGGAATTTGTTGGTACTTTCAATCTTCCCATTTGCCTGTGGGTGGTAGGGAGACATGACTCTATAGATCATATGGTGATTATTCAAGGTGGCTGTAATTCTATTACCCACAAACTGTGCCCCTCCATCGGTTATCACTTCTTGTTGTTAGGCCTTTGTAATTTACCAGAGTGACAAGACTAATCACTGTAGAGACAACATCAAAAACCACTTTGGGATTCTAGGATCTAGCCCTCCTGAATCTAGAGAGGGATCTCTCTATAAGTGCAAATATGGATTTATCTTTAAGGCTTTTTGTATGATATTAGGCTAGTTACTAAGAACAAGGATTTTTTGCTTGTTTTTTGGTTGGTTGGGTATGATATTTAATTGGATGGAATATCACAAAATGAAAGCGTTTCAAAGGGTGAGGATGCAAGTTTATTGAGAAATGTTCAGTAGATAGGATTAGTCTGAAGCAACCTTAATCCATTGGGCAATGGAGTCACAAAAGGGTTTATTTGTACAACAATTTCAAGAGTGGTCCAAGGGGCAAGTCATCTAATATCAACAAATCCTTTAGATTAAATGACGGGGTGGAACATTAAAAGTATTGAGAAAGTGGAAAAAATCAATAATATCAACAAGTATTTATCAACTTTCCATACAAGAAAAGACTTTTTAAGCAACTGTTTGAAACCAACCAAAGATAGGGCTAACCATAAACTTCTTTGAACAAGCTTATATTAAAGCTAACTTATCATACAACAATCCAGTAATCTCACCAGACTACTTTCAGAAGGGATGAAAACAGATAAGAAAACAAATTGCATCTAAGATCAGGTCAGATGTATTACAATCATGATCTACTTTAGCATACTCTTAGGGAAAGTTTCAAACAACCTTTGGAGAAGAGACTAGAAGACAGGGCAAACCATAAACCTTTATAGCTTAACTCTACTTAGCATGTACTGAAAATATCATTCAAGAACTTCCTTTCAAGTTTTGCACATCAAGACATGGACTAACCAACATTCCTTGATAATTTTTACACTTAATTTAAGTCATTCCTAAATATAAAAATTAGTAGAAAACATATAGATAAAGCTTATCAGTGAGAGTAGGGTGCTTTTGACAGTAAATCCTAGCTCTATATTTTTTGTTCTTTATCAAAGAAAAGTGAACATAATGGGATACATGAAAGGAAAAAAAATAATAGTAAGGGGTACTTCACCAATGATATAGACCAGGATTCCAAGAATCAACTTGTATATTGATGTCAATCTAGTTACATACTTCAAGTCCAATGTTTCATCACAGCTTCAAAAATCTCTTCTTAGCCTATCTTCTTCAATAACTTAACAGAGTTTCAGAGCTTCAAAACTTATTTACATTCAACAATGATTCGATACAGCCATTATTACAACAACAGTCCAACAACCAACAATCTCTCATCTTCTAAAGAAATATTTATAGAAGAAAGAGGAGGTGGAATGAAATAAAAGATCTCTAGGGTCAATTAATACAAATTAATTCTTCTCAGCCTTTGAGGGGCTCAATGGAGAATTTTTCTGATATTTATCTGTATTAATAGGTTTCATTAAGTATTTAGCCACTGAGCAGATTTTGTTGACTTTAAAAACTCTTCAGGCAGGTTGGCAATAACTCTGACTGTCTTTAGGAAAAAATATCACTGACTGAACAATAACTATGCCTTCTTTTGATTTATTGAGACTATAGGTGGCACTTTGGTAGCTGAAGACGATACTTTCGCCTATGATGTGGCAGTGGAGGCCTCCTTACTGATATTTTCTCTGTTTATCCATAAAACACTTTAATCTGCCTTTACTCTGTGTTTTAGGCTTAATTAGGCCCTTATCTCTATTTCGGGTCTTTGTTCTTTAATATTGTCTTTAACTCTTTAAACAGTGGATTAAAGCTTTGATCTTCAAGCTTCGGCTTTAATCATGCTTTAACCTTGATTTCTTCATTACTAATACACTTTGTTGTTGTTTGTTTATACAGGTGGCTTTCTGATATAGGAGGGTTTTTGTTAAACCCTGGATCGTGATCCAGATGTTCAAACTTGGGCCTCGTACCCTGGAAATCCTTTCTTCTTTAGTTTAACTCATAGAATTGTCATTCTGGACTAAACTGGTCATCTGTCTGTGCCTGCGCAAATACACATAGCGAACACCATTTATTCCTGTAAAAAACATAACAAAATCATTATAAAATCCTTCGGAATTTGGTTAAGACTACTTCAGAGAGTTCATGGGGGTGGAGGAGCAGTGAGGAAGAAAGTGAATGCAGCGGGAAAAGGGAGGAAAATCCTGGCAGAACAGCTAACCAGGTGAAATGGAAGTTTGGGTACAAGGATGATCGCGGGCCATTAGATTAGAACGATCAACAGTCGAGATTGTTCGGTGAGATGTTTCAGGGGTAAGTTAGTTGGAACATGGATGGTGGGTGAGATTTAAACAGGACCATTCGATCTCAGAGATCGACGGTAGAGATCTTTGGAGGGCACGTTTGGGAGAAAAGGGGAAGGGTAAATGACTCGGGGTCATGATAGAACATGAGCTGTTTGATCTCAAAGATCGATGGCCAAGATCAAAAGGTGAAAAATGACTTTGAGGAGGCTGGTGGTTTGGCAGACAACTGGCAGGGGTCTTCACGCAGCGTTTGGGCGGTTTTAAGATTTTGGCAAAAAAAAGCAATACGGTACGTCGCTTGAGACGTGTCCCTCCTAATACCACCCATTTCATGTAATTTTGGAATGTTAACGTTCAAGCGCAAAAATTACACAAAACGGGTTTTCGGCGGTCGAATGAGAGGCTCTAGATCCAACGGTGCAGATCGCATGCGATGGAGGGCAAGATGGATGGGCGGAGAGGCAGGTGGGGTAAAATGGTGGTTTAGATCATGATCGTTGGATCTTGGGAATGGACGGTCGAGATCTATTGATGGGGAGAAATGAAAAGGGCAGGGTTTGAAGAGCGGACGCAATGTGGACTGTCCGATTTTAAAATATCAACAATGGAGATTAAATCGGAGGTCAGGACGGTGGAGGTTTATGTGATATAAGGGTGGGATATGATGTAATGCTGGCCATCAGATCTGATGGAATGGATGGTTAGGATTAAATCACATTGGAGAAAAGGAAAGAGGCAAAAGCGCCAAGGCTTTTGAGTTTGCGATATGCGATTAAGTGTTGGTTGTTGGATCGGTTTGAGAGATCAACGGTCACGATTAAATCGGGGAAGACATTAGTGGAAGGCGAAGGGAGGAGCACGATCGAATCTGGGCCGTTGGTTCTTGTGGATTCAACGGCTGAGATTAAATCAGAAGATCGGCATTAGAAGAGGGAAAAGGAAAAGGATAATGGAAGAGTTGCGATGCAATGTTTCACTGACCGTCGGATCAGAAGGATGATCGATAGCTGAGATTGAATCGGAGGGATCACATTGGAACTTTGAAAAAGATGGAAAAGGAAATGACTCATGCGGATTTTGCGATGCAATGAGCCGATGGTTTTTGATCTGCAGATATCAATGGCCCAGATTTGTTTTAAAATATATCGTCGGGTTTTATAAAAAAACAAAGGAAAAATAAGGTTCAGGAAAGGTTTTTTTTGTGTTTTTAGCACCCGGTTGCGGGGCTATGGTTTTTTGAAGAACGCGAGGAGATCAGGGGTTTAAAATAAAAAGGTTTAATCGCATCGGAGATTTTTGAATGTAAAGGGAAAATAAGGAAATAAGAAAACCTCGATTGCGATTGTGCGATGGGGGTTAGCTGCGGGTTATAGCTCTGGGTTTTATGCGGATAAAATGAGTTGGGGTTAAGGCCAAGAGGGGCTTAAGGCCTTAATAGAAAAAATGGGTTTTTTAGGCCAAAATGAAAGTTTTTCAAGGCTTTTTGGCTTTCGGTAGAAGGGGAAAAAGGGGTTTTTTAAACCTACAAAAGGAATTTTCACAAGGTTTAAAGGGATTTTGGAGGTTTTTAAAGGGGAATGGAGGTTTAAAAGGTGAAAAGAAAGTTTTATGAAAAAAACGAGTGAAAGGGGGAGTTTTTAAGTAGTCTTTCTCTTGGTAAGCAGCAAGGTTCTTTCGGAGTAATAATGGAACAACAGTGAAGATTAACTCAGAGGTAAAAGATCATCATAATAATTTAAGAACTCACAATTTGGATATGAAATTGTTTCTTGAAGGCCAAAAAAAATATTTAGCCACCATTTGATATGACAAATTTTTATAGGTGGCTAACAGTGGCTCCAACTTGGGATGAAAACTCCTTGGAGGTGTCAAGAACCACAGAAATTTATCTCTGGGATGCTAATTAGTGCCTTGCACTTTGATAATATTTTTATCAGCTGTTAATAGAAATGATCAGAACTTGATATATCAGCAGGAAAATGTTCTCCAAACATCTACCTACACAACCTACTTCGTAACATTTTTTCTTCAAAAAGGTGCATTTGGACTTGCAGACCTTTAAACATCAACATTTCATTCTTTTGGAAAACATTAAACTAGTCTAAGTCTAAACTTATTCCTCCATGAGTTCATATTAGGCAGTTGAAATCATAAGTTTCTCTACCTAACTACTATCTGTTAGGATTAGACTGTCTAACAGATTTTTGTTCTCTAAATTCTAAAACAGAAAATTGAAAAGTAGCCAAGCCAAGATTAAGCAGTTTGACTTGCTGCAAAACTGTGGCATAAAAACAAGCTCCACATACATTTTTATTTGCAGAAAATTTTGAAACAAAATTGTGAAGGCCTAAGATCTAAAAATTAAAACATCCTTCATCATTTCTTCAGCTCTGTTTTGAATTTGTTTGAGCTGTGTTTTCTCTCTTATCTGGTTCAAGTTTTGAGCATATTTGAACCAGTATGTTTTCTATTTTTGGCTCAAGGTTTGATCTAATTAGAGCCATTATTATTTTGAGATTCATAGGTTCATATTTGAGCTTGTTTGAACCTTTTTTCTATCCTAATCTACCTTACTGATAAGCCAAGATTGAGTTGTTTGGCTGATCTAATTCACTAACCTATCAGCATTCAATTGAAAACTATTTAGTCATGATTAGGTTGTATGAATAACTAGAAGTGTGTTTTTAGGAGTAGCATTTAGGGTTGCACATTGTCAGATTTTGTTTCTCTTTTTTTGGTATCAGGCTGTACCTTTGTTGTTTTGTTTCTGCTCTCTTTTCTTTTCTATTTTTTTTGTATTTTTATTTTTCTAACTTTGAATGCAATGATGGATATGATATTTATAATGAGGAAAAAATAAAAAGCTTCAAACTGGTCCAGTTTAAGAAAAATAGTGTTTGAGCATCCTACCATTGACAAGACCTCCAAAAAGTTCAGTTCTATTCATCTCCTGCAAGAAATAAGCATTGTTACCAGTAGTAGACTGAATGAGATAAGGGCCTAGCCATAAGTTATCAAATTTCCCATGTTTTCCCTTATCTTCTCTCTGGAATCCCACTTCAAAACTTTGTCAGCAATGCTAAAATCATTGGCCTTTGTCCTTTTATCAAATAGTTTCTTGATATTTTCTTACTTCTGTAGTGTTCTATTATAGACTTCCTCTCTGGTTTGTTGAAGATGTATAGTCTGATTGATTCTTATTTTCATATCATTTTCTTCAGACTGTACCTCTTGGATCAGCTTCATGACTGGCACTCCTAGACTGGTTGGAAAAATTGCATCTGCTCCATAGACTAGCTGGTAGGGTGACATTCCAATTGATTTCTTAAGTTTTAATCTGTCAACCCATAGTGCATGTATTAGCTTTGTGTGCCATGATTTCTTATTGTCCTCCAGCAACTTTTTTATTATGTTCACCAAAATTTTGTTTGAGGATTCTGCTAACCCATTTTTCATCTAATGCATTTATCATGTTTATATCAAGACCTTCAAAAATGGATTCAGCCATTAATCTTGCTATTCCTTGGCCTTTTATGAGTTTAGTGGGCTTGATTTCTAAATCATATTCAATTATCATAGCTATCCACTTTCCTCTTTTTCCATCTGGGTCCTGTGTTAAAATGTCTTTTACAACTATTTCTCCTGTTTTCTTCCTAACTGACACAATATTAGATACCCACTTTGAATAATTAATAGGGACAATAATTCCAGCATCATACATTTTCTTGATTTCTTTCTCAACCAAAGGTAATTGCACAAGGTTGATTCTGCGCAATTTTTGTTTAAAAGGTTTCTGGTTTTCTTTAAGGGGTATCTTGTGCTGAATTATTTCTGTGTCATAGGACTTTAGATCCTCATAACTCCATGAAAATACATCAAAAAATTCCTTAAACAACTCAATGTATTTCATCTTGATGTGAGCTGGCAAAGTTTTAGACAGTTTAATCATTTTTGGTTTTTGTTCACTGCCTATGTTACATTCTTCTACTTCAATTTCAACAGGCTCTAGTTTTGGTTTTTTTGGAAACATCATTGAAATCAAACAATTCTTCTAATGGGACCAGTCCTTTTGGCAAGATTTGAGTGTTAGATTGCAGCATTTCTAAGTTTTCTTCTTCTAAATCTGCACTAATTTATGTGACATGTTCAAATTTATTAGCTAACAGATTTATATTAGCAATCTCTGTTGACTTTACTTCTTTATCAAGAAGATTTTCGTCAATATGACAGTCATTCTCATAATCTGAATTTGAACTTGGTAGCTAAAATTCATTTCTGGACTGTAGGAATTCTTCTATTTGTTTATCTCCTTCAAACACTTGCCAGTTTTTTTTATTGTCTGGGACAGCTAGTCCAAATTTGATTTGGGCAGTGCATTGTTTGGTTCCATAAGGTGTTAAACAGGTTCTTGCAGCAAAGGCTAAACCATTGGCGAGGACATTTTGGTTTCTTGGGACAAAGACAAGTTGGAATTCATCAAATGTTTTCAATAAGTCTAGGGCATTATCTCTATAGGCTTCAAGTTTGGGTTGTTTGGTCCTATATTCCCCATTTACTTTCTTAACAATCAATTATGAATACCCCTAAACCTTTATCCTTTTGGCCCCTAATTTTTTCAATAAGTGTAGGCCTAAAAGGAGGGCTTCGTACTCAGCTATGTTATTTGAACATGGAAAACTTAACCTGTAGGAGTGCCCTTCAGTATGATTTTTTCTAGTGTTGTGTATCCATATGTCTGCCCTGAAATTATTCTTAGTGCAAGACCCATCAAAATTCATACTCCAAAGAGGACTAGTTTCAGATTGACTAGTTTGACCACTATCATATTTACCTATTTTTCTTTTAGTTTGCTCTTGTAAACTAGCACTATGTTGAATTTGGTTTAGTTCCTCATGTTCTTCATTATGTTGAGGACTCTTCTCTTGACTCTCAAAGTTGAAAACCAATGAATGAATGTTTTGTAGTCCTAGAACTGTGATTTGTTTGCAGTTATTTTCTGTTTTTTCTTCCTCCTTTCCTGTGCCTACCACTATGTTACAGTGAGAGGTGGAACCTAAATCAGTTAAGGTTTCTTGCTCATTAAATGTTTCATGATTGAAGAGAATAAATGAGTCAAGGTTTGTATGCACAGAATAAAGAGGAGATTTTTCTGGTCTCTCTTGGCTACTGACCATGTACTGCATATGAGATTCCCTATAAAGTCTTCTGGTTTGGTTAAAAATAGGGTGGTAGCGTATGTCATATCCATTTGCAGTGTTCCTTGTAACTTAGCTCCCCGAGATCTTGATAACAGTATACCATATTTGGGGGGTACATCAGCCACTACAATATCCATCACTAAACACTTGGCTGGTATTTGTGCTAAGTTAACATATAGGTCTTTTATCAAACCTAAACATTTCACTCTGCTAGAGTCAAAAGAGTATAGATCTTTGTATGGTCTGGTGATTTCAAGGCCTAGACTCTCCATTACTGCTTTGGGCATTAAATTATGAGAGGCCCTGGAGTCATGCATGGCATTGTGTAAAATTTTGTCATGAATTTTCAAGCTAACATAAAAAGGAGGAACTAGCCCTTCTTGCTATCTTCCCTCAATCTTAGGATGAAATAAGAGCTCTGGTTGGTCATCATTAAGGTTAAAAGTGTCATTATTTTCTGCTATGTTAAAATCTTTCAAAATTCGTGATCTATATACATCTTGGGCGACTAATTCAGTAAGGGGAACAGATATTTTAATCTTGGAAATTTCCTATTCCAAACTAAAAGGCAACTGACTTTTTACAATGTTTGTTTCATCCTTGTTAATCACCACTTTATCACCACAATCAGCTTGCTGATTTCCTCTATTTACATTGGTCAATTTTTTTTTAATAGGAGCACTATCTGAAGTACTAACGTTGCTAAGGTCTGCACTCTATTTTTTATTGATTTGAGTGCCTTTCTCTTTGTTTAGATCAGAATTTATAGCCACTTTTTTGTCCTTTTGTTTAACAATTTTGGGTTTACTCACATGGCTATTTTTTGCAAAGTTTACAGACGTATTAGTCTTGGGAGTTTCCTGATTATTTTTACTCCTAAGGTCATATTCTTTTGGAGTCTCTATGATGACATTTTCCATCTCTTGACAATAGCTTTCATCCTCTGCTCTTCCATCATCATAGGGTGTATATAAGCCTTGTTTCCTATAGTGAGGAATATCAAAGTTATCATCATCTACTCCCAGCATGTTTATGTCATCTTCCTCTGTTTTTTCAATTGTTTCCTCAACCTCACTTACATAGTTTGGATGAAAAGAAGGAATAATCTCCTGATCAGAGTCTCTTGGTCTGTTTTGAGGTTGGTTTCTCCTGAAATTCTGATTTTGATTTTGAGATCGATTTTTGTTTTGCGGAGCTAATTGGTTTTCTCTAGCTTGTGCTATCTTAATTATGCTCATCTCCTTCATCATATCCTCCATCATCTTTTCCATTTTCGAGTTAGATGTAGAGGGTGCAGATTCCTCCCTAAATGATACTTTTCTTTCATTCTTCATCCTAGCTCTTTTCTCTATTAGATTTACCTCCACAGCAAGAGCTTTCCTTTGCATGTCTTTCAAGGTTAAGGGGTCTCTTTCTCTAGCCTGATAGGCCATCTCAGCATCCAGGCCTTCAGGATATTTCACTAAGGCCATGCCTAGGGGAGGTTTCATGTGAGGTGGAAGAGCATTGTGAACACTTTTAAACCTAGTGGAGTAGTCATGAACACTCTCCCCTTGTTTTCTTTTAAGTTTGTCATACTCTGATAATATTTGGAGAGGGTTCTTTTCTATTTCCCATCTGTTTATGAATGTTTGATACAAATAAGGGAGATCATTTATGCTGTTAGGAGTTAATATTTTAAACCACTTTTTTACTTCTCCTCCTAAACTTTGAGCAAACATTCTCATCCTAATAGTCTCTTCTTCTATCTCCATGTACTCAAGGGAATCATTTATTTTAGTTATGTGTTTTTTGGCAGTAGTAAGTTCACTTTTAGAGAAATGCGGGATTTTGGATTGGTAATCATTTGGTAAGGGAACCATGGGCTGTGGTAACACTAGTGGAGCATACCATGCTGCCATGGCTGGAAGGAAAGGTGGATTTACAAGGGGAGGATTGACAAGAGGGAAAGTGGGCTAGAATGGAGTGTTTTGGACAGTGGTGGTATGGATTATAGAAGTGGATGGACCAGTAAGATATTTTTGAGCAGATATAGGATGAGAGAAACCAAAATTATGAAGTAAATGCAAATCAGGTGGTGTAGTGTCTCTGCTACCAGGATGTTCACCTTTATCTTGGGATAAAGTTGGAGGCTCAAAATCTATTTGATCTATATCACCAAACGACCTAGTTCTGAATGGGTTTCTTAAGTCACCTTGTGAATCTTATAGAGCTGCAAGGTTTTCAGGAACAGAATTGGCTCTTTGGACTGGTCTGACAACAGTTGAAGCTTGAGCCTTAGGAGACTTCCTAAGTATTCTTTCAGGATTATCAACTATCTCAGGAGGATTTGGTTCAGGATGGTTCCTAGTATGAACTCTTCTAGAAGCCACTGTGCTATGTTGTCAGACCCAACAACAAGAGAAGTTTAACCAAATATGACAATATTTGAGAGGCTAACTGATCTTTTAGCAAGAAAACTTTAATCCTTAAAGCCCTCTTAACTGAGTTTGAATGATGTTGATGATAAAGGGTTTCCCAGTGGAGTCTTTAGGTCTTTTTAGGATTGTGGAGTCACTGGGTGGAAATTTCTAGCTTTAGAAGATGTTGAAGAGGTCAATCCCCTCTGCGGATAGAGGTGATCCCTACAAGCCCAGATCGGGTCTAGCAACAATCAAACACACTACAGTGTAGGTTCCTAATTATAAATAAACCGACTTGCGATGAACGCTTACCTGCAATCCAACGTTGTCGTTTGTAGAAGATGTGGTGCTCCCGTTCCTTTGCCCTGGCAGATCACAATCCTCACGATCTCCGTGATCGGACACCTGCACATGCAAGAAAAAACACAAACGCAAGCATAAAATTCAGTATATACAACTATATGTCAGTCTAAGAGGACATAACTCATGAACATAATCAAGAACAAGAGTGGAACCATAACCAATAGTCGCTTATCATTAATGAGTCAAAAGAAGAATACAACCATAGCTTCGACGCAGCACTCTCCTTTGGCTGGTCGTCAGCAAAACATGTCTTGATAAAGCCTGTCAAGGATGGGACAAGCCTCTCTCTCTGGATACTTGACAATAGTCTCCTTGCTTGGATTTAGCCTTAAGGGAATCAAGAAGGCTCTTGCAACATAAGGATATGAAAGCTCTTGGGAACTAGCTTGCAAAGGAGATGAGCAAGCTTTTATAGATGGAGGAAGGGGAGTTGGGATCCCTATAATTATGGGATTGGCCCTATCATCAAGGAAGCTTCCATGAGAGGTGGCAAACCACTTCCTCTCTATGGAAATCTGTAGCCAAACCTCCCAACTCAAGACAAATATTAGTCCAGGAATTTGTTAGGATGAAACTTCCGCCATTTATTTTTAAAAAACACCTCTTAATATGGTTGGCGCGGGTGTGGCTCTATGACAGAGCGCCAATTGGCGCACCCTCTTTGGAGGATTTTCCCCCTTGGTGCGATGGTTGAACTGTGGAACCGCGCCAATGGAAAAAGAGCTATTTTTAGGGTTTTTTTGCAGGGAGATGTCTTCAAGGAAATGAAAGCTCATCTTTAGAGAGATGCAATGAAAGTATTTTCAAATATTTTCTCTGCTCACAAGTCACGGAATGAGCCCTCCAATGTGCGGGATGGGGAATGGCAGGGACAGTGACAAATTGCTGTGTAACAGATGCCCCCTAAAGCATGAGGCCCGAGAGAGAGAGAGGGGTGAAATGATTTACGAGAACATGCCGACTGAAAACAATGCCATCGGAAAACCTGCGGAGCGAAGTACAACTGATGTCTCAGATACATGATATATATGCATGGTATGGGTGCAGCCATCCATAATAGAGTATACAATAATCGAGGTCCAAGGCATGGACGCAGCCATCCAGAGAGGATCGA
Organism: Pinus albicaulis; assembly: GCA_034641835.2. Classification (NCBI taxonomy): domain Eukaryota; kingdom Viridiplantae; phylum Streptophyta; class Pinopsida; order Pinales; family Pinaceae; genus Pinus; species Pinus albicaulis. The sequence continues at coordinate 954,680,186 of CM076581.1, read as the reverse complement.
TAAATAGACTCAGGTATGGTCGTAGCCATCCAATCAGTGAGTCATGTAATAATAGTCCACAAAATCGCAGCCTGGATTCCAACAGACAAAATCCAGGGTCCTGTGCTCCATGTCGACCCGAAAAAAGTACAAGTTCAAGCATGCGAATATGTGAGCTGAAGTCAAACATGCAAGAACATCGTCTGATTACTAGCCAATGATGAAAGCTATTAACAGACGTGAGAGGAACCACCAATAATGACAATGGCCCTCAAGGTACTATAGGTACAATCTACGGCATGTGAATCAATGAGCTGGTGTCGAACACCCGTAGAATCACTCGATCGGAGGCCAATGTTGAAAACCTCACGTCGAATGTGACGATCCTGCCATTGAGGCATGCACGCTCCAAGGTACCATAAGGGAGTCTCTAGATCAACTTCCTAGATAATGAGCTGAAGTCAACAGGAAGTGACCTTGATCGAAGGTGGGCCATAATGTTTCCCACATCATCAACACGAGATAGAGGAACATGATTTTTTTTGTGAATCAGGATCATATGAAAATCAGAGGAAGGTTGATACTTTGCAGAGGTCAACTTCTCTTGAAAATATAATGACACAATAGTGGATTTGGCAGTATTTGACATCAACGGATCAGAGGTCATGGCGACGAGGAAACGAGCAGATGAGAGGTCAAAAGGGATTATCCAAACCCATGGAGGCAAGTGAAGAACGAGATTAGATGTCCCCAACCCAACACGAATGCAGACAAGTGCCATGTTCAAGAGCGACATAATGCCAACACGACAATGATGCTGGTTCCATTTTTCCCCACCATTTCTGGCGGGTACCCCAATTATCTAGTCTGAGAAAAACCTCCTAGTTGCGATAGGCTAGGGTATTCCTTTTTCGTAAATAATCTATCCTAGCCTGAAAAAGGGGTAAACTGTAGGTTTTAACCCTGAACAGAAATTATCTACACACGAATCTTATAACAGAAAATAAACAATGGCGAGAGCATAAAACATAAAACAGATAAACACATAGATTTTCCCCTGGATCCCAAATCGGGACGACCAACTTGATTTTTCATTATATTCCTTTTAGTGTTACAACACACACATATATACATGCCAAAGCATACATAAAACCCAATCCATAAACCCTGGATTATAACATAACCGTAGTTCCCTTGACCGGATCTACAAAAATAACAAGGGTCGAAAACCATCGTACCCCAATACCATGTGCAAAACCATGCACAAAACCATGGATGCGGACTACCCGCCGGAAATTAAGGACCAAAAATTTTCGCCGGGGCGCTGCCCGGACCCCAATAGGGGGGGATACCACCCCCCGTGGACTTCGTTGCGCCAACAACAGGGAGGCTATCGCCCCTCTTACCCCCCGCACGTGCTTACCGTGGAAAGAATATAACACATACCCAACATTCTCCCACTTGTTGTTTTCTTCCCACAGGGGGCCACAGGAGAGCTTAGTCATTGGCCCAATTCTTCAACACCCATTGTTTCTCTACACCAAGAGAACTTCTGAGTGCTCACAGACTTCGTCAATGCATATGTAACATTCTTCAAAGTGTCCACCTTTACCAAGAACACCCTTTTAGCCTCAACCATATCTCTAACAAAGTGATATTGAACATCAATGTGCTTTGTCTTTGAATGAGGTTGTGGTTCTCGTTGTGACCAACAACAACCCCCCTTTTATTTAATATTAGTAATAATACTAAATAAATGGGGACCTTTAGTTAAAAAATCCAAAAAATCAATTAGGATTTGTTTTCCTTTTCAAATAAAACTTTCTATCATAAACTTAGAGAAATCCCTTAGAAAGAACATTAAGAAACACTTAAGTTTATGATAGATTACAATAAAATTGTTCTTTAAACAAAATACCACACCCATCGCAAAATGATATATATCTTTTATAAAACTGAAAATGCGATTTTGCGCTTTTGCGATAATGCGATCCCAAAAAGCCTATACAATAAACATATTGGTCGCAGATCGCATAGCGCAGAAAACAGAAATGTTAAACGAATATCTTTTGCACTGTTTACCATTTTGCGCTTTTGCGAGATTTGCGATATGCGCTTTTGCGCTATTGCGCAATTTCCGCTTTTGTGCTATTTTACATAACTATGATGGCTTCATTTTGCGATATTGCGATATTGCAACATTGCGATATTGCGATATTGCACAGCAAATCGCAGATTGTAATGTCACAGATTCATGTAGGCATGTTGTCCAAAGGGAATCTTCCCATATATCAAATCAGTTATGCGCTTTAATGATTAAATTAAATGATTGGATTGACAATTAATGGTAAATGAGATTTTGTTTTGATTGAAAGTTGTTTCACGATTAAAATATTATATTTCATCCGCCTTCACATTTAAAACAGTCTCATCACCTTTCTTATGCCATTACTCTCATTTACTCGTAAAACGTAGGCACGAAGGAGCAAACGTCTATACAAAGCTTTCACTAAACACTATGGGTAAGAAGGAGAAGAGCTCGAATTCTGAAAACAGAGAAATGGCTTCACTGTATGCAGACACTGCTTGTAATAAGGATGCCGGTATATCCACTTGGGAAGGAATGTATAATCTGTTAGAAGAAGAAAATCCTGTGGTGATGAAAGTTGTGGCTACAGCAGGTTCTAGTAATACGTCTGAAGCAACCCTCAAAGAACTGGCTTGTTCATTTCTCCATAGGATAGCGGCAAGGCCGAGGATTCTCCTGTATACGGACATGGTGAAATGGGTGCTGGACAGTACTGATATTTCAGACAGACAATTCAAGACTCCGTCTGAAGAGCTAATTGGGTCATTCACTATAGAAGATGTGAGGCTGATGTATAAGTTGCCAGAACCTCATGCGCCTTATAATAAGCAATTTATGAAAGAATTTGCTAGAGAACATGCGAATTTCTCAGAATGCACACAGGAATGGACCAGAAGAGACGAACCATTGAAGAAAAACAAACGCGGGTGGACAGTACCAAAAAAAGGATGTTTTAGACGCTGTTCACAAGTCCAAGTGGGCAAATTGACACAGTTTCTACCACAAGATAAGGTATGTAAGTTTGCCAAAATTATCCTTTATAGAGCTTTTAGAAGTTACTGAAGAAGCTGTTGGAGGTCAGGAGTTCTCAGAGAAACATAAAGCTCTTCTTGAGAAAGGTCAGGTCTCGAAGAGACTTGAAATAACTGTAAGACAAAATGAGGAAACATTGACCAAATTCGACGCACTTAATGATGAGTAAGGAAAAATATGTGGAGCGTGTTGGGCACGGAAGAAAAATTCTTGCGAAAGGTCAAATCGACTCAAACTGCTTTTGGCTAAAGTCTTAAATGGAAAATGGTGAAACGAAATCAGATGGAATTGCAAATTGACAACGAACCGAAACAAATAAAGGAAAATGCACAAAGAAAAGGCAGCAGAGGAGGCAGCTACAGCGGCAAACACTCTTACTGATTGTGTAAATGACAATTTACACAAAGCTAACTTGATTCCAGAAACTGTTCCAGGATATCTCCCACAGGCACATCAGTTGCAAACAGAATGGAGGCAAAAGGCAGAAGAAAGAGCAAAATCAATTCAAGGGCTGACAAGATTAAATTGGGACTCATACTGGGCGTACTTAGTGAAGCCACACAGTCAGCACAGCGCACTTAATTGTATCATCAATGCTATAGAGAAGATTGCGCCTACGCTTGCCGACTCTGTCTTTTCAGGACAGTTGAATTCTGAAGTCGGTCAACCGCATCCTCTCAAAACTATGCTAGATGCCTGCAAGTTTAAAGATCAAGTTCATAGATAGTTAGATTTAGTTTTAATTTTACTGTATTTTAGCCTAGGAAAAGGACGGTCATTGAACTGAATCCTTAATTTTTGTAATAAGACTATTTTTAGATTTAGCTAAGTAGTATTTAAACCCTTCTCATGCATTTAGAGAAGGGTCCTGGATCTTAATATTTTTTGACTTGGAGATTGCATTTCTGTACTCCATTGTCTTATATATTTTTAAAAGGGATCACATCTGGTGATTTTTATGCGGAATTATCTTTGAAGTGTTGCATTTCTGTACCTTGGAATTTGATTTTGCATCAGAGTTACTGGATTAGAGTATCAGATTTCATTTGAAAGTCTTCAAGATGAATGAGGTATTTCTATCCGTTCACTGTTGATTTCTTTTTTCTTATGATATTCGCTTTAAAATTGCTATCATTTATATATATTTGTTTTCACAACGCTTCCTTTTATATATCATTTCTAAGTATAATTGAAACGTTATCTTTCATAAGTATATATAGATGGTATACAATGATGAATGCAATATGCTAATACAACTCTGTTTAATTTCTTAAACAGAGTTATCTTTATTTGTTTTTGCATATTTCAATTTAAATAATAATACATTTTCATGGTTATTGTTAAATTGGAATAATCTTAAGTTGTATTCACATATAATTACCCGGGTTAGTGTTAGAATTTCTTTATCAGTATTTAGTTTAAATTAGATAGTTTTATTTCAATTAATTTAGTCCCATTTCCACCCATCCAAACCAATCCATTTAGTTATAAGGAAACTGGTCCTTTAAATCCAGTCGGAGCCACCATACCAAACGGAAAAGGAGCTGTCTTAAGGTCCCAACTGGGTGGTTTTCCTCGATGCTTGAAGCAGAGATTTTCTAGGCTTCAACATTTTTGGCGCTAGAAGGAGGGCATGAGCTATGAATGGCAAGTAAATCTTTATCCACAAGCCATTCTGAGAGCAAAACACCCTTATCAACTTCTTCAATTTCTTCTGAAATTCAAAATCCTAGAGAAGAAATTGCAGAAAATATTCAGACACCCACTACCAAAATCTCAAAACATTCAGACAATCAAAATCCTGAGTCTCCTGAAGTTCAAGATTTAATTCATAAATTGAAAGGATTCACATTATCGCTAGAAGAGTCTGAAATATTTGAAGGTAGTGTAACTTCAAAATTTGTTTCTTTGAAACCTCTTACTAGGCTTCAAAGTGAAAAAATTGGTATTTCTCCGAAAGAATTCCCTTTACCTAGTAGAGTCAAGACAAAAAAAATTCAATCGGAATCAGTAAGTGATATAAGTTCAACATCTAATATTCAAATACCTGTTTCCGAAATCCCATCTCAACAAAGTACAATTGTTTCCATATCATCTCCTCAATTATCATCTGCTCAATCCTCATCAATCTCAACATCATCTATTCCAATAACTTCTATTCAAACACCACCAGTTTCTAATACTCCTCTAATAGTTTTTCCAATAATGGCTAGACCATGGGCTACTCCAGGGGCAGTCAACATGGTTGCACCTTTACATGATTTACCAGACAATCCTGGAAAATGGCTTCCAAAATTTAGCCCAGATCTTAACATTCAAGTTGAAGAACATATCAATAACTTTATGATGGCTATTAATTTGAATGGAGTCACACATGAAGATGTTGTAGTTAGACTATTCCCTTATACTCTTCAAGGAGTAGCTGGATCATGGTACTTTTAATTACCATCAGGATCCATAACAAGTTGGGACATTTTTGCAGATCATTTTTTAACCAAATTTGGAGATGACCGATCAATAGCAACTTTAGTCAATGACCTCTCCAATTTGAAGATAGAACCCAAGGAACCCATTAAATAATTCAATGCTAGATTCAACAAACTCTTGAACAAAATTCACACAGATTCATAGCCCAATGAACAAGTCAGAATTGAATGGTACATAACTGCCTTACCCTCAAACATAGCAATTTTTGTAGACAGAGCTGCAAAACCTACGTTAGCTGAGAATATGAAAGAAGCTTTTGCAGTGGAAAAACGAATTACTTCTCTAGAAAAGAAAAATGCTATCGAGGAAAGGAAATCAAAGAAAGTCAGCTTCAAAGATAATTCAAAGAAAAATGCCAAAGACCCATACGACATGGAAGGTTTACAGAAAGTTCTTAAAACCATGTCAAATGAAATGGTTGAAATTAAAAAACAAGTAGCTAAAACTTCTACTAAGAAACCATTCCGAAATTTTATAAGAAACCAAGTTGAATCCAAACCTCCTAATGCAATCTCTAATGCAAAATCAGAAGAGGAGGAAGAAGAAGAAAATACATCTCTAGTGTCAAATGAGGAAGATGAAAATGAAGAAATAGCTGAATTAAATGGAATGTGGGATTTTATTCTCCCTAATTCTGATAGTGAAGAATCTATGCCTGTAAGTACTAGGAGTAAATCTATATCGGAACCAGTGCAAACAGTTCCTAAAAAGAAAATTACAACTCCAAGTACCAAAGACAAATCCCATGTAAAGAAAACTTCTCCATTACCTACTCAAAATCAGCCATCTTCTTCTAATCCTCCCACATCGACAACAAAGACTTTATTAGTGTCAGATCCTATGGAGTACAACATTTTTGAAGACATGAAAAAGATCAAAGCCAACATTTCATTACATGAACTCAGCAAACTAAAACACCAGCAAAAGTTGCTATTGAAAGAATTAAACGCTACACCAATTGCTCCTTTACCAAGCGGTGTAGTTGCAAAAGCATCTAGAGGAGCTGGTAAGCCACCAGATAAGGTAGATGCTACTGATACAGTGCTCATTGGAGAAAAGTCAAATTCTCAAACTCCTCCTTTTCTTTTGACTTATGAGATGTACAATAAAAATCGGCACAATTGTTTGATTGATTTTGGAGCTTCCTCCAATATAATGCCTAATTCTGTCTGTGCTAAATTGAATATCGAACCACAGAAATCAGTAGTTCATATCGTTCAATTGGATCACTCTAAAGTTCAAGTTGTAGGAGAAATCAATTCAGTTACTATCAGATTAGCTTCTGATCCTAGGATTGTCCAAAGAATTGATATTCTGATTGCTGATATTCCTGAATGCTATGGATTAATCTTGAGCAGGGACTGGTCTGCGAAACTTAATGGTTATATCTTAACTGATTATTCGCATATGTGGCTTCCCTACAAAGGGAAACCAAATCAAATTAAAATTGAACGAGAAAAACATATGACGCACACTATCACTGAATTCGAACAACCTAATGAGCCTGTGGCATTCAACAACAATATTCTTGGAGGTTATTCTGCTGAATCATTTCTTGGAAACTTCGAAGCTCCTCAATCACCTTTTTCTGTAAATACTTTTGTTTCTCAAATAGAAAATTTTTCACAATCTGATCCTTCCAGAATTGTAAATATTTCTGATGTAATTGTAGATAAGCCAATAGATAAGTCTTTATTTTGGTCATTATATTTTGATGGATCAAAGTCTAGTGGTGGAGCTGGAGCTGGATGCATCTTAATTGATCCAGATGGTGAGAAAACTATGCTGTCATGTAGGTTAGAATTTGAGTGTACTAACAATACTGCAGAATATGAAGCCTTGGTTCAAGGACTTTATAAAGCTATAGGGTTAGATGTTAAATACTTGAAAGTCTTTGGTGATTCCGAAATTGTCATAAAACAAGTTAGGAATACTATTCATTGCCTTTCAGGACATCTTAAACACTATCAAAACCTAGTACAAGATCTCACCACTCATTTTTTAGCATTCAATATTTCTCCTATTCCTAGGAATCAGAATACATCAGCTGACTTGTTAGCTAATGTTGCATCTAAACTCCTACCTGCTGAAGATTACAGTCCTGATAGGTTTTCTGTAGAATTTATTTTTCATCCATCTGTCCCAGATAATGTTACAAATTGGAGAGTATTCTATCACGATCAAGATATTCTAAATTTCATGACTTCAGAGAAATCATATGATGAACAAATTATTAACGAAGATGATCATGATTTACAAATTGCTTCAAAAGGTAATGAAAACCCCATTCCAAAATCTGTTGTTAAATTAGAGGATTTATATGACATTAAAGACAGATTCAAGAAAGTCACTAATTCCAAACTTCAAAGTTCCACTTTGAAGTTTGAATTAGTAAATCTTGGTTCTGATTTTAAACCTCAAAACGTTAACTTAGGACTCAATTTAACACCAGAAGAAAGGAATGCGTTCATTAAACTGCTGAACAAGTATAAAAAAAAAATTTCTTGGAATTATGATGATCTAAAAATGTATGATACTTTGGTTATTCAACACACGATTCCAATGCTTCCTGATATTAAACCTGTTCAATAGAATTTGAGAAAGATTCATCCAAATCTCGAAAGTCAAATCAAATCAGAACTTAATAAACTTTTAAAAGCCAAAATCATCTTTCCAGTCAGGCACTCCAATTGGGTTTCCAATATGGTACCTGTAAGGAAGAAGAATGGTGATATAAGAATCTGTATTAATTTCAGAAATTTAAACAAGGCATGTTTAAAAGACAATTTCCCATTGCCAACCATGGAACAGATACTTCAAAAGGTAGCTGGTTCTGAACTTATGTCCTTTCACGATGGATTTTCAGGCTATAATCAAGTTTTAGTTCATCCAGATGACAGATTGAAAAAAACTTTCAGAACAAAATGGGGAACTTATGCTTATCAGAAAATGTCTTTTGGTTTAATAAATGCAGGAGCAACTTTTCAAAGAGCCATGGACATAACATTTAAAGGTTTGATCAATAAATCATTTTTTGTTTATCTTGATGACATAATATTATTTTAAAAAAAGAGAGCCAATCATCTACATGATTTAAAACAAATATTTGAAAGATGTAGAAGGTTTGGTATTTCTTTAAATCCGAAGAAATATTTCTTTGCTTTAGATGAAGGAAAACTCTTAGGATTTTTTGTGTCAAAAGATGGTATATATATTAATCCAGATAGAGTGAAATAAATTTCTGATATTTCTTTACCTCATAACAAAAAATCCATGCAATCATTTCTTGGACAGATTAATTTTGTTAAAAGATTCATTCCTGATTTTTCTTTAATTGTTTTACCTATGCAAAATATGATCAAGAAGAATTCAATATTCAAATGGGCACATAAAGAGAAAGAAGCTTTTGAGGCAATCAAACAAGCGATCATTAATGCACCAGCATTGAATACCCCAGATTTTTCTAAAGATTTTACTTTGTATACTCTGGCCACCGAAACATCCTATGCAGTTGTTTTAACACAACTCAATGATCAAGAAATCGAAGCACCAATTTATTTCTTTAGCTCAAATCAAGTGAGCTTCAGCCAATTATTCTAGTTGCTGAAAACAAGCCTTTGCTGTGTTTAAATCAATCAAACATTTCAGACCTTTTCTCTTGAAAACACATACAAAAATCATTGTCCCATTCTCTGCAGTGAGGAAATTATTAATTCAAAAAGAAGTAGGAGAAAAGAGAACTAACTGGGTAATAGCCTTGCAATAATATGATATTGATATAAAACCAGCTAAGATTGTTAGAGGACAAGGTTTTTGCAGATTATTGGCAGGAGCTCATAACATACCAGAAAATCATGATTCAAATCAAGATATTCAAGTAAGTCAGATAAGTGTTACAGATTCCGAATCTCAGTATGCTGATCTTATTTATTACTTGAAAAATAGGTATGCTCCTTCAAATCTCAGCTATAAGAGTAAACGCACTTTAAGGTTAAAGTCTATTAAATATGAGATCATTGATAATGTGTTATTTAGAAAAAATTATGATTCAATTTTATTAAGATGTCTTGAAAAGACTGAAGCTGAAAAGGTTTTGCAGGAGTTGCATGATGGACCAGCAGGAGGTCATTTTGGAGGTGATACCATAGCTCACAAAATAATTCGTGCTGGTTATTACTGGCCTACCCTTTTTAAAGATACGCATGATTATGTAAGGAAGTGCCAAATTTGTCAAACTACAAGTGGAAGACAAAGGAAACCAGCTTTTCCTTTGCAACCAGTAACTATTGAACAACCATTCGAACAATGGGGGCTTGACATTATTGGTGAGATAGTACCTCATTCTTCCAAACAACACAAGTACATCCTTACTGCAACTGATTACTTTACAAAATGGGTAGAGGCAATCCCGTTGAAGGTAGCCAATTCCGATGCAATTATTGATTTCATAGATCAATTCATCATAACCAGGTTTGGTGTACCTAACGCTCTAGTCTTTGATAATGCATCTTACTTCTCTGGAAATAGTTTAATAGAATTTGCAGTCAAAAGAGGTTTTAAATTAAAATATTCAACAAATTATTATCCACAAGGTAATGGTTTGGCTGAATCCACTAACAAAAACCTTATCAAAATCATTCAAATGACCGTTGATCAAAATCAAAAGAATTGGCACAAATCTTTAATCTTTGCATTATGGGCTGATCGTATCACTGAAAAAGCTTCAATAGGGACTTCACCTTTCAATCTGGTTTATGGAAAAGAAGTTGTGATACCATCAAACTTAACTCTTCCATCATTAGCCCTAGTGCAGTTTATTGAAGAAAATCCTTCATCATCCATTCAATTGAGATATGATCAAATCCTTAAACTAGAAGAAGATAGGGATAAAGCAAAAATTACTCATGAAAAACATCAACAGCTTGTAAAATCTTCTTTTGATGCAAGTTCTACTGGCTCAAAATTTTTGTCAATTGGTGATCTTGTTCTGAAATGGGATAAAGCACGCGAAGAAAACGGTAAACATACCAAGTTTCAGAAAATGTGGCTTGGACCATTTCAGATCATTGAGAAGATAGGCTCAAATACATTCATACTCCAAGATCTAACAGGTAAGAGAGAATCTCTTCCTATAAATGGGCTTAACTTGAAGAAATTCTTTTCATAAGGAGGTAACCCCTTCTTAAAAAAAAAAAAAACTGTACATATTCCTTTCTGCAGAATTTTGATTGTTTTTGTTTTTGCAAATAAAGGTTGTTAATAAGTCTCTAATTGACTGTTTACTATTTAAGAAATTTTCTTCGGGAGAATATTATAAATATTTATTTTGTGTAAATAAGAATTTTTAGAGTAATGATCACATTTTTTGAATAGTTTAAAATAAGATGTTAAACTTTGAAAGATTATTTCAATCATTTGCATGTTTTTTTTGAAAACTTGAGAAGAATGTAAATCATCATAAGTTTATTGAGCAGAGAAAGGTTATCTATCAAAGTAAATATTTTTTCAAAGTTTTGGAACTCAAAAAACTCTGAAAATTGTCATCCATTGATTCTTAAAGATAAAACTATTTCACCCCATCCATTTAAGTTGTGATTTTTTAGAATGTAATTCTAAGAAATTATATGAAAATTTAAAGAGATAAGAGGTCTCATTACGAGCCGACTTACCATGTTCATAAGGAGTAATAAAACTGACATTACCAATACTGCATACCAAAACAGGGTAATGGCTTATAAATATAAGACAAGGGGTCTCATCACGAGCTAGCTTGTTCAGTTTAATTATAACTAGTGAATGGCATTGTTATTAACTGGCTGCCAAACCAGAACAATGGCTCTTAAAATAAAAAAATAAATAAAAGACAAAAACATGAGATAATAGGTCTTATGAATTTATCTTTTAAAAAGTCATAATTTTAGTTGGATGGGACAATGAATGGTTAATGGTTTAAAGGTAACCCTGTCGAGACTATGAACGTTTGCTGGAAGCAGAGGCAATACCTATGGCAATAGAGTATATTATAAAACCAAAACTTGGAGAGATCCACTTACTTCATTATTAACACCAATCAAGGCTTGAAATAACCCAAAATGTTTTTATTCTTAAGGAATTAGAAATAAATTGTGAATGATTTTTATTTCTTTTTCATAGTTACATTTTATTTGAATTATCCTAAGATAATTTTCATTATCTTTAAAAATCTTTACTTACTAAAGATAGTGTTCATTTTATTTTTTCAGAGATAATTGTTTCTTTCAGTGAATTGCCAATTGTTGTGACCAGCAACAACTCCCCTTTTTATTTAATATTAGTAATAATACTAAATAAATGGGGACCCTTAGTTAAAAAATCCAAAAAATCAATTAGGATTTGTTTTCCTTTACAAATAAAAATTTCTATCATAAACTTAGAGAAATCCCTTAGAAATAACATTAAGAAACACTTAAGTTGATGATAGATTACAATAAAATTGTTCTTTAAACAAAATAGCGCATCCATCGCAAAATGATATATATCTTTTATAAAACTGAAAATGTGATTTTGCGCTTTTGCGATAATGCGATCCAAAAGAGCCTATACAATAAACATATTAGTCGCAGATCGCATAGCGCAGAAAACATAAATGTTAAACGAATATCTTTTGCGCTATTTTCAATTTTGCGCTCTTGCGAGATTTGCGATGTGCGCTTTTGCGCTATTGCGCAATTTCCTCTTTTGCGCTATTTTACATAACTGCGATGGCTTCATTTTTCGATATTGCGATATTGCACAGCAAATCGCAGATCGCAATGTCGCAGATTCATGTAGGCGCGTTGTCCAAAGGCAATCTTCCCATATATCAAATCTGTTATGCGCTTTAATGATTAAATTAAATGATTGGATTGACAATTAATGGTAAATGAGATTGTGTTTTGATTGAAAGTCGTTTCACGATTAAAATATTATATTTCATCCGCCTTCACATTTAAAACAGTCTCATCACCTTTCTTATGCCATTACTCTCATTTACTCGTAAAACGCAGGCACGAAGGAGCAAACGTCTATACAAAGCTTTCACTAAACACTATGGGTAAGAAGGAGAAGAGCTCGAATTCTAAAAACAGAGAAATGGCTTCACTGTACGCAGACACCGCTTGTAATAAGGATGCTGGTATATCCACTTGGGAAGGAATGTATAATCTGTTAGAAGAATAAAATCCTGTGGTAATGAAAGTTGTGGCTACAGCAGGTTCTAGTAATACGTCTGAAGCAACTCTCAAAGAACTGGCTTGTTCATTTCTGCATAGGATAGCGGCAAGGCCAAGGATTCTCCCATATACGGACATGGTGAAATGGGTGCTGGACAGCACCGATATTTCAGACAGGCAATTTAGAACTCCATCTGAAGAGCTAATCGAGTCATTCACCACGGAAGACGTGAGGCTGATGTATAAGTTGCCGAAACCTCATGCGCCTTATAATAAGCAATTTATGGAAGAATTTGCCAGAGAACATGCGAATTTGTCAGAATGCACACAGGAATGGACCAAAAGGGATGAACCATTGAAGAAAAACAAACACGGATGGACAGAACCAAAAAAGGATGTTTTAGACGCTGTTCACAAGTTCAAATATCCAAGTGGGAAAATTGACACAGTTTCTACCACAAGATAAGGTATGTAAGTTTGCCAAAATTATCCTCTATAGAGCTTTTAGAAGTTACTGAAGAAGTTGTTGGAGGTCAAGAGTTCTCAAAGAAACATAAAGCTCTTCTTGAGAAAATTCGGGAGTCGAAGAGACTTGAAATAACTGTAAGACAAAATGAGGAAACATTGACCAAATTCAAGGCACTTAATGCTGAGTAAGGAAAAATATGTGGAGCATGTTCGGCACAGAGAAAAATTACTGTGAAAGGTCAAATCGATAAAAAAGAAACTAATTTGGCTAAAGTATGATATGAGAAAATGGTGAAGCAAAATCAAGATGAAATTGCAAAATTAATAACAGAGCAAAAAGCTTCAATAAAGGAAAATGCACAAAGAGAAGGCAGCAGAGGAGGCGGCTACAGTGGCAAACACTCTTACTGATTGTGTAAATGATAGTTTACACAAAGCTAATTTGATTCCAGAAACTGTTCCAGGATATCTCCCACAGGCACATCAACTGCAAACAGAATGGAGACAAAAGGCAGAAGAAAGAGCAAGATCAATCCAAGGGCTGACAAGATTAAATTGGGACTCATACTGGATGTACTTAGTGAAGCCACATAGTCAGCACAGCGTGCTTAATTGTATCATCAATGCTACAGAGAAGATTGCGCCTACCCTTGCCGACTCTGTCTTTTCAGGACAGTTGAATTCTGAAGTCGGCCAACCGCATCTTCTCAAAACTATGCTAGATGCCTGCAAGTTTAAAGATAAATTTCATAGATAGTTAGATTTAGTTTTAATTTTACTGTATTTTAGCCTAGGAAAAGGACGGTCATTGAACCAAATCCTTAATTTTTGTAATAAGACTATTTTTAGATTTAGCTAAGTAGTATTTAAACCCTTCTCATGCATTTAGAGAGGGGTCCTGGATCTTAATATTTTTTGACTTGGAGATTTCATTTCTGTACTCCATTGTCTTATATATTTTTAAAAGGGATCACATCTGGTGATTTTTATGCGGAATTATCTTTGAAGTGTTGCATTTCTATACCTTGGAATTTGATTTTGCATCAGAGTTACTGGATTAGAGTATCAGATTTCATTTGAAATTCTTCAAGATGAATGAGGTATTTCTATTAGTTCACTGTTGATTTCTTTTGTCTTATGATATTCGCTTTAAAATTTCTATCATTTATATATATTTGTTTTCACAACACTTCCTTTTATATATCATTTCTGAGTATAATTGAAACGTTATCTTTCATAAGTATATATAGATGGTATACAATGATGAATGCAATATGCTAATACAACTCTGTTTAATTTCTTAAATAGAGTTATCTTTATTTTTTTCTGCACATTTCAATTTAAATAATAATACATTTTCATGGTTATTGTTAAATTGGAACAATCTTAAATTGTATTCACATATAATTACCCGGGTTAGTGTTAGAATTTATTTATCAGTATTTAGTTTAAATTAGATAGTTTTATTTCAGTTAATTTAGTCCCATTTCCACCCATCCAAACCAATCCATTTAGTTATAAGGAAACTGGTCCTTTAAATCTAGTCGGAGCCACCATACCAAATGGAAAAGGAGCTGTCTTAAGGTCCCGATCGGGTGGTTTTCCCCGATGTTTGAAGCAGAGATTTTCTAGGCTTCAACAAGTTCTTAGCCAAGAAAATTGCACTTTGGCTATCACAGTCTATCCTTATAGCTTGCTGTATGTTATAGCATCATTTCTCACCTTCATATGATTCATGATTGCTTTTATGGCTTTGGTCACCCACTCCTACAGACTTGGACAAAATTCACTAAAAAACTGTGTAAAAATCCCCATACGCAGTTATGCCCAGACTTTTCCGCATGTATACGCGAGTCCACATGTACTTTCCCACGTATGCCATTAAAATCATTAAAAAATATATTAAAATTGCCTATTTTCGGGCTGGGTTGATGGTTACTCTGGTAGTTCAACCACCCTAGCACGTGGCCAACTGTTTCTAACTGTTGAAACTACTTTGAGGAAGTATAAAATCCCCTCATGTGTATGGCCTAAGGGAGAGAGAAATTATTGATATTATACTCTGTTGGAATCCTCTATCCAAGTCTGAATTTCCGTGCCTCCTTCACTTCCTAGTTCATTATAAGAAACCCTTGTTTCCTAGAGATGCTCATCTCCCTATATGTCATCTCGTATGCACCAGTTTGGAAAGAATCTTAGCGAGGCAAGGGCGGGACGGATCCGGACGACGGTCTGCTCGAAGATCGTGGAAGGATTCAGGTGATCTCTCCACTCGTTATTTCTGTACATGCTATTTATAATACAAAAGAACCATCTTGTTCCTGAAATATACGTGTTAGTGTCTGCTTGCATATATGAGAATATTGTTATTTAAGCATTTATTATGGTTTATCTAATGATTCATATGGATTTCACTAACATTTAGAGTATATATATGTTGTGCAACCAGTTCTTTGTGCTTGTTTCTTCTTGTCTTTCAGGTTAAGAAGGAAGAAGGGTTGCTGGGGGTTTGGACCCGGCGGGATCTGATTCAACCGTAGGACCTACGACTAAGTTCCTCGATCTGCTCTATTTAGTTTTTCATGAACATGTATGGTTGTGTGAGTCCTTCTTGAGTAGCATGCCCTGCTCTGTGGAGGTTGTAACACAACAAACCTCTAGGGTGATTTTCCCCGAAATAGAACTGGCGACTCCACTGGGGATCGCATTCTTGTGATTCCCCTATTGGGTGGTTTCAGTTGTTTGATAGGTTTCCAACAGTTTTAACTTCTATTTCCAGTCCACTTTACTCTTTCTCAGTCAGATTGAAGTCCTGGTTTCTTATCTAGGCTTGATCCTTTTTTTTTTCATTATCTACCTTTATATACACGTGTTTGTCTGCACACAGTCGCGTGTACATGCATTTTTTGTTAAATGGAGTCGCGTATACGCGTGTTTCCTTTAGCACAGTCGCGTATGCACACTTGTTGCTAAACTGTAAAGTTGCGTATACCTAGGCAGATTTTGAAATTTTGGGTTTCTTGACTTTTTAGTCCTTTCTGTCTATGGAGACCTATTCCTGCAGTGTCTTTGTACCCTCTAGATTATGAAGAAAGTGGTCTTTGGTCTTTTCTCTCTCTTGTTTGATTGAAAACTAGTCTTTTTGGCAAAGTGTTGTTTCTTGTGCTGGCATCTCTGGTTTGAGTAGCAAGATCTATTTTTGAGCATTCTTGGCTGTTCTGCTTTATCAGAATAGAGAGCTTCTGCTCGTTTACTCTTTCCTATCTTTTTGTTTTGCTTTGCACTACAATTTTTGCTCGTTTCTTGGTTGGTTTTCTTGAGTTCAGTCGACTAGGTCTTGTTGCAACTTTTGAAGAGTCTTTCTTGGTTCTTTGAAGATTTTGTTTGCGGCAAGATTGTACTATTCCTCTAGGCTGAGTGGTTGAGTTTTCTTGTCTTCTTTGCTCATATTGATCTTGCTACTAGTTAGCCCTATAAGATTTGGAGCATTTTTGAAGTTTGTGCTTGAAATTCAGTATTGTTTGGCTTGAGATTTTATAGTTTTGCTTGGTCTTTTCGAACTCTTCCCTTATAAAATTCAAAAGCTCAAAAAACATTTTGCCTTGTTATTTGCTTTTGTTTTTGCATTTTTGTTTTCGTTTCACAATATCTTTTGAAGCTTTGTTGAGGTTTCTTGCCTTTAGATTTTGACTCGATTTTGGAAAGGAGTTGTCATTGATTTCTTCCCTTTGCTTTTAAGTTTTTGGTGTCTTTATATTAAGAGTCCTTGATTTTGGGAATTAGCTTTCTAGACAACCAGAAAGAGTTAAAACTGAAGGATCTTTGGGAAATTTCACTCTGCTTTTGGAGATTTTGCATCTTAGGATTTGCATGCTTGTAGTGATTTGCATCAGGTGCACTTAAGCATTTATTCATTTTCATAGTTTTTTGTGAGTGTGAGTTTTTTTATCTGAAAAGAAAAATACAATTTTTAATTTCGTAGAACCTGTGTAGAAGCTGCTTTTCATCGAAAGACAATAATTGCATTTGCATGTAGTTTGGTTTTTATTAATTTCTTTCTACGTCAAAACACCATAAGTTTCATCTCCGTATCCCTTTGACTTAACATAACAGCCGATTAAAATAAGCGATATAATTTAAAATCAACTACCAAGTTTTCTAAGTGTCATACACCAACTAGCTAGGTTGTAGGGCCTTGGATTAGGTGAGTGGAGAGTTAACTCTCCAAGGCCGCTCAAACAAAACATAGAAGTTGATTAATTGAGCGAAATCCAACTCCGTTAGGTGGACTGGGAAAGCTCTCCTCCAGAGAGTGAAGCACGAGGGGAAGTGAAGGCTGAGAAGAGGGATACCCCCTCTCTGATTAGCTGAATCTGACCTCAAGACCGTTCCGCCCGGCTTCTGACACGGAATGGTGCCCATAGTTACCACTCCTAGGTTCCACACAGGTGACTACGGGGGGGAATACCCGTGGTACCTGAGGCAGACGTCGCATCACTTTCAGCAGTACTTCTGGGGGGTGCCCTTGCGAAGCTTGGGTGCTTGAGCCGGCAAAGGCTGTCGTTAGGAGGTCGGCGTAACTGTTTCTGATACCTTTGCTAGTAGGCCTGGGCCATAATTATCCCAGACTGCTTTCGGGAGGTCCTATATTTTCGCTTTCTTGTATTTTGGTGTCCAGTCCTCATCACCCGGAGCGGAAATACTTGAGGGTTGTTTGCTTGATTGTATCTCAGGGATTATTTTTTAGTGAGTGCTCTTTGCTCCTAGCTTGCCTAGCTTTACACTTTTTTTTTAGTCTAATTAAAATCTATAAAAGTGGTTGATCAAGCACCTCGTCGATCGAGGAAAATCCGGGGGTTATCTCCCGAGAGTCCAGAGCCTTCTTCAAGAAGGTGTAGGAGTGATTTAGCAGGTGGTTACCACCCTGTGGCGTCCAACGCAGTGGAGAGAGATCCTCCACAAGGGTCTAAAGGTTTCATAGCTGATTCCGGTGTTGGTTCCGAGAGGAGCGTTCCACTCACCTCGCGAGTTTTATTTCCTCAGGAAGAAGATTTTCAAATTGAGGAATTACCTGAACCTCATGTGTCAGGTCCATCTCCTCTTCCTCCTGATTATCCGTCATTGTTCAATACATCGGGCCTGGGTCAGAGAGACTGGAAGATCCTCTGTATTATTCATACCTTTCGATGGCCACGACCGGGAACGCAACTTCTGCTGTGAGTGCTGCAGGCATTCAGACTCCTGCTTCTGTTGAAGGAGGGGGCACTATCGCTTTATCTTCGATTGCTTCTAGTGCTACTGTGTTTGGCTCTAGTTTCACCCAAGCACATGATTCTCAATCTGGTCCCTTCTGTTTTGGAATGCCCACTAGTGGGATTCCTTCTTTTTCCTTTTTCGCTGCTGCAGCTGGATATACACCCATGTCTTCCATGGTTAGTGGATCAGCTTCTTTTCAAGGGTTCCCCTTCGGAACTGGACACATTCCTAGTTCAAATCCTTCTTTAGGGTCCTTTCCATTTACTTCACAGACCCAGAGTTTCAAGCCTTGGTCTGGAGGTCAAAGTTCGACTACTTTTACAGGTTGGAACCCTGTATTCACTACAGCGGGGGTAGAGAATCAGTTTTACGCTGGTCACCAAGGGAATGCTTCTTTCCGTTCGTCGAGTGATTATCAGACTTTTTCCCCTCTGTCTAATGCCTGGAACCCCTATCAGGGGCTTTCCTCTTCATTTAATACTTTAGGGGGGGGAACTGGTCCGTTCTTTGGTAACTCGGCGTGGGGAGGAGGTTCTTCTCCTTTTGCTACGAGTTCTTTCTGGCAACCCGGTGCCTCATCAAATCCAGGGTATTCTTTTCAGAATGTTGGGAATCCATCCCATCAAGGATGGAATCCTCAGGCTCCACCTCGCTTACCTTTTTTGGCAATGTTAAACTTGCCAGAACTATCGAAATTGACTAATGATCCGATTCGGTACGGTCCAGGGTGGCCTCCGGTCCCAACCAAATTACCTTCAGATATTCCAAAGTTTGAAGGGAATAATGGAGAGGATCCGGCTAACCACATCACCACTTTCCATTTATGGTGTTCTTCTAACTCCCTGATCAACGATTCGATTAGGTTGAGATTGTTTCAACGCACCCTAACTGGAAACGCTGCCAAATGGTATATTGAGCTAACTGGGGGCAGTTTTTCTACATTTGGAGAACTGGCTGTTACATTTCTAAACCATTTTCAGTTGCCTGTCCGATATGAGGCTAGGACTGAACTCCTAGCTAATTTTAAGCAGGACGAGGCAACCCACATTTCTGATCACATTTAGGAATGGAGGAGAAGGAAGAGGCTTATTAAAGCTCATATTCCAAGAGAATTCCTTTTGGAATGGTTTCTGAAATCTCTGCAGTCAGACATTTCTAAAGATGTATCCCTATCTGGGGTATTTTCTGAGGAGCAGGCCATTTTTAGGGCCCAGCAGCTAGAACTGATCTATTCTCAGTCTGGGGTCCTCTATAAATATTTTCCCAATGCTCCTCGCTCCAAATTAGATTTATCCAAAACTAAGCCTGGTCCGCATGGTGATGGGCTTATCGGATCGATCAATAGTGGTGCAGCCAACCTGCTTACTCAACTGCAGCAGTTGTCTTTGCAATCTACTCCTTCTGTTCAGGTTGTGCCTGCTGAGTCATCGACTTCCCAGTCTTTGTCCATAAATGTTGTCCAATCTTCTGATCCCAAAGGAAATCAACAATCCGACGGGAAGAAGAAGGGACGAAATAACAAGAAGAAGGGAAAGAACGGGAAGGGTAATGCGAATAAAACCAACGAGCATGTTGGTGAGGGTCCAAAGGAGAAGAATAAAGTGAAGTTTCCATACAAGTTATGTACTGGAGACCATCTCACACACCTTTGCCCTAAAATTTAGGATGCACAACGCTTGTTAGCTCAGCAGGGTTCTTCTAGTTCCCAGGCTGTCTTAACAAACCCTTTTCCCCAAGGGCAACAGTTAGTTGTTGGCACGAACCAAAATCCTGGGGCTTCCTCTGGGGGCACCCAGGAAGGGGAAATTCCATCGAACATTTTCATGATGAGTGCTCATGTGGATATCGCTACGAGATCCCATGATTATGGCGGAGAAGAGTCTTCGAAAGCTAAGGATATTCCTGATGCTACTGAGCCGCTTCACATTACAAAGCCTACTGTTGAGTCTATGCCTCGGATGCCCAAAGCATCTACTAAGCGGTCGATGATTGATCCAAATGCTAGGGCTGCCCAGAACTACTCTATTGTGGAAGATCTGGCACAAAGTCCTTGTGCTATGTTGGCTTTAGAGGTACTCCAGTCTTGTCCGGCTGAGCGCAGTGCTTTGCTCACTTCCATTGGGGCTATTGATCCAAAAAATTCTCTTCTCATTACTTTTGATATGACTAATTTTAAGAAGCGACTACCCCATCATATGGCTTTTCATACTAAATCATCGTACCGAAAGTGCAACATATTTCGAACGGTTGTTGATGAGGGTGCTTCCACATGCGTGATGTCTCTCACATGTTGGAAGATAATTAGATCTCCCAGAGCTGTTCCATCTACCACTCTTCTGACTGCGTTCGATGGTCATTCTCACAGACCCCATGGTATTGTCCCAGCTTTTCCCATCTGTGTTGGGGGAAAAACTGTCAATATAGAGGTCGAGGTAGTGGATGCAAGCTTGGACTACAACCTTCTGTTGGGGAGGAACTGGATTTATGAGATGGATGCCATTGCATCCTCATTATTTCGAATTATATGTTTCCCTCACGAAGGGAGGATTGTTACAGCGGATCAACTGGATTGTCCTCCTGTAGACCCGAATGCGTCTACTGACTCATCTGTTCCAAAGTTGGATAATACTAAGGCGCCTGTTGAGAATTTAGGAGTTGGAATGTATTCTTCCTTGATGGGTACTTTCGATATTCCTCCTCCTACGATGCATATAAATGCTATTTCATCCTCCAAGGCTCCTCTTCGAAGAGAGTTCTTCAGAACTCATTATTTTTCGGACCCTTGGACCTTGCCTTCCCCTACCGCCACATTAGCGGAAGGTCAAGTGGGTGGAATGGAATTTCTGATGTCTGCAGCTGAGATTTCTTATCAGTCTATTGTTGACTCTGCAGAATCCAGTCCAGCTCCTCTTTCACCGGAAGAGTTAGATGGAGATGTGGCTCCGGCTTGGACACTTAGTTCTTCTTCAGCCCAGGATTGCCTTGATACCACTCTTCCATCTGAAGAGGCCATCCTGGAAGCCATGACTGGTATAGATAGACCATGGGATGATTTGCATCATTGGTCTTACTTTTTACCTAACTTGAGCGAAGTTGAAACAAGTTTTCCAAGTCCTTCGTCTCCTGGTCCTGTTCACCCAGTCTTGAACCCTTTAGCACCAACACAGGTTTATGCTGAAGGGAACATGGCTGTGATTTCTCCTACTATCCCGGTGAACATTTCCAAGGATCCCAATATTATTGAGAATGTCTTCATCGGAGCTGAATGTTCCCGTGAAGAGATTCAAATTTACATCGAGCTCTTTAAAGAGTATAGGGATGTATTCGCTTGGTCTTATGAGGAAATGCCTGGTATAGATCCATCTATTGTCCAGCATGAGATCAAGACTTACGAAAACGCTAAGTCTGTGAGGCAAAAACTTCGTCCGGTCAATCCTAGGAAGGCAGCAGCTATCAAAGCTGAGGTTGAGAAGCTGCTTAAGGCGGGATTCATTTTCCCTGTTCCTTTGACTGAATGGGTTTCAAATCCCGTTCCCGTAGATAAAAAGCAAGGAACGATTCGAGTTTGCATCGATTTCAGAGACCTAAATAAAGCATGTCCTAAAGATAACTACCCCACACCATTTATCGATCAGATCATTGACGAGTGTGCCGGTAATGAGATTTTCTCCTTCATGGACGGTTTCTCCGAATATAATCAGATTACTATCCGTCCTGAAGATCAACATAAGACTGCCTTTATTTGTCCCTGCGGTACATTTGCATACAAGAATATGCCTTTTGGTCTTAAAAATGTTGGGGCTACGTTTCAGCGGGCCATGTCATATGCCTTCCATGACATCAAAAATATTATCGAGGCGTACTTGGATGATTTAGCTGCTCATTCTCGAAAGAGGATGGATCATCCTGCTCACCTCCGGAAAATATTTGAAAGATGTTGTTTCTATAAGATTAGATTGAATCCGAACAAGTGCATTTTCGTAGTTACATCCAACCTGTTATTGGGATTCATTGTGTATAGGGAAGGGATTAGGGTAGATCCCTTCAAGGTTGAGGCAATACTTCAGTTGCCTCCCCTGTCCTCTATCCGTCAGCTTCAAAGTCTACAAGGAAAGTCTAATTTTCTTCGGAAATTTATCATAGATTATGCTGAAGTTACCAAGGGATTTATGAGATTGTTGAAGAAAGGAGTTCCATTTCTTTGGGATGACTTCGCTCAACGCTCATTCGATGCTTTGAAAAAAGCATTGACCTCTGTTCCTTTATTGAGTCCACATGATTATAGCAGGGATTTCCTTTTGTATCTGGCAGCAACAGAATCTACTATTGGTATGGTTCTGGTTCAGGAGGATGATGCTCTTGCAGAGCATGTTATATACTACCTTAGTCGAGGCTTGGTAGGACCTGAACTCCGGTATGTTGGGGTTCCCATGTTTTGGAATATTTGGCAATACCAAAAGATGAGACAACATCAAACCACTTTGGGGTCCTAGGATCTAGCCCTCCTGGACCCGGAGAGGGATCTCTCCAAATAGAGCAAAGAATGATGTATCTTTGAAGCTCAAAAATAAGATGTTAGGCTAGTTATGAAGCACAGAGGGGGGTTTTAAATGATTTGGTTGGAGGGTTGCTGGGTTGGTTAGGAGATCATGGGCTGGGAAAGAAATGGAAAGAAAGGAACAAAATATCAGGCTGTTTTAGCAAAGGGGATGGGCCAAGACAGTGCCATCCATTGGGCTATAGAGTCATAAAAGGGAATTACTTGCATCCACTAGCCAAGGCTTTCAAAGGGCAAGTCATATACACTAGAGGATCTTTAGATTAGGGAGTGGGGTGGAACATTAAGGAAGGGAAGTGAAAGAAGGAGAGAAACCAATTTTTTGTCTATAGATCAGGTTAGAGGTCATTTAACTCCAGACCTGCTTGGACATACTCAAAGGCAGCTCTCAGAGAGACAAAGGGGTTAAATTATAGATCGCACTGCAGGTCATTTAACTCCAGGTCTGCTTTAGCAACTCCAAGGGAAAACAAAGATAATATTAACAAAGGGATCTAGGAAAGGCCAGCTGGTCGCGCAAGGATCCTAGTGGATAGGGCTAACACTCATCCACAGTGTTCCCAAACCTTCCAGCTTAAAACCCCTCAAGAACATCTAGTAACAGCTTCAACTAATTCATACATCAGCCAGCAGGCAATAACATCCACTGCGCTGGTTAAATCAACTGAAAACCATTCTCGTATAGCACAGACTAGCATCCTTCCTCACCCGGTAGGGAGAGCAGACAGCATAGGGCACCTAACAAAGGGTGAATCCTATACCATTATTCTGATGCCTACCAGAAGAACATGAAACAATATGGAAATGTAAATAACAGAGTTAATAAACACATCACCAATAGTAATAGACCAGGATCCTGTGAAATGTGATTTGATTAATTGATGCAAAACCAGTCATGTACAATATGGCTCAATGGCTAATACAGCCCCAACTTCTCCTCCCAGCCTCTTACATACAAACTACTCTGCTATTCCCTCCCACGACTGTTCTAATAGTCAAGAATGAATCCCTCTAACAACAAATGCCCAGCAAGGCAACAACAACCTTTACAATTCATTCTCAGGGATTTTATAGGAGAAGAGGAAGAGACAGAGGCAGATAGACAATTAAATGAGACTCATTAAGACAGAATGGCAGAAGTGTCCACGCCCACACTGCTTAATGGCTATCTGCAACGCTGTAGGTACTCTGAGACTGGTTCGGAGATCTCTGTTAGGTCGATTTTGACCTCTGATACATTCTTTAAATCCTTACGGTGTCTGGAGCTTTGTGCTGCCACTCCGGAATAAATGAACTGGTTGAAAGATCTGCAGGTCGCTCCATACTTCTTTAATGCTGCCTGACTATCTTTTAAGAAGCTCTGTCAGTGTTCTTGACTTTCCTGGGCTCGAGAAAAATGGAGGACGCTGCGGGATGGTGTACTTCTGGAGGAAACATGTCCTGCTGTTAGGTAGCGCAGTAATGGTGTTGCTGGCGCGCTCTTAGTCTCCAAACAGCGCCCTAATCCTTTGATCACGGGATTGGTGCTTCAAATATTCAATTACAGGCTCAAATCCCTTCTGATCCGGCTCTGCTGTCTCGTTTGGCCGCTGAATTGGCCTCTCTACGACCTCTGCATAATAAAGAACTATTACTTTCGAGCTCCGGGGCAAAGTGGTGGGAGAAAATGCAAAGAGCAAAGGAAAACCCGGAGGAGCGGTGGCGGAATGGTGAAAACAGCGGAGATGAAAACGGAGGGATGAATCTTAAGAACAATACGTTTGGTGGTAGAGTGCAGCGCAGACCGTCAGATCAGGGTCTTGGAGCAAAAATCAACGGTGGCGATTGGGCGACGGAATAACATTTGCAACGGGAGAAACATACAAAACACATGAAATGCAACGGAAACGAATGTAAGAGTGGGACCCAATGTGGTGGAGGGAAATTAGATTGGAGCCATCAGATCAGGGAGGAAACGGGTGGTCAGGATTCAATCGCACAATCGCAATCGGAGGTCGGAGCGGGGAGCAATCGCAATGCACAACACGAATGTTCCGATTGCGATTGGGGAGACGCTGCGATTAAACACCAACCGTCGGATCTGGGATCAGATCGACACCACGTCTAACCTGAGGGAGACGGGAGAGGGGCGCGGGAGCAGCCGATGCGACGTCACCGAGCTGCGATCGGCGGAGAATGGACGGCTTGCAGAATCGGAGACGGAGGCAAGGCTTGCGAAGGCGATCGCCGGGCAATGTGACCGAGCGCCGGCTGCCGCATCGCGGGAAGGCTGCGAGGGACCTATGCACCTGTGGACAAAGGAAATGGAAACGAAGGACAAGGTTGCTATTGGCTGAGGACCACTTCCAGATCGTGCGGAGATCAATGGTCGTGATTAAATCGCAGCTCGTGGAAGACTCGCGATCGACCTGGGGGTGTCACTTGACCTCCGATTGCGATCGATGGGGCTTGCGATTAGCTTTTTTATTGTACCGTCGCATCTAAGTGGATCAAATCTGCCCGCATTGGAGCGGGGACTTAACGCAGGTACCGGCCCATTTGGGGTTTTGTGATAACAAAGAAAATGCGCCCGCCCGGACTTCCGATTGCGATTGGCGCTCGGGACTTAAGCGCTTGGTCCCAGCGCGGGGTCATGTGTGGGGAAGTGGTTAGAAGGGGCTGGAAGAAAGGGGCTAGGCCTTAGAATAAGGTCGGAAGGGGTTTTTTATCCCATTTTAATGGATTTTAGGGCTGGGGAAGGGGAACGATAGAGGAATAAAAGGGGAAAAAGGGAAAACAAAGGGTAGGGGAAGGAGTTAAATGGGATCTTGGGGGGATTTGAGGGGTAAGAGGGGAATAGAAGGGGAAGACAAGGGGGATGAAATAAAAGGGAAAAGGGGGGCCTTTGGGCATTTCTTCACATAGCAGAGAGGCTTTAAAAGGGGAATCAGCAGAGGGGAAACTATCAAAGGATAAAAGACACATGGAGGCTTCAAGGAGACTGTGTTTTCAGAGGAAATGCATTCCTTGAACACTCAAAAATGATTTAGCCCCCTATTTTCTTGTCAAAAATTTCATAGGGGGGCTAACAGTGGCTCCACATGGGGATGGCTTCTTCTTGAAGGAGCCAAGAAACCAGAAGATGATCCCTTGGTGTAGGCCAGGTGCCTGCTGCTTGAACCATCCTTTTCTTCTCTGATTTTAGCTGCCACAACTCATGAAGACAACATATCAGCAGAAAAATTCTCACACACAACTACCTACCCGCACTATAGTCCTAACATTTTTTCTTCTTGGGTGCATTTGGACTTGTAGACCCTTTACATCATCAATCTTTTCAAACAGGAAAAATACACCTATTCTACTTCTACCCTTATTACTCCATGAGACCAGATTAGACTGTTGGTCTCATATGTTTCTCTACCTACTCTACTACTTGCTAGGATTAGACTGTCTAGCAGGTTTCTTCTCTACATTCTAAGGCAGAAATTGAAACAACTAATCTATATGCTCATAGGCTGAGCTTTATTGAGCTTCCTACCTGTTAGCCACCTATATTTTTCAATTATATCAGCTGGTGGCTAAATATTCTTAGCAGCCTTCAAGAAACAAATTCAGTCCTGAAGTTGTTGGTGCTTAAAGTCTGTTGGTAAGATCATAAATTGCTGGTTGGTTCTTCATACTTTTCCTTCTCTCAGCCTCTGATATTCCATGAAAATCCAAATCAAATATTGCTGCATCCTCCTCCTTTTTCCCCTCCCCTGCTTCCATTTTACCTTCATTCTCCAATTGTCCTTTCATCCATAAAAACCCCACTAAACCCTATGTTATTCCTTATCCCCTCATTAATCTCATTTCCTAAGGTTAAAAACCCACTTTTTAACCTATCGGAGCCCTTTTTATTTTTCAAAAATCATTGAAAATCATATAAAAACGCCTATTTTTCTGCGCACTGGTTTTCAACACCCTCGGCTAAACTCCTGCCTTTTCTCCATCCATATGCCCCGACGCCAGAACCATGTGCTAAATCCGACAAGCGCTTAACTCTTGAAATTTATTTTTGCCCGAAAAACATTGAAAAACCTTTGTAAAACTCAAAATCGGGTTTTATTTTATTTTTCATAAAGTTCTCCGCCAAAGAAATTACATTAAAACTCGACCGTCGATCTGTCCCACTGATCAACGGTACGGAGCACCCCACACCTGGTGGACCCCCCTTCCCCCGCGCTCGTTTCCAAAACCATGGTATGTATCCCGCACCACCTTTCTTCAAGTGGCGGTTTTATCCCGTCGGCCAGCGATTCCACACGCTGGCCAACACGTGTCCTCCGCCTCGTTCCAAAACCGCCGTGCAAGTCCCATTGCCCGCGCGTTATCTGTCGTCCCATCACCCCGCAGCGGGATTCATCTCTGCCATCGGATCTGGGCCTTCCCATTCGACGGTTGCTAATCCCCTTGTTTGCTCGACTTTAACGAATTTCCTCGCCTATTGAATCTTCCCCGGGCGCATCCAAAAGTCGATCTCCGCCGTCGATCTCCGCAGATCGACGGTTCTCATTCGTCCTCCCGATTCCACTGTACAAAACCCCTTTTTCTCCGCTGACTTTTCAAAGCGCCCCCGACCGTTGATCGCAGTACGTTCAACGGCTCTGATTTCTCCATTTTCCGCACGCCCTCCGATGCAGATTGTCCATATAACGCAGGATTTTCTCATTTTTATTGTATTTTGCAGGTTTTAAGGTTCATTCGTCTTGTTTTAATGAAAATCTGAAGAATGAGGGTGACGACTCCCGTCCTTCTGATTAATCTAGAGAATCGACCGCAGGATGAAGAATAATGATATCAATAAGGTTTCATGAGCCTTGGTCGCTACGTGTCCCTGTAAAGCCTGAAGAATGCCGTCAACATCGACGCAGAGAAGAGTATCAGATTTTGAAGACAGAATGAACCAGGGCAACAGTTTTATGGATAGATTAGCGGGGATTACGGCTAAGAAGGTTATCAAAAGCCTAATCCCCGGCTCAGAGCGCAGATTAAAGCAAAACCTAAAAGTGTTCATCAGACGTTGCCTCCACCGCCATACTTTGAGGCAAGTTGATTCCTCAACCACCGCAGTGCCACCTATTGCCTCAGAATGCTCAATCAGAAGATGAATTTATTGGACAAGATCAGATATTATGCCTCGGAACAACCAAAGAAGTTATTTCTGCACCAAATTTAATGACAGAATGTTTGCAGAGTAACCCTAATAGTACGCAGAGCCTCAAATGGCAACAAAAGCTCCTTCCGGGCTTACTATATAAGTATAAGCACATTAATGCCGTGGAACACCTGTATAAATTCCTCATCGAGCCTCCCAGGCCAGGAAGACATTAATTCTTCATTAATTGTGTTTGAGATCTTTTTATTAGATCTCACCTCCTCATCCTTCTATAAATACTCCAGAAGAAGATGAGTGAGGGGTTGGATTAGTTGGTTGTCAATGTAATTGCTGAAGTGTTGTAGTTGTTTCTGAGCGGAAAACTCTTGACTGTAAATGGTGGTTTCATAGGCTCTTGGAGCTCTGCTTGTAACAGATAGGTTAGATTGTGAAAAGAGATGGATTAAAACATTGGATTTGAAGATTGTAACCGGTTTGAAGCAATCAATACAAGCTGATTTATGGGATCCTGGTCTATGCCGATGGTGATGTTATTCTCACTGTAACTTGTCATTTTATTTCTGTTTTCAATTTGTTTCATTTTCCACTATAAAGAACAGTTTAAACAGTGTTAGAGTTTGCTGCATATCAGTGACCTTCTCTGGCTGAAAAATATTTATCCCAATGTTTTCTTCTAATTGTGTTATTTAGAAATGATTTAATTCAGTCTAAGCACAGAGATGCTGGCGTTCCCTCATATTTTCGTCACTGCTGAATGTTATTTTTAAATGTTACTTTCATGTATGTTGTGTAAGGAATGAATTGAGGAAATCAAAGGTTAGCCCTGAGTCCCTTTCTTGTTTGCTCAACTATTTGACTGTTTCCCTTAGGATGTGTTAAAAGCTGACTAGTTTCGAAGTACTTATCAGATCTTGGGCCATTATGTGTCATCTTTGTGATTGTCTTGGAAGTAACTAAGTAAAAAAGAACTAGGAGAGGATCAGGGTGAGTCCCAGCCCACTAGTTTCTGCTCCAAAGGTTGCCTTCAAGTTTCCCTTTTTTTTTTTAATCTGTGTTCTATCAGAAGTATATCAAAGGCTAGATAGTTTCAAAGTACTTACCAGATCCTAGTTTGCTTCTATGTTTTTCTTAAGTGCCTGGTCAAAGGCTGGCTAGTTTCAAAGTACTTACCAGATCATGGGCTGCTCTTTGTTCTGCATCTATTATTTCCTTTCTTATTGTATCACCCCATTCCATAAATCAAACTTTAAAGAGATCCTTAGGAATAGATGACTTGCCCCATAGATTCCTCTTGAACCTGAATGTTTCAATTAAATTCTCTTATGACTCCATAGCCCAATGGATTGAACACTTGCCATCATATTTCTTTGTAATCAAAGCTTATTCTGTTTGCTTGCAACTTCTCACCTTTGAACCTATTTGCATATATATCTTTCCGCCTCAGACAGCAACTATGTTCAACCATCCGAGAAAACCAAACAAAACCCTTGGCCTTCATAACTAGCCTAACATCATCACCCCAAACTTCAAAGACAATATCCATCTTTGTACATATTGGAGAGATCCCTCTCCGGATTCAGGAGGGCTAGATCCTAGAATCCCAAAGTTGGTTGAAATGATGTTAACTCTATGATCGGACTTTGCCAATCTTGCTTGTTACAGAGACCTAACATTTCTGGCGACTCCGCTGGGGATCGAACCCAGAATCTCTGGTTCCATGACAATTGTTCTATTTTGCAGCTGAGCCACCAGGAACTAACATTTCTGGCGACTCCGCTGGGGATCGAACCCAGAATCTCTGGTTCCATGACAATTGTTCTATTTTGCAGCTGAGCCACCAGGAACTAACATTTCTGGCGACTCCGCTGGGGACTCCTTACCCAGAATCTTCATACAACATCTTGAGAGTAAAAAGCAGCCTTTCCAAGCACTACCAAGAAAATGGTAATTAAGATGAAGATCAATTGAATCAGTGACAAACTAGGCCAATCCTAGGGTTCTTTCAAGTTTTATCTAACCTTGGAAAATTAGCTAGCTTAGCCATAAGGATAGACTGTCTTTGTTTCATGACCGTAGCTAAGTTTCGAGGCAAAGTTAGGACATTCTTTTAAAAAACCACAAATATAAACAACTCAGAAAATATCAAAAACATTTCAGATTGGTAGTAAAACACTAGTTTTGATATCTTGTATATGTCTTTGATGTGTTTTACCCTATACTCTTAGACAGAGTCTGGAAAGGGCCAGGTAGCCTCCGGGTCTCATCCTCTTTAGGGGTGACATATCTGGTGAATGCCCTCCCAGTCAATCTCTGGCTAGATTTTGTTGTGTTTTGAGATATCCTTGAAAGCGAATGTTTCACAAACACTGTGGTGGACAGTGTACTCCTTTGAAAACACTCTGAACTTTCCACCTGGCGACTCTACAATCCTGAACAGACCTTATGACTCCGCTGGGAAGAACTCTTATCATTATAAAATCATTCAAACTCAGTTAGAGGACTGTGGGATTGAAAAATTGTAAAAACAGATTGGTTAACCTCCTAAAGATTGTCATATCTGGTTGAACTTTTCTTGTTTACTTGGGTCTAAAAACTTAACATTGTGGCTCCTAAAAAGATTCACACCAGAGCCCATCCTGACCCAGATCCTCCTGAGATAGTTGACAACCCAAAAAGAATCCTTAGGAAGTCTCCTAAGATACAATTTTCAGCTATTTTCAGACCACCCCTAAGAGCTAATTCAGTCCCTGAAAACCTTTCAGCTCTTTATGAATCACAAATTGACTTATTGAACCCATTCAGAACTAGGTCATTTGGTGATTTAGATCAGTTAGATTCTGAGCCTTCACTTTCATCTCCCAAAACAAGTGAAACCTTTGGGAATAGAGAATCAACACCTCCTGATTTACATTTCTTACATAATCTAGGTGTCTCTCATCCGAGATCAGCTCAGAGATCTACTGCCGTTCCATCCACTTCTGTGCATCCTTCATCCACTGTTCAAACCACTCCACTTCAACCCACACCTCCTCTTGTAAATCCGCCCCCACCACATATCATGGCAGCATGGTATGCTCCCTTAGTCCTTCCTGTACCACTAGTCAATCTTCCACAGGACTATCAGTCCAAAATTCCATTATATGATGCTAGCAATACTATAACAGCATCTCAGCATGTGGAAAAGATGAATGACTACTTTGACAGAAATGAAATTGATAATGAATCTGTCAAAATCAGACTGTTTGCTCAAAGTTTGGGGGGAGAAGTGAGAAAATGGTTTAAAGGTTTAACCCCCCATAGTATTAACGACCTCCAAGCCTTCCATCAAACATTCTTAAACAAATGGGAAGTAAGGAAGAATCCTCTCCAAGTCCTTGCCGACTATAACAATCTCCATAGGAACTCTGGGGAAAGTGTACAAGCTTATTGTACCAGATTTAACAGTGTATATAATGCACTTTCCCCTGAACTAAAACCTCCTCAGGGCTCAGCTTTAAACAAATTTCCTGAAGGGTTTGATCCGGACATGACATATTCACTCAGAGAAAGAGTCTTTGCAACCCTCGAAGATATGCAACGAGGTGCTCTTTCTGTGGAGGTTAACCTCATGGAGAAGAGAGCAAGGATGAAAGCCGAAAAGAGAGTATCTTTTAGAGAGGAATCCACCCCTTCTACTTCAAGCTCAAAGATGGAAAGAATGATGGAAGAAATGATGAAGAAAATGAGCATTCTAGAGAGAGCGCAAGCAAGTCTAAATCAAAACGCTCCTCAAAACAGAAACCAAAACCAGAATCAAAATATTAGAAGAAATCAGCGTCCAAACAGACTTAGGGAAGATGATCAACAGATCACTCCTCCCTTTCATCAAAACTTTTTAAGTGAGGCTGATCAAACAGATCAAATAACAGAGGAAGACGATATAAACTTATTTGGGGTAGATGATGATGACTTTGAGGTTCATTATGATAATAAACAAGGTCTTTATACACCTTATGATGACAGAAGAGATGATAATGAGAATAGCTATCAAAACATGGAAAACGCTGTCATACAGCCTTCAAGGGAATATGAACTCATTAGTAGGTCTAATCAACAAACCCCAAACAAGGAAACCTCTGGCAAACCTTCTCAAAATAGCACTGCAACCAAGTCTAAAACAATCAAACAAAAGGACACAACAGTGGCTGATAATTCTGGTAGTGGTAAAGAGAAAGACACTCAAAATATTGAAAAACAGAGTGAAAATGTTAGTAGTACTAGCAACTCGGTTAGTACTCCTGGTAAAACAACTGTTTCAACTGTAGATAGATCTAGTCAGCAAGCTATTATTGCTAATAAAGCGGCAGCAAACAAGGCTGAAATCAATGTTTTAAAGAGTCAAAACCTTTTTAGCCTAGAACAGGAAATCTCAAAGATCAAAATTTCTGTTCCTTTGACTGAGTTAGCTGCCCAACATGTATATAGGTCCAAAATTTTGAAAGCTTTGAATTTAGAAGATAATGAAGATTCACTCAATCTTAATGATGACCAACCAGAGCTTATTTTTGGTCCAGAGATTGAAGGAAAGTTCCAAGAGGGTTCTGTCCCTCCCTTTTATGTAAGCTTAAACATTCATGACAAAATTCTGCACAATGCTATGCATGACTCAGGCGCTTCCCATAATTTAATGCCAAAAGCTGTAATGGAAAGCCTGGGTCTTGAAATTACCAGACCTTACAAAGACTTGTGCTCCTTTGACTCAAGTAGCGTTAAATGTTTAGGATTGATAAAAGATCTCTGTGTTAATTTAGCCCAGATTCCAGCCAAATGTTTAGTCATGGATGTTGTTGTGGCTGATGTACCCCCAAAGTATGGAATGCTTTTATCGAGGTCTTGGGGTGCTAAGTTACAGGGGACCATGCAAATGGACATGACCTATGCGACCATCCCTGTTTTTAACCAGACTAGAAGACTTTACAGGGAATCTCACATGCAGTACACAGTGACAAGTCAAGATCGGCCTCAAAACTCCCCTCTCTATGCTATAAATACGAGCCTTGATTCTTTTATCATGTTCAATGATGAAACACTTACAGGACACATCATTTCAACAGGATCATTAGCTGAAACAGAGGGAGAGGAACACAACGATGAAATACCGGAGCAGTCTATTGTGTATGAAGATCCTAGCGCACTAAACATAGGTCTTGAACTACAAGTTATCAATCCTTTGAACTTAAAACTTGATAGTCAGTGGGAAAACCCTCAACCCGATGAAAAACTCGAGGAATCAAGAGATACACAACCCGTCCACCAAACTGAAAATCCGCCTCTCTGGACTATGTATTTTGATGGGTCATGCACCAAAACAAATGTTGGTGCAGGTGTCTGGATCACTAACACTGAAAATAATCATACAGAATGTATCTCATGCAAATTAAACTTTCAGTGTTCCAACAACATAGCAGAATATGAATCCCTTCTCTTAGGCTTGTATCTCTTGAAAAAGTTAGGTGCCAAGAGAATCAATGTATATGGGGATTCCGAATTAATCATTAGGCAAGTTAATGGGGAGTATAATGCAAATCACCCCAGGCTTAGGGCCTACAGGAATGATTTCATTGACCTTTTGAAAACATTTGAGGAGTCCACATTGTCTTTCGTCCCAAGAAAAAGAAACATTGCTGCCCACAATTTAGCCTTTGCCGCTAGAACCTGCCCAATGTTGTATGATGACACCTCTCAGGTAAAATTCAGACCAGCTATCCCTGATAACAAGAAATATTGGCAGGTATTTGATGGAGATAAACAAATAGAAGACTTCATGCAATTCAGAAATGAGTTTGAACTCTATAGTTCAGATTCAGACTATGATACAGACTGCAGTGAAGAAAATTTTCTTGGTGAAGAAGAACCATCTCCACAGCTGGTAGATATAAACCTTCAGACTACCAAACTTAGAAACCCAACAGAATCAAGTGCAAAATCTGAAACAGAAGAAATGGAAACTCTGCATTCTAATGATGATAGTTTACCCAAGGGTTTGGCCCCTCTAGAAGAACTGTTTGATTTTGATGATGTGGCCAACAAACCTAAACTGGAACCTGTAGAAACTGAAGTGGAGGAATGTAATATAGGCAGTGAGGAAAAACCGAAATTAATCAAACTGTCTAAGACTTTACCAGCTCACATTAAACTCAAATACTTAGAGCTGTTTAAAGAATTTTCTGATGTTTTTGCATGGAGTTACGAAGATCTTAAATCCTATGACACTGAAATAATACAGCACAAAATCCCTCTTAAAGAAAACCAAAAACCATTCAAACAGAAACTGCGCAGAATCAACCCTGTCCAGTTGCCATTGGTTAAGAAGGAAATCATGAAAATGCACGATGCTGGTATTATTGTCCCTATTAGATATTCTGAGTGGGTATCTAATCTGGTGTCGGTTAGGAAGAAGACTGGAGAAATCAGGCTTTGTATAGACTTCAGAAATTTAAACAAAGCCTCATTAAAGGACAACTACCCTTTGCCCAAGATGGATCATATTTTACAAAGGGTGGTGGGGTCTAAAAGAATTTCTTTGCTGGATGGCTATTCGGGGTATAATCAAGTCTTAGTCCACCCTGATGATCAATTAAAGACAGCTTTTACTACACCATGGGGCACTTTCATGTATGTGAAAATGCCTTTTGGTCTAATGAATGCTGGAGCAACCTTTCAGAGAGCCATGGACATAGCATTCTCGGAAGAATTGGGCTTCTTCATCATTATCTATATTGATGATGTAACTGTGTTTTCAAAAAGAGATGAAGAACATTTAGAAAATTTGAGGAAAGTTTTCGAGAAGTGCAGAAGGTTTGGGATATCTTTGAACCCTAAGAAGACATTATTTGGTCTCCAAGAAGGTAAGCTCCTTGGACACATCATTTCAGAAGAGGGCATAAAGATAGATCCCATGAGGATTGAGGCTATATTGCAAATCTCTCATCCTCGAAACATCAAACAGTTGCAGTCTTTCATTGGAAAGATTAACTTTTTGAGAAGGTTCATTCCTAACTTGGCTGAGCTCCTTATGAATATCACAAACATGTTGAAAAAGGAGCAAGGGGTAAAATGGACCTCAGAAGCAAAGACATCCTTTGAGCTGGTGAAACAAGCATTAACCAAAACACCGGTTCTCATAAGTCCTGATTTTTCAAAAGATTTTTATATCTTCTCATTTGCATCAGAACATACTATCGCTGCTGTCCTTTTACAGAAAAATCCACAAGGACAAGAGAAGCCCATTTCATTCTTTAGCAAGGCATTGAGGGATGCCCCTTTAAGGTATAAAATTATGGAAAAACAG
Source organism: Pinus albicaulis (assembly GCA_034641835.2). Taxonomy (NCBI): domain Eukaryota; kingdom Viridiplantae; phylum Streptophyta; class Pinopsida; order Pinales; family Pinaceae; genus Pinus; species Pinus albicaulis. The sequence goes on along the minus strand of CM076581.1, from coordinate 954,644,657 downwards.
GATTTTGCTTTGGTAAAGGCTTTGAAAGACTTCAGAGTATACATCCTTCATTCACACATCATTGCCTTCGTCCCAAATTCGGTTGTAAAAGACATTCTAACACAGGATCCAGATGGTAAGAGAGGTAAGTGGATTGCTGTTATTCTTGAATATGATTTAGAGATTAAACCCACTAAGCTCATCAAAGGTCAGGGTCTAGCTAAATTAATGGCTGAATCAAATTGTGAAGTTCTTGATATTAATATGATTAATGCTTTGGATGACCAAGAATAATTCTCAACTCCCATTGTTGAAGATCATTTCGCGAATTCTCCTTGGTATACTGATATTGTTTATGTTTTGCTTAATCTAAATACACCTCCTGGTTTATCCAAAACAAAGGCGAGATTCCTGAAGTTAAAAGCTGTAAACTATTGCATTATTGATAAATGTCTTTATTGGAAAAATGCTAGTGGTATATTGCTTAAATGTTTGCCTGAGTTTGATGCAGAAAGGATTAAGCAAGAATTCCATGAAGGAGAGTGTGGAGGCCATTTGTATTGGAAGTCAACAGCCAACAAAATTTTGAGGGCTGGTTTCTATTGGCCTACTCTTTTTCCTGATATACACAAGCTGACAACTACTTGCCATAAATGCCAATTGTTCGAGGGCAAGAGAAAATTATTACCCCTTCCTCTGCATCCAATTACTGTTGAAGCCCCTTTTCAACAGTGGGGACTTGACTTCATAGGAGAAATCCACCCACCATCCTCTGCCCAGCACAGGTGGATTCTTACCGCCACAGACTATTTCACTAAGTGGATAGAAGCCATTCCTTGTAGACAGGCCAATGATTCGGTTATCATTAAATTCATAGAAACCAATATCCTTTCTAGATTTGGTTGTCCCACCAAGATCATCACAGACAATGCAGCAGCATTCAGATCAAATAAAATGGTGGAATTCTGTCACAAGTACCAGATAACATTGGGACACTCCACAGCCTATTATCCTCAGGGTAATGGACTTGCAGGGTCTTCCAACAAAAGCTTAGTGAACATAATAAAGAAACTGTTGGAGGACAACAAAAAGTCTTGGCATACAAAGCTAATCCATGCGCTTTGGGCTGACAGATTAACATTGAAGAAATCCATTGGTATGTCACCCTTCCAGCTTGTGTATGGTACAGATGCGATTTTTCCTAACAGCCTTGGTGTACCAATTATGAAGTTAATCCAAGAGCTCCAGACTGAAGAAAATGACATAATCCGAAGAATAAATCAGGCCATTCATCTTCAGCAAACCAGAGAGGAAGTGTACAACAAAGCATTACAGAGGCAAGACAATATCAAGAAGATATTTGACAGAAGGACAAAGGCCAGCAATTTCAAGACTGGGGAAAAAGTTTTAAAGTGGGACTCAAAGAGGGAGGACAAGGGAAAGCATGGTAAATTTGACAATCTGTGGCTTGGCCCTTACTCCATTCATTCAGTTGCTGGAAACAATGCATTCTTCTTACAAGAGCTGAATGGAACAGAATTGTTTGGGGGTCCTGTCAACGGCAGGATGCTTAAGCATTACCTATCTTAAATTATTTCATGTTTGAAGCCTTTTTTACCTTTTTCCACTGTAAATATTTCATCCACCATTGCATTTAGAGTTATGAAAAATCAAAAAATACAAAAACAAAGAAAGAAAGAAAAGAGGGCAGAAATGAAAATAAGAAAGGCAAAGCCCCATGCCAAAAAAGAGAAATAAATATGAAAGTGTGCAAGCTTAAATGCCACTCCTTGAAACACACTTCTAATTGGTCAAACTGTTTAATCTTGACTAATTTGCTTTCAATTTTCTGCTGATAGGGTAGCAAATTTGATTTGCCAAACTGTTTAATATTGGCTTATCAGTAGATAGATTAGGGTAGAAATTAAGGTTCAAACTAACTCAAAATCTGAACCAAAGTTTCCAAAGAGATGACTCAAAACTAATCTCATTTCTGAGTCAAAGAAGAAGACCTGGTTCTAATTCGCTCAAAACTTGAACCAGAGGAAACATAAAGATGGCTCACCGAAAAAGAAAAACAGAGCTGTGAATATAAGAGAAGGCCATAATGAGAAATTTTCAGATCTTAAGCCTTCTGTTTTGATTTAAAATTTTCTGCAAATAATAATCTATGTGCAACTTGTCTTTATGCCATAGATCATAGCAAGTCAAACAGCTCAATCTTGACTTGACTATTTTTAAATTTCTGTTGTAGAATTTAGAGAATGAAAGTTTGTTGGACTGTTCAATCCCAACAGACAGTAGACTAGGTAGAGAAACATCTAAGCTCAACTGTTTAATCTGAGTTCAGGGAGAAATAAGGAGTAGAAATAGATTAGATTTCCTACTTTCAAAAGAATAAAATGATGAGAATAGAGTTTGCAAATCCAAGTGCACTCTGATGAAGAAAAAATGTTAGATCAGTAGGATTGGGGTAGGTAGAAGTTGTATTGATGAAATTCATTTTTTTTTTCATGACTGATATTTTCTATCAGAGAAAATCAAGAGCAAGCAATGGGTTGAGCACCAGTCAGCATCCCAGAGAAAATCAAAGTCTGAATTCTTGATGCCTTCAAGAAGGCACCATCCCCAAGTGGAGCCACTGTTAGCCACCTATATTTTTCAATTATATCAGCTGGTGGCTAAATATTCTTAGCAGCCTTCAAGAAACAAATTCAGTCCTGAAGTTGTTGGTGCTTAAAGTCTGTTGGTAAGATCATAAACTGCTGGTTGGTTCTTCATACTTTTCCTTCTCTCAGCCTCTGATATTCCATGAAAATCCAAATCAAATATTGCTGCATCCTCCTCCTTTTTCCCCTCCCCTGCTTCCATTTTACCTTCGTTCTCCAATTGTCCTTTCATCCATAAAAACCCCACTAAACCCTATGTTATTCCTTATCCCCTCATTAATCTCATTTCCTAAGGTTAAAAACCCACTTTTTAACCTATCTGAGCCCTTTTTCTTTTTCAAAAATCATTGAAAATCATATAAAAACGCCTATTTTTCTGCGCACTGGTTTTCAACCCCCTCGGCTAAAGTCCTGCCTTTTCTCCATCCATATGCCTCGACGCCAGAACCATGTGCTAAATCCGACAGGCGCTTAACTCTTGAAATTTATTTTTGCCCGAAAAACATTGAAAAACCTTTGTAAAACGCAAAATCGGGTTTTATTTTATTTTTCATAAAGTTCTCCGTTAAAGAAATTACATTAAAACTCGACCGTCGATCTGTACCACTGATCAACGGTACGAAGCACCCCACACCTGGTGGACCCCCCTTCCCCCGCGCTCGTTTCCAAAACCATGGTATGTATCCCGCACCACCTTTCTTCGAGTGGCGGTTTTATCCCGTCAGCCAGTGATTCCACACGCTGGCCAACACGTGTCCTCCGCCTCGTTCCAAAACCGCCGTGCAAGTCCCATTGCCCGCGCGTTATCTGTCGTCCCATCACCCCACAGTGGGATTCATCTCTGCCGTCGGATCTGGGCCTTCCCATCCGACGGTTGCTAATCGCCTTGTCTGCTCGACTTTTAACGGATTTCCCCGCCTGTTGAATCTTCCTCGGGTGCATCCAAAAGTCGATCTCCGCCGTCGATCTCCACGGATCGACGGTTCTCATTCATCCTCCCGATTCCATTGTACAAAACCCCTTTTTCTCCGCTGACTTTTCAGAGCGCCCCCGACCGTTGATCGCAGTACGATCAACGGCTCCGATTGCTCCATTTTCCGCACACCCTCCGATGCAGATTGTCCATATAACGCAGGATTTTCTCATTTTTATTGTATTTTGCAGGTTTTAAGGTTCATTCGTTGTGTTTTAATGAAAATCTGAAGAATGAGGGTGACGACTCCCATCCTTCTGATTAATCCAGAGAATTGACCGCGGGATGAAGAATAATGATATCAATAAGGTTTCATGAGCATTGGTTGCTATGTGTCCCTGTAAAGCCTGAAGAATGCCGTCAACATCAACGCAGAGAAGAGTATCAGATTTTAAAGACAGAATGAACCAGAGCAGAAGTTTTATGGATAGATTGGCGGGGATTACGGCTAAGACGGTTATCAAAAGCCTAATCCCCGGCTCAGAGTGCAAATTAAAGAAAAACCTAAAAGTGTTCATCAAACGTTGCCTCCACTGCCATACTTTGAGGCAAGTTGATTCCTCAACCACCGCAGTGCCACCTATTGCCTCAGAATTCTCAATCAGAAGATGAATTTATTGGACAAGATCAGATATTATGCCTCGGAACAACCAAAGAAGTTATTTCTGCACCAAATTTAATGACAGAATGTTTGCAGAGTAACCCTAATAGTACGCAGAGCCTCAAATGTCAACAAAAGCTCCTTCCGGGCTTACTGCATAAGTATAAGCGCATTAATGCCGTGGAACACCTGTATAAATTCTTCATCGAGCCTCTCAGGCCAGGAAGACATTAATTCTGCATTAATTGTATTTGAGATCTTTTTATTAGATCTCACCTCCTCATCCTTCTATAAATACTCCAGAAGAAGATGAGTGAGGGGTTGGATTAGTTGGTTGTCAATGTAATTGCTGAAGTGTTGTAGTTGTTTCTGAGCGGAAAACTCTTGACTGTAAATGGTGGTTTCATAGGCTCTTGGAGCTCTGCTTGTAACAGATAGGTTAGATTGTGAAAAGAGATGGATTAAAACATTGGATTTGAAGATTGTAACCGGTTTGAAGCAATCAATACAAGCTGATTTATGGGATCCTGGTCTATGCTGATGGTGATGTTATTCTTACTGTGAACTTGTCATTTTATTTCTGTTTTCAATTTGTTTCATTTTTTGCTATAAAGAACAGTTTAAACAGCGTTAGGACCTACTGTATATCAGTAACCTTCTCTGGCTGAGAAATCTTTATTTCACTGTTTTCTTCTGATTGTGTTATTTAGAAATGATTTAATTCAGTCTAAGCACAGAGATGTTGGCGTTCCCTCATCTTTTCGTCACTGCTGAATGTTATTTCTAAATGTTACTTTCATGTATGTTGTGTAAGGAATGAATTGAGGAAATCAAAGGTTATCCCTGAGTCCCTTTCTTGTTTTCTCAACTATTTGTCTGTTTCCCTTAGGATGTGTCAAAAGCTGACTAGTTTCAAAGTACTTATGAGATCTTAGGCCATTCTGTGTTATCTTGGTGATTGTCTTGGAAGTAACTAAGTAAAGAAGAACTAGGAGAGGATCAGGGTGAGTCCCAACCCACTAGCTTCTGCTCCAAATGTTGCCTTCAAGTTTCCCTTCGTCTTTAAGCTGTGTTTCTATTAGAAGTGTATCAAAGGATGGCTAGTTTCAAAGTACTTACCAGATCCTAGTTTGCTTCTATGTTTTTCTTAAGTGCCTGGTCAAAGGCTGGCTAGTTTCAAAGTACTTACCAGATCCTGGGCTGCTCTTTTTTCTGCATCTGTTATTTCCCTTTCTTATTGTATCACCCCATTCCATAAATCAAACTTTAAAAAGATCCTTAGGCCTAGATGACTTGCCCAATAGATTACTCTTGAACCTGAATGTTTCAATTAAATTCTCTTATGACTCCATAGCCCAATGGATTGAAAACTTGCCATCATCTTTCTTCATAGTCAAAGCTTATTTTGTTTTCTTGCAACTTCTCACCTTTGAACCTATTTGCATATAGATCTTTCCACCTCAGACAGCAACTATGTTCAACCATCTGAGAAAACCAAACAAAACCCTTGGCCTTCATAACTAGCCGAATATCATCACCCCAAACTTCAAAGACAATATCCATCTTTGTACATATTGGAGAGATCCCTCTCCGGATTCAGGAGGGCTAGATCCTAGAATCCCAAAGTTGGTTGAAATGATGTTAACTCTGTGATCGGACTTTGCCAATCTTGCTTGTTACAAAGACCTAACACTACCTACCCTACTCTAACTGGAAATCTCTGATGTACTAGGGGATATGATAAAGCCAATACATCCAGTCAAGTAGTAGTGAAAAAGGATATGAGCACTGGCTGCCTGTCAGAGATAACCACAGGGTGCTCTGCTTGTGGTTCTTCAAAACTGTGGTCACCATCAGTAGTGACCATTCCTGATGAATCTGGCCCGTGCTGAGGATCAATGCTGGAGTGTTCGAGCATATCAGGGCCTCCATGTACTCTGCCACAGGATCAACGAACACTTGATGTAAGCTTTCTTCTTTTTGGCCTGCCATGATTGGTAGGTTGTCTACGTCCTGGGCAGCTCTGATTCTTGTATTATCCACTGCATCTTCAGGGTGGCTCTGGAAAACCGGATCTTCTTCTTCCTGTATTTCGAAGAGCAGTGGAATTTCTTCTCTTTTAGGGGGCGGGGACTTTCCAAGAATGCTCTGGGGTCTCTGAACTCGGAGGATATCTCTTGTGAGTTTAAAAGTTCGAGCTCAGCTTCATATCTGTCAACCACCAAATCAAGAAACATCTTCTTAATTGCAGGTAGATGATTGAGTGCTGAGCCAATAGGGACAATCTTTGGAAGGTCCTCCCATTCAATTTTTTCCAGTACACTCGCTACTCCACTCTGAAACTCTGCTATGAGGCTTGGATCTATTTCTGCACACTTTTCAGAGTCCTCTATTAGCGAAGTGACTGGATCTTCGGCATGGATGATGTTGTACTGCGACATGGTCTCCCAGTGGAGTCTTATGTGATACCACAGATAATCAGTGGCCAGCTGATTACCAGCGGAGTCTTTTAATCATTCGGGAATTGTGGAGTCGCCAGGTGGATGATTCACAACTTACTGTCCACCATAGTGGTTTACAAAATCAAAGCTGATTGGTCTCTGTTCCCCAGTGGAGTCGCCATTATGTTTGGGTTCCCATGTTTTGGCAGATTTGGCAATACCAAAAGATGAGACAACATCAAACCACTTTGGGGTCCTAGGATCTAGCCCTCCTGGACCCGGAGAGGGATCTCTCCAAATAGAGCAAGGAATGATATATCTTTGAAGCTCAGAATGAGATGTTAGGCTAGTTATGAAGCACAGAGGGGGGTTTTAAATGATTTGGTTGGAGGGTTGCTGGGTTGGTTAGGAGATCATGGACTGGGAAAGCAATGGGAGAAAAGGAAAAAAGCAGCAGAATGTTTCAGCAAGAAGAATGGGCTAAGACCGTGCCATCCATTGGGCTATGGAGTCATGAAAGGGAATTACTTGCATCCACTAGCCAAGGCTTCCAAAGGGCAAGTCATCTATACTAAAGGATCTTTTTAGATAGATGATGGGGTGGAACATCAAGGAAGGAAAGTGAAAGAAGGAGAACAACCAGATTTCTGTCTATAGATCAGGTCAGAGGTCATTTAACTCCAGACCTGCTTGGACATACTCAAAGGCTGCTCTCAAAGAGACAAAGGGGCAGCTTATAGATCAGACCAGAGGTCATTTAACTCCAGGTCTTCTTTAGCAACTCCAAGGGGAAAACAGAGATAAGATAAACAAAGGGATCTCAGAAAGGTAAACTGGTCATGCAAGGATTCTAGTGGACAGGGCTAACACTTATCCCCAGTGCTCCAAAAATTTCCAGCTTAAACCCCTCAAGAACATCTAAGAACGTCATCAACTAATTCATACATCAGGCAGTAGGCAATAACATCCACTGCGCTGGTTAAATCAACTGAAAACAACTCTCAGATAGCACATCTAGCGGAAAACATAAAGGTAGGGAGAGCAGACAGCATAGGGCACCTAACAAAGGGTGAATCCTATACCATTATTCCGATGCCTACCAGAAGAACATGAAACAATGTGAAAATGTAATAAACAGAGTTAAGAAACACATCATCAATAGTAATAGACCAGGATCCTGTGAAATGTGCTTGATTAATGATGCAAAACCAGTCATGTACAATGTAACTCAATGGTTGTTACAGTCCAGACTTTTCTCCTCCCAGCCTGTTACATACAACTACTCTGCTACTCCCTCCCAAGACTGTTCTAATAGTCGGAATGAATCCCTATAACAGCAGATGCCCAGCAAGGCAACAACAACCTTTACAATGTGTTCTTGGGGATCTTTTATAGGAGAAGAGAGGAAATAGAGGTAGATAGACAATTAAATGAGACTCATTAATATAGAATGGCGGAAGTCTCCACGCCCACACTGTTTAATGGCTATCTGCAACGCTGTAGGTACTCTGAGACCGGTTCGGAGATCTCTGTCAGGTCGATTTTGACCTCTGATACATTCTTTAAATCCTTACGGTGTCTGGAGCTTTGTGCTGCCGCTCCGGAATAAATGAACTGGTTGAAAGATCTGCAGGTCGCTCCATACTTCCTTAATGCTGCCCGACTATCTTTTAAGAAGCTTTGTCAGTGTTCTTGACTTTCCTGGGCTCGAGAAACATGGAGGACACTGCGGGATGGTGTACTTCTGGAGGAAACATGTCCTGCTGATATTTAAACACAGATAAGACTCTTTGCGTGCTTAAGTCTTCAAACTGTGCTTGAATCCTTTGAATGCGGGATTAGACGTTAATATTCAATTAAAGGCTTGAATCCTCCTCAAATCTTGTTTCTGCTACTTCGCTGGCCGGCTGAAAAGGCCTCTTTGTGACCTCTGCATAATAAAATAAACTTATTACGGAGCCCGGGCAGTGGTGGAGAAATGCAGTGAAAACCCGAAGGAGTGGTGGCAGAATGGTGAAAAAAACGGAGATGAAAACGGAGGGATGAACCTTAAGAACAATACGTTTGATGGTAGAGTGCAGCGCAGACCGTCAGATCAGGGTCTGGGAGCAAAAATCAACGGTGGCGATTGGGCGACGGAATAACATTGGCAATGGGAGAAACATACAAAACACATGAAATATGACGGAAACAAATGCAAGAGTGGGACCCAATGTGGTGGAGGGCGATTAGATCTGAGCCATCAGATCAGGGAGAAAAGGGCAGTCAGGATTCAATCGCACAATCGCAATCGGAGGTCGGAGCGGGGAGCAATCACAATGCACAACACGAATGTTCCGACTGCGATTAGGGAGACGCTGCGATTAAACACCAACCATCGGATCTGGGATCAGATCGACGGTCCACGTCTAATCGGACGGAGATGGAGAGGGGCAGCGGAGCAGCGATGCGACAATGCTGAGCCGTTAGATCGGCGGGAGAATGGACGGCTGCGATAGAATCGGAGGACGGAGGGAAGGCTTGCGAATGTGATCGGGCGGGGCAATGCGATTGAGCGCTGGCCGTCGGATCGCGGAACAGATCAACGGCTCAGATGCAATCGGGGGACAGTGCGATCGGGGAAACGGAAGACAAGGTTGCGATTGGTGGAGGACCGTCGGATCAGGCGTGGAGATCAACGGTCAGGATTAAATCGGAGCTCGGGTGGAAGACTTGCGATCAATCGGGGGGTGTCACTTGAATGCTCCGATTGCGATTGACGGGGGGCTTGCGATTAGCGGACAACCGTCAGATCTAAGCGGATCAACGGTTCAGATTAGAGCGGGGACTTAATGATATAATCAAATCGCATCTGGGGTTTTATGATGTAACAAAGAAAATGCGCCCGCCCGGACTTCCGATTGCGATTGGCGCTCGGGACTTAAGCGCTTGGTCCCAGCGTGGGGTCATGTGTGGGGAAGTGGTTAGAAGGGGCTAGCAAAAAGGGGCTAGGCCTTAGAATAAGGTCGAAAGGGGTTTTTTAGCCCATTTTAATGGATTTTAGGGCTGGGGAAGGGGAACGATAGAGGAATAAAAGGGGAAAAAGGGAAAACAAAGGGTAGGGGAAGGAGTTAAATGGGATCTTGGGGGGATTTGAGGGGTAAAAGGGGAATAGAAGGGGAAGACAAGGGGGATGAAATAAAAGGGAAAAAAGGGGGCCTTTGGGCATTTCTTCACATAGCAGAGAGGCTTTAAAAGGGGAATCAACAGAGGGGAAACTATCAAAGGATAAAAGACACATGGAGGCTTCAAGGAGACTGTGTTTTCAAAGGAAATGCATTCCTTGAAGAATCAAAAATGATTTAGCCCCCTATTTTCTTGTCAAAAATTTCATAGGGGGGCTAACATGGTACACTCCGATAGAAAAGTTAGCTTTAGCAGCAGTTCATGCTGTGCAACGACTCCGGCATTACATTATTCTTCGAAAAACTTATGTTTTGGCAGCAGCCAATCCATTTCAGTTTGTCCTCTGTAGGTGAGTGATTGGGGGCAAATACAATAGATGGATTGTAATTTTGCAGGAATTTTATCTTGAGTTTATGTCTACCAAGTCCAAGAAATCATTGGTTTTCACGGAATTGATCTCCGAGATGCCCTGTGGAGAGGAGATGATCTATGATGAATCCTTTTCGAAGGAACATTTGTTTCTTATCTCTTCACAGGATCCTTGGTATGGAGATATCATTGTATATCTTCAGACTGCAAAGTTTCCCTCTACTTTTTCGAAAGATGAGCATCGTAAGTTGCGTCACTTGGCCAAGAATTATTTGATTATTGGTGATGCTTTATACCGTTGAGGGGTTGATTCAATCCTAAGACGCTGCTCAACTCTCGAAGAAGCAGAGGCTGTGCTGAATGATTCCCATAGTGGAGATTTTGGGGGTCATTTATCTGGGCTTGCTACAACCCAAAAGATTTTGCGTGCTGGGTAATTTTGGCCTTCGATTTTCAAGGATTGTATGGAGTCGGTCAAAAAGTGTCATCCGTGTCAAGTTTATACTCGAAAAATGCACGCTCATCCAGCTCCGCTTTTTCCAGTCATTACTGTCGGTCCCTTTACAAAGTGGGGTATTGATTATACTACTTGTAACCCGCCTTCAGCTAAAGGTCACAAGTACATTATTGTAGCAATAGACTACTTTACGAAGTGGGTCGAGGCTATGCCTACTTTTGGGAATGATGGTGAGACTGCAGCTCTTTTCCTTTTCAACCAGGTTATCGCTCGTTTTGGTATTCCTAGAGAGATTGTCACTGATCATGGCAGTCATTTTCAGAATAGTATGATGGCTGAGTTGGCTCTCAAATTGGGTTTCCGGTAGGAACATTCATCTCCGTATTATCCTCAAGCCAATGGGCAAGTGGAAGCCGTGAATAAATCCTTGAAGACAATTCTTCAAAGGACAATTGATAAAGCTAGATCCAACTAGCATATTATGCTATATCCTGCACTTTGGGCATACAGGACGTCAGTGAAAACTGCAACTGGCTTTACTCCGTTTCAGCTAGTGCACGGGTTGGAATCCATATTTCCCATTGAATGTGAGATTCCTTCTCTTAAGTTAGCTGTTGAACTTCTTCCTGACACTTCTAGTCTTGAAGAACGACTCCTTCATCTGGAACATTTTGATGAGCAGCGTTGGGATGCTGCCACGATGAATGAAGCGCATAAAAACCGAGTTAAAGTTCAGTACGACAAGGCGGTCAAACCTAGGGTTTTTCGGAAGGTGACCTTGTTTTGGTCTATGCCCAAGAAAAAGATGCCCCGGGGGCAGGAAAGTTTAAGTCTATGTGGTATGGCCCCTTTATCGTTAAAAAAGTCCTTAAGAAAGGAGCATATACCTTGGTTGATTTCGAAGGGAATGAGTTGTCGGAGCCCCGAAATGGGCTCTATTTGAAGAAGTATTATGCCTAGGCTTCGGCCTGGCATGTTGCTTTTGTATATAGTAGTTTTGTTTTGTACATATCTGGTTGATTTTCGATCTTTGATGGGTTGGTGATGTTTTTGATCTGCTTTGGCAGGTTGTGTTGGATGTCATGAGTCATTTTGGTTTCGCTGATGGTGCTAGTAGACACACCCGGAACTTAGCTTCCGCAGCTTGGGTGCTTCATTATCCTTCCGGTCAGCTGTTAGTATCAAGAGGGGTCTGCATTGGTCCTGCTTCCAATAATATAGCAGAATACACTGCAGTTGTTTATCTACTCTCGGAAGCAATATCTTTGGGTGTTGATTCGCTGGTAATTTTCTTGTACTCTCAGCTAGTGGTGTCGCAGTTGAACAATACTTATCGGGTTCGAGATCCATTTTTACTCCAGTTGTTCTTAAGGGTACATTTGTTAGTAAGGTCATTTCAATTTTTAACTTTCATTCATATTCCTCGAGCTGACAATTGGTTGGCTGAATCATTAGCAAATCAAGCACTGGATTGGCATATTAATCATTCCATAAAATAAAATTTAATCATCAAAAACATCATATATTTTGATACATTTATCACATCACATCAAACATCGTTGTATATATATCATTAGAGTGTTCAAAAAATTTACAAAATTTGGATCCATAAAATCATACAAAATTTGGGCTTATGCCCGATCATGTTCAGTCTCAAAAAATATACAGTCATCTGATACATAATATCTATCTACTCCTCAGGTCCCTGCCCAGAAGTCGTGTTCCTATAGAACATGATCGCGGTGGCAACTCGGCGGAATAACCGTACCCAGTCTCGGGGCACTCCTACCACCCGTCTCTGTATGGCTTCCGATAGATCTTCCACGACAGCCATAGGTATTTGGCGGGTTAACCCCTCCAAGTTCCTCTGTACAGCCTGGAGGGTCCTGTCTAAATCCACTGTATCTGCTTCGCCCCTACGACGCTTGTGGCGCAAGAAACCCTCAGGTCGAAGTGGTCCAATATCTGTATCATGATCATGTTTACATTGTCAGTCATTATGAATCCAATCAAAAACATGTTTGTTTTTCATTTTTTCATACATATTTGAAAAAATCCAAAAAATCATCCACGAAAGTCCATCCCGGCATAGGGATAGTCGTCCACAGCGATGATTTGTTCTCCCCACCAAAGGAAGAACTCATCATCCCAAGTGGTCCAAGGTACTTCACTACCCCCCAATCTCTTCATCATGTCTGCCCAATGGGCAATTCTTGGATCTCTAGGGCTGTTGATGGTAGAGATGACTCTGCGTCTCAATGCTGGTATCTTCTCAAAGAAGAATGTCATCAAAATTGTACCGTATCCAAAATGTTTTGTCTTTGCTTCGCGGATTGAGGTCAATTTTTGCTTCATGTTCAGTAATAGGGCTATGCACCAATCATATACATGAGTTAAGCATTCTACTCCTATACTCATTTGCGTCCTGGACGCCTGATGTAGGGAGGCAGATCCTGCCACTCTGCCAATGGTGAAAAGGAGGATTTTCATGTGCAAATCCCTTAAATCTTTAATTGCAATTTTAGTTCCAACTTTCTTGGAACCCTCTACGCAGTACACGTGGATGTAATCTTCCACGGTTAGCCCTCCCAGGGGCTTCCCGTGCAAGTCTACTAGTTCTCCCCTCCGGGAGAGTCCAGTGATAAAATATATGTCTTCCACTTCAATGCGTATTGGCATCTGATCTATCATAAAGCAGTCCTCTTCCGGTTCTCAATAATTCACGAGCATTTCTAGCAACCGGACATTGCTTTTCATATTTGGCATTTTGAAAAATTTGAGCAATCCGCAATTCCGAAGAATATTTAGCGATGCTCGATCTCGCATGACTTCTTGATCAATTGCACTGTGTTCATGCTCTCTCCATGAGATGGTCATCCTGCAAAATTTCATCAAATCCTTCATTAGCTACGCATTTTTTGATTTGGGTCTGCGCATACACGACTTCATTTATGCACAGTCGCGTGTATACGCGACTTCATAGTTACCAACCCGCGTATGCGCAAACCCGTGATTTTTAGCAACGGTTTCTATGGTGAAAATCACTAAATTTTAATTTATGAACGAACAAAATGATTTGCAAAGATGATTGATGAGCTTACCTGACAAATTTGGTGCGATTTGACGGTCGGTTTCTCCTGATTTGACGAAAGAAGTTTTTTGCTCCAGAGCACTTTTTTCCAAATCAGCAATGTAATAATGAATCAAATATGAGGTAATTTGTCTATTTATGGCTAAAAAGTTGAAAATTTTCGCAAAAACTTGTTATGCTTATTTTTTCGATCTATCTTAAGCTGCATAACCCGGATGCTTGGAAGTGCCCAGTTTGGTATGTTTTCAGGTACATTTTGACGAATTTGAGATTTTTCCTGGTTTTTTGATCCATGATTACTGACTCGTCACGACAGGTATATGATCTTTACTAGCATATAGGTTAGGGAAATCACTTTCTGCTACATCTTGCATACTAGCCTCCATACTGGTCACTTGCCATAGGGTCGATCCCATCAGGTCATGACTATTACACCCATTTCACTCGCCGATTATTTAATCATGACTTGACGGTAGAGCCTTCCTTTACATGGGCTTCTTAGTTAGTTCCTCGCTATCACTTGTTGCCCATGCTGCGTTTTATGTAGGATCGGGAGTCCTCTTTAGTCCCGCCATGACTTATGTGTTGAAGCTTCATTCTTATTCTTCCTCACTATCATTTTTCTAGCTATTACCCTAGAGGCTCCCTGGTGTTGTTAAGTTGTATTACTGCATTGCATATTGGCTACTTGTTAATCCTGGCCTTTAGCCGGCTTCATTTGGACTCGATGTTTAAGCCAACTTTTGACCTTGTCTATCTGTACAAGTTAACCATTGCATGCACTTAGCTATCGCGACTTGACACCCTTTTACCCATGGATGGAACATTCCTCTGAGTATCGCTTACCAGTTTTCGCCACCTTGCATTGAGCATAGGATCGTTCCAATCCCGGGAACTAGTGCATCTGTTTCTTGATACTCGTTCTATCCATTGTACCATAGCATTCTTTTATTCTTTTTCAGGCTTATTATATGAAAAAGACAAAAAAATCAAATATAACAAAAAGAGCGGGAATGGGATGTATCTTCGTTGTTTTGATGGCAGTACAGAGTCAGTTTGTCGCCCTTGAACAAAGCACATATACTTATATATATTTCCTACATTTGGGATGGTTTTAGTTTTTTGACCTAGGTTCAGCCTTTACCTTGTTTCACTTGTCAGTTCTCCCCTAGTTGGTTATCTCTTCCAATCATATGGAGAGTTTGTTCTGCCTCCTGCATAACAGACTTATACAGTGTCACTTTTTACTGCCATGGTCATCACGAGTCATGCTTTTGTTCAAGGGAAGTCTAGCCTGAGTCGGCCATTTTGTGGTGTCTCTTGACTCATTATTCAGTCGGCCTTCCCGGTCTTGTCAGTATCATGTTCTATCACATCAGATGTTTTGGTCTTCTGCTCGTGCTGGTTTGAGAAGGTCCCCATTGACTTCTTGCCGGCGGTTTTGTCTCTTATCGACTACGACACATTGCTCTGAGAGCAAACCTAGAGCCGCACCTTGGGCCTATTTCCATCATTGATAGGTGACCTCGTGCTCAGCATTTGATCATCATCATGGGTCTTTGACTGAGTGGTTTCCCCTGTGTTCGACATCAGCACACATTATCACACTTGGGATTCGTGCAGTACCTTGATTTCCATTTGACCCTATCGGTGGATTTCTCGCCTCTGTGTCAGCTTTCATTATTGGTTGGTTCAGAGGGTTTCTTCTGTGCGCTAGCTTCATCTTGTGCATGTCAAAAACGTACTTCGGTTTTGGTTCCGTCACTCTACTTCGTCTGATTCCTTCCAAATCTTGGCCTGCGGGTTACACTCGCGCTGGACTGATGTGGGATGCCTTAATGCCTTCCTTCCAGCAGATCTTTTCCCATCGACTCCGACTCATTGCTCTGGGAATAAGGTCTAGAGTCTTTTTGTCGGTACCTTAGGGTTTGCAGTCATCAGTGGCAGACTCTTCGCTATCGACAGTGGGGATTCATCATTGCCTCCTGATTGGTAGATTCTTTCAAGTGTTCGACTTCAACTCATTCATTCACACTTGTTAGATTGTACTGGGGCACCTTGACACTCATTTCATTATTGGTGGGTTGTCTCGCATTGGTTAACGGTATACATCATTGACCGGTAATCCAACGATTTCTCACATGGTCGACTTCAGCTCATTTATTCCCATTGTGTAGAATTGTGCCATAGTGATCGGTGAAGACCTCGAGTTGCATCAGCATTTCTCGGTTCACTTTTGACAGTCCATTCAGTTTCTGCCAGTGATGTCGTCCACTCTTATATGTTGCAGTTCAGTACAACAGCATCCTATATGTTGGCTCCCGAGTTGTGTGATAGTACCGTTTGTTCCACCTCTTATGATTTGGTACTTGGAGATTCAGTTACTTATATGACTAGACATCTAGTTGCAGCTTCCTTGACCAGCTTTCTATATGTGATACTTGGACATTGATTCAGACTTATATTTCCAGGCCATGCTCAGATGATTCATTGTGTACTCTTAGTTCAGCTATACTTGTATACACTTTGGATCTATTATATACTTTCTATATGATGTATTTTTTGACTGAGCATGGGTATTCCCGCCTCAGCATGAGTTGACTCTCTGTTTTCTTTCATTGGTTTTTTGGCAGGCTGAAATCTGGTGAAGTCCTCTCTTGTCCTTGCGAAGTTCTTTCTATGTGCATAATACATTTCAGCCATCATGTACCCCTTCTGACCTCATATATTAGGGGGCATCTGTTATAGCATAATTTATCACCTTCATATGATTCATGATTGCTTTTATGGATTTGGGCACCCACTCCTACAGACTTGGACAAAATTCACTAAAAAACAGTGTAAAAATCCCCATACGTGGTTATGCCCAGACTTTTCCGCTGTATACGCGAGTCCACATGTACTTTCCCACGTATGCCATTAAAATCATTAAAAAATATATTAAAATTCCCTATTTTCGGGCTGGGTTGATGGTTACTCTGGTAGTTCAACCACCCTAGCACGTGGCCAACTGTTTCTAACTATTGAAACTACTTTGAGGGAGTATAAAAGCCCCTCATGTGTATGGCCTAAGGGAGAGAGAAATTATTGATATTATACTCTGTTGGAATCCTCTATCCAAGTCTGAATTCTCGTGCCTCCGGCACTTCCCAGTTCATTACAGGAAACCCTTGTTTCCTGGAGATTCTTATCTCCCTATATGTCATCTCGTATGCACCAGTTTGGAAAGAATATTAGCGAGGCAAGGGCGGGACGGATCCAGACGACGGTCTGCTCGAAGATCATGGAAGGATTCAAGTGATCTCTCCACTCGTTATTTCTGTACATGCTATTTATAATACAAAAGAACCATATTGTTCCTGAAATATACGTGTTAGTGTCTTCTTGCATATATGAGAATATTGTTATTTAAGCATCTATTATGGTTTATCTAATGATTCATATGGATTTCACTAACATTTAGAGTAGATATATGTTGTGCAACTAGTTCTTTGTGCTTGTTTCTTCTTGTCTTTCAGGTTAAGAAGGAAGAAGGGTTGTTGGGGGTTTGGACCCCACAGGATTTGCTTCAACCGTAGGACCTACGGGTAAGTTCCTCGATCTGCTCTATTTAGTTTTTCATGAACATGTATGGTTGTGTGAGTCCTTCTTGAGTAGCATGCCCTGCTCTGTGGAGGTTGTAACCCAACAAACCTCTAGGGTGATTTTCCCCGAAACACTGTACCAACCCCATACTTGAACACAATCTCTGCAACCAAACTGCTTCCTTGCTTGCATGAGTAGCTGCTATGTATTCTGCCTCTGTAGTTGAAAGAGCCACTACAGACTGTCTTTTACTCATCCAACTGACTGCGCCTCCAAATAGGCTAAACACATACCCACTTGTAGATCTTCTTTGGTCCAGATATCCAGCCCAGTCTACATCAACAAAACCATGAATGTCCAACATTCTTTCCAATCCTGGTCTTCCCTGGTAGCACAAGCCATAATCACTAGTGCCACGTAAATATCTGAAAACCCGCTTCAATGTTGTCCAATGCTCCTTCCCTGGGTTTGACATAAACCTGCTCAATACTCCCACTGCATGTGCAATGTCTGGTCTAGTACAGACCATTGCATACATCAGGCTACCCACTGCACTTGCATATGGAACACGGGACATATCCTCCTCTTCTTCTTGTGTCTTGAGACACTGTTCAGCAGACAGCTTTGCACCTACAGGAATAGGAACACTCACCGGTTTACTATCCTGCATATTGAACCTCTGCAATATAGTCTCGACATACTTCCTCTGGTTTAACCAGAGCTTCCTCTTTGCCCGATCTCTCTTAATTTCCATGCCCAAAATATAGTTTGCGGCACCAAGATCCTTCATGTCGAATTTGGAGAACAGTTGGGTCTTCAAATATTGGATAATTTCTTTGTCATTTCCAATCAACAACATATCATCCACATACAAGACCAGATATATAACACGATCACCAATTAATTTAAAATAAACACAATGATCTTCCTTACTTCTGGTGAAGCCAAGTCCCCGTATATAGGTATCAAATTTCTGATACCACATCCTTGGTGACTGTTTTAACCCATACAGAGACTTCTTCAACCTACATACCAGTTCTTTCTTACCCTTCACCATAAAGCCTTCAAGTTGCTTCATGTAGATCTCCTCTTCTAGATCCCCGTGAAGAAATGTTGTCTTCACATCCATTTGTTCTATCTCAAAATCAAATGCAGCAGCAACAGATAAAAGTAATCTAATAGAAGTAACTTTGGCAACAGGAGAAAAAATATCACCAAAATCAATTCTCGGCACCTAGGAATAACCTTTCGCTACCAACCGAGCTTTGTATTTCTCCACCTTGCCTTCTACATTCATCTTCTTCTTAAACACCCATTTGCTCCCAATGGGCTTCCTTCCAGCCGACAACTCCACCAAATCCCATGCATAATTTTTGTGCAAGGATTCCATTTCATCAACCATGGCCTCCTTCCATAGTTTTCCATCCTCTGAATCTACTGCCTCCCTAACAGTTCTGGGTTCATCGTCAGTTATAGTTAAGGAAAAACCTGAACAGAAAGCAGATGGACTATACCTTTCTGGTTGCCTTCTTTCCTGAACTGATCTTCTCAAAGTTGGATTTTGTGGCTCTTCATCTTCTGAGTCTTCTTCTGTTGTAGAGTCTGATTCATCCTTCTTTAGATCAAACTCTATCTTCTCAGGTTCCTTTGGTAGGACTTCATGTTTAACAACATCTTTCACTTCTCTAAACACCACATCTCGGCTGTACACAACCTTCCTTGTTTCTGGATTCCAAAGCTTGTAACCCTTTAAACCATCCTTATACCCAATAAAGATGCACTTTTTAGATTTATTATCCAACTTGGTCCTTTTCTCCTTTGGAACATGTACATATGCATCACATCCAAATACCCTTAGATGTGAAAGAGAAGGTTTCTTACCAGTCCATACCTCATGTGGGGTATTATCCTACAACACTGATGAAGGTGATCTGTTAACCAGATAGCATGCAGTCTCCACTGCCTCTGCCCGGAATTCTTGTCCTAACCCGATACCACTGAGCATGCTTCTTGCCTTTTCCATTAGTGTTTTGTTCATTCTTTCTGCAACTCCATTTTGCTGCGGTGTGTATGGAGTAGTCTTCTGTCGTGCTATACCACACTTCTTACAGAACTCTTCAAATTCCTTCTTGCAGAACTCCCCACCATTATCTCTCCTCAACACCTTTATCTTCTTCTCTGTCTGGTTTTCCACCAGAGCCTTAAATTCTTTAAATTTGTCAAAGACTTCAGATTTCTTCCTCAAGAAATATATCCATGTATTCCTTGAGAAGTCATCTATGAATGAAACATAGTACATAGACTTTCTCGGTGATGGAACTAACACGGGCCCAAACACATCAACGCACAGAAGTTCACAATATATCTTTATTATTTATCCCTTACATAAAATTCTATCATATCAGATGGTGGCTAAATAATGTTGGATAGCCTTCAAGAAACAATTTCATGATTAAAATTGTTGATACTTGAAGACTTTTTGATAATGTCCTATCCTTGGTTAATATTCACTACTGTTTCCATTCAGAACTCAGAAATCCTGATGATTTCTAAAAGCCAAAGTACTTCTGCAAAGGACCCTTTTCCCTTTTTCTTTCCACCACTAACCTCATTTTCTATTCTCCATTTCCCATGAAAACCCCAAAATTTCATGTTTCTCCCTTTTCATTTCATTAAAATCCCTTTTATAAGGTTAAAACCCACTATTTTGACCTTACCGAAAGCCTTTATCTCCTTAAAAAACCATTAAAAACAATAGAAAACACACTTTTTCTATGCGCTGGACTTAAGCCCCTCAGGCTAAAAGCCCCTACCGCCTTTTTCTCTCCATGTGACCCGACACCGTGACCGAAGCGTTTCCCCTGCGGGGGCTTTACTCTATCCATAGGGTCAAACCTTGGTGCCCCCGTAGTTGACTCCTCGGGATAGGTGAAGACTTAATCTAACGGCTGCCATTCACTACGGGGGGTTGCTCCAAAAGTCTCGTGTCTGTACACCTTGGCTCCCCGCAGTTCATCTTCGCCATCTGATCAAAAACCAGATCGGACGGCGCGGAGCGCTACTTGCCCTGTGGACCCCGCCATTCCCCACGCTGTTTTCCAAAACCGCCGTTTATTCCGCACCACTCTTCGGGCAAAGGCTGTTTTGGTCCGATGCCCAGTGATTCCACACGCCTCTTGACACGTGTCCTTTGTACCATTCCAAAACCACCGCATAAAGCCATTTCCCTGTGCATTATCTGTCGGGCCATGAATGCCCAGCAGAATCAACGGTAGCCATCCGATCTGACCCCTCGCATCTAACGGCTGGCATTCGTTGAAGTTGTCCGATCTTTAACCAAGTTGCATATGGTTTAGCCAGGCCCCGGCGCTGTGGAAAATTAATCTCCACCGTCGATCTCTGTAGATCGACGGCCCACGTTCAATCCCTTGATTCCGTTGCCCAGTCAAACTATTCACGCCGCTGAATTCTCTCAATCACTCCCGACCGTCGATCACAGTGCGATCGACGGCTCCGATCGCCCCCTTTCCTCCACACACCCTCTGATGTAGATTTTCCCATATAAACGCAAGATTTCATAATTTTTTTTGTATTTTGTAGGTCTAAGGTTCTTTTCGCCATGTCTGAAGAAGATTCGAAGGACGAGGGTGATGACTCTCGTTCTTTCGATTTTTCAAAGGAAATCAACCACAGGATGTTAAATCACGTATCCATTAAGGTTTCACGAGCCGATGATATAGCTTGCCCCTGTTCAACCTGGAAAGCATCGAACAAACCCAGAAAAAGAGTATCAGTCGTAGAAATGGACCAGAGCAGTAAATGAATGGACAGATGAGTGGGGATTACGGCTAAGACGGTTATCAAAAGCCTAATCCCTGACTCAAAGCACAATTTAAACAGAAAACCTAAAAATGTTTTATCAGACGAATGCCTCCACCGCCATATCTAAGACAGATTAATTCCTCAACCACCACAGTGCCACCTATTGCCTCAAAACACTCAATCAGGAGCCGGATTTATGGATCAGGATCAGATTTTTTCCTCGATACAGCTAAAGAAGTCACTTCTGCCAGGGCCTTCAATGCAAAGAATATCTGCAGAGTTACTTTAGATTACCTGTGCCTCAAAGGTCAACAAATACTCCTACCCAGCTTAAATCATAAGTGTGAATCAATTAATATGGTGAACACCTCTTCTGTTTCTTCATTGAGCATCCCAACGGCCAATTGGCCATTTAAATCCTATATTAATTGTAATTGAGATCTTTTTCAGATCTCACCTCCTCATATTTCTATATATACCACAGCAGAAGATGAGTGAGGGGTTGTTGGTTGTTGGTTTCCGTTTGATCACAAGTTGTAACATTGAAACTCTCGAAAATAAATATACAAGTCTGTTGAAGTTGAAAAACAAATTGAAGTCTTGGATGTCTTGATGATGATGTTGCATCCCTGTTCCTGAGAAGGCTCTATCACTGGATTCATGAGCTTGGTTGTTGGTGAAGTATTCTAACTGTTTAATGTTTTCTCCTGTTTTCATTATGTTTTATAATCTCTTACTACAGTAGGCTGAAAGTTTTAGGCTAAGAAATGACTCTTGGAAGCACCTTAGACCTGTTCACCCTTCACTATTTTATGTTTTCTTCTGCTGAAATATTTTAGAGGCTTTAAACCTTCTCTTTAGTCTTCATGCTTGTTTATTTCCTTGATAGCTCAAATATTTGGTTTCAGCATGATTTATGGTTCTCCCTGCTTGTCTGCCATCACTTGAAAGCTGTTGTTGAAGTCTCCCTTTGAAGTACCATTGTCTTAAGTTAATCAAAGAGGTCAGTTTTGATCTTACCCTTTGCCCCTGCTTGAACAGTTTTTTTGAAGGTCTTTATAGTTGCAAGCATAGATGTTATTTAGGTGCTCCCTCTTCTGTGAATGCAGCTATTAGTGAATCTTGTATGTTTTCTAAGTCCTTTAAAATAAAATCTTTGAGGAAATAGGGAGTTCCTCGAATCTTAGATTTCATTTTAAAAGTTTTCTTGAAGTCATTATTTGCTTAAAGAATGTTTGTGGAATTTATGGTTAGCCATGTCTATCAAATATCTCTCTATTGTTAAGTTATGTTTTCAAGTTCCCTTTCTTGAGAATTAAGCTTCTCTTTCCAAAACATTAATGTCCATCTCATTCCAAAACAAAGGATCCTGTGGCCAAGTTAGATTTTCCCTTTGATATCCCATATCCCTTGAAGAGTTTGTCATGACCTTATTTTGACTCCATTGCCCAATGAACCAGATATTTCATCTTTTTGTCTATCTTTCCTAGACCTTTCATATTCTGCTGTATCAACTCAACCCAACCAAACAAACATCTACACTTAATAACTAGTCTAAAATCTATAACCAAAGCAAACAAGATAAACCTTTGCAAACAAATATTTGAGAGATCCCTCTCTGAGAACAGGAGGACTAGATCCTGGAAATCTAAAGATTGGTTCTGATGTTGCCTTGTCTTTTGATTTTCCAAACTATCAAAACACGGGATACCAACATAATGGCGATCACGGCGAGACCTGCTAAGAATTAGAGGTTTCAAAACCTTTCTTTAAACTTTAGGTCCAGTATAACATAAGTAACTTTCTTCAAGCACTGCCTAACAAATGGCAATCCTGATAGGACTAAATTGAATCAGTGACAAACTAAGTAACCCTTAGGATTCCTTTTAATCCTTATCAAACCTTGAAGGAACCAGTTACCAAGCCATAAGAGAAACTCTGTTTGTTTGAACACCTTAGCTAAGTGCAAAGTCAGACTTAGAACACTCTCTTAACCTATAAAACCAAAATAAACTCAGAAAAACCCAAAAATATTTCAAGTTTGGCTTCATAATGAACATGGTAGTGGACCATAGAACCTTTTACCTCCTCACAAGCTAAAAACTTCCACTTTATAGTGAAACACTCATTCCCACATATCACTTACCTTTGATGTGTTTTACCTTGTACTCTTAGACGGAGTCTGGAAAGGGCCATGTAGCCTCCAGATCTCGTCCTCTTTTAGAGGTGATATATTTGGTGAATGCCCTCCTAGTCAATCTCTGGTTAGAGTTTGTTGTGTTTCGGGATATCCTTGAAAAAAGATGTTTCACAAGCACTGTGGCGGACAGTGTACCTCTTTGAAAAATCTCTAAATTTTCCACCTGGCGACTCCACAATCCTGAGCAGACCTTAAGACTCCACTAGGAAGAACCCTTACCATTATAACATTTTCCAAATCTAGTTAGAGGACTGTAGGATCAATATTTGTGTAAACAGATCAGTTAACCTCTCAAATATTGTCATACTTGGTTGAACTTTTCTTGTTATTTTGGGTCTAAAAACACACCATAGTGGCTTCTAGAAATATCTACACTAGAGCCCATCCTGACCCCAACCCACCTGAGATAGTTGATGACCTAGAAATTATCCTTTGGAAGTCTCCTAAGATTAAATTATCAACTATTTTCAGATCACCCCTAAGAGCTAAATCAGTTCCTGAAAAACTTTCAGCTCTACAACAGTCACAAGCTGACTTAGTTAATCCCTTTAGAACTAGGTCATTTGATGATATAATACAGCTAGGTTCTGATTCTTCACTTTCATCCCCGGAGACAAGTGAACATCCTGGTAGAGAAACAACACCCCCTGATTTACACTTTCTCCTTAACTTAGGTGTCTCTCACCCAAGATTAGCTCAACAATATGCTTCTATTCCATCCACTTCTGTACACCCTTCATCCACAGTTCAAACCACTTCACCCCAGCCCACTCCACCTCTTGTCAATCCTCCGCTTGTTAATCCACCCCCACCACATATCATGGCAGCATGGTATGCTCCCTTAGCCCTTACTGTACCACTAGTCAATCTTCCACAAGACTATCAATCCAAAATTCCATTATATGATGCTAATAGTGCTACAACTGCATCACAACATGTGGATAAGATGAATGACTATTTTGACCGAAATGAAATTGATGATGATTCTGTCAAACTTATATTATTTGCTTAGAGCTTAGGGGGAGAAGTAAGAAAATGGTTTAAAGGTTTAGCCCCCAGTAGTATTAATGATCTCCAAGCTTTCCATCAAACATTCCTAAACAAATGGGAAGTAAAGAAGAATCCTCTCCAAGTCCTTGCTGATTACAACAATCTTCGTAGGAATCCTGGGGAAAGTGTACAAGCATATTGTAATAGGTTTAACAATGTATATAATGCACTTTCCCCAGAACTAAAACCTCCACAAGGCTCAGCCTTAAACAAGTTTCCTGAAGGATTTGACTCTGACATGACTTATTCACTGAGAGAAAGAGATTTTGCAACTCTTGAAGATATGCAAAGTGGTGCTCTTTCTGTGGAAGTCAACTTAATAGAAAAGAGAGCAGGAATGAAAACTGAAAAGAGAGTATCTTTCAGAGAGGAATCCCCTCCCTCTACTTCAAGCTCAAAAATGGAGAGAATGTTGGAAGAAATGATGAAAGAGATGAACATAATTAAGAAAGCACAAGCAAACAAAAACCAGACTGCACTTCAAAACAATCAAAACATAAATAGAAATCAGAATTATAGAAGAGATAACAATCAATATAAGCAAAAAGAAGGTGACCAACAAATTAGACCTCCCTTTCAACAGAACTATGTAGATCAATATGAGGAAGACAGGGAGTTGGAAAGGTTGGAAGAATCACATGTAAACTTGATTGGATCAGACAGTGGGGATGATGTTTTCCTCACTGAGGAAGAACAAGGTTTCTTCTCTAATGATCAAAACACAAACACCTATGAAGATTTTGATGACTATAGATTGGGTTTTGAAAATGAAATCATGGAGGTACACAAACATTATGATCTTAGGAGCAAGGAAAGTATAGAGAATTCAAAAGATAAGAATACTATCACTGCTATCAAGAAAAACGCAGAAAACCAACCCAAGAGGACAGCAGAAAAAACCAACATTTCGGCAAAAAAACCAGATTTAAATAAAGACAAGGGAATCCAGCCAAATGTTGAACAAAGCACCCCTAGCACTTCAGCTAGTGGTCCTAGTAAAACTATTCCTATCACTAGTTCAAGCAAGGTTCAGTAAATCAAAGCTGCTGAAAAGAATCCAATTGAAAAAACAGATGTAAATATTAACAAGTCAATTATTCCTTTCAGCCTTGAGGGAGAGATTGCTAAGATAAAAATTACCATCCCCCTAGCTGAACTAGTAACCCAAGAAGTATACAAAAACCAAGTTTTGAAAGCCTTAAACTTAGGAAGTGATACTGACACCTTAAACTTGACAGATGAAAAACCTGAGCTGTTGTTTGGCCCTGAGGTTGAAGGAAAATATCAAGAAGGACCAGTCCCTCCCTTCTATGTTAGCTTGAACATACACGATAAAATTCTACACAATGCCATGTTAGATTCCGGAGCTTCACACAACTTAATGCCCAAAGTAGCAATGGAAAGCTTAGGCTTATAAATTACTAAACCATACAAATATTTGTATTCTTTTGACTCAAGCAGAGTCAAATGTTTGGGTTTAATCAAAGATTTATGTGTTAACCTAGCTCAGATCCCTGCCAAAAATCTAGTGATGGACATAGTTGTATCTGATATTCCCCCTAAGTATGGCATGCTCTTATCAAGATCATGGGGAGCCAAAATTCAGGGCAGCCTTCAAATGGACATGTCTTATGCCACCATCCCCATTTTCAATCAAAACAGAAGATTATACAGGGAATCCCGCATGAAGTACATGGTGAGTAACATGGACAGGCCAAACAACACTCCAATCTATTCTATTCAATCAAATTTAGACTCCTTTATCTTTTGTAATGAAGATGAAATTACCCAAAAAGGTAAAGAAAACATGGACCCAATCAATTCACCAGATCAATCCAATCTTACCTCAAATCAACTTCAAAATATTGACAATCAACAGCAACAAGAAAGTGAAAATGAGTCAAACATACTCTCGACAGTAAATTTCGATGGATCCTGCAATAAAACTAGTGCAGGGGTAGGTGTCTGGATTCAGAACACAAATCAGAGTTTTTCATACAAATTAGATTTCCCGTGCACTAACAACATCACTGAGTACGAAGCCCTCCTCCTAGGTTTACAATTTCTCAAACAGTTAAAAGCCCAAAGGATATCTATCTTAGGAGATTCTGAACTTATCATCAAACAAATCAAAGGAGAATACTCAGCCAAGAATCCAAGGCTTAGGGAATATCGAAATGCTACCCTGGACCTACTAAAAACTTTCAAAAAATATGAACTCATTTTCATTCCTAGAGCACTGAATCATCTAGCAAATGAAATTGCCTTCATGGCCAGTAATTGCCAAGTACCTGAAATAAATGAACAACTCAGTATAAAGGTGAAACACAGACCTGTTGTGCCTGATAACGAAGATCACTGGCAGGTGTTTGAATCTGAAAAACACATAGATGATTTCTTGAAATCAAAAAATGATTTCAGCATACCAGCACCAGAAACTAGCCATGAAGAAAACTGTTTGTATATTGAACAAATCCCACAGGCTGAAATGACGTATCCTGCTAATATAAATCATTGCAAAAATCCATTTGAAGCAGAGGTAGTGAACAATGAATACCAAGAAGACTTGGAAGTCTTACAATGCAAAAATGATAAGATCCCAAGAGGTCTCACACCTTTAGAACACTTGTTTGATCTCAACGATGTAGCTAAAGAACCCAGAATGGAGCCTGTGGAAACAAATGTAGAAGAACATAACATAGGCAATCTAGCAGAACCCAATATGATCAAGCTATCCAGCACCCTCCCAACCCACATAAAATTGCAGTACATAGAGCTTTTCAAAGAGTTTAAAGATGTGTTTGCTTGGGAATACAAAGACTTGAAATCATATGATACCAGCATCATCCAGCATAAAATAACCTTGAAGGAAAATCAAAAGCCTTTCAAGCAAAAAATAAGGAGAATAAATCCTATTTTATTACCTTTGGTTAAGGCAGAAATTAAGAAAATGTACAATGCCGGGATCATAGCACCCATTATATTTTCAGAATGGGTATCAAACTTAGTTTCTGTTAGAAAGAAAACAGGGGAAATTAGGCTTTGTATTGACTTCAGAAATTTAAATAGAGCCTCTCTAAAGGACAACTACCCCTTGCCCAAAATGGACCATATACTTCAAAGAGTAGTTGGGTCAAGAATAATATCCCTTTTAGATGGTTTCTTGGGTTACAATCAGGTGTTAGTGTTCCCAAGTGATCAAATCAAAACTGCTTTTACCACACCTTGGGGCACCTTTATGTATGTCAAAATTCCTTTCGGATTAATGAACGCAGGGGCCACCTTCCAAAGGGCCATGGACATAGCCTTCTCTAAAGATATTGGCTATTTTATAATTATTTACCTTGATGACATAAATTTTTTCTCGAAAACTGATGAAGAACATTTGATTCACCTAAGAAAGGTTTCTGAGAAGTGTAGGAAATTTGGCTTATCACTGAATCCCAAGAAGACCCTCTTTAGTCTCCAAGAAGGGAAAATTCTTAGTCATATAATTTCAGAAGAAGGAATCAAAATAGACCCTATAAGGATAGATGGCATATTGCAAATTAGCCATCCTAGAAGCCTCAAAGAATTGCAATCGTTCATTGGAAAGATAAATTTTTTGAGAAGGTTTATTCCCAACCTTGCTGAGCTATTAAAAAACATTACAAACATGCTTAAGAAAAACGTGGGTGTGAAATGGACTTTACCAGCTAAACAATCATTCGAACTGGTCAAACAAGCTCTTACTCAAACATCAGTCCTGATTAGTCCAGATTTTACCAAAGATTTTTACATCTTTTCTTTTGCATCTCAGCATACAATAGCTGCAGTTCTACTTCAAAAGGATGATTTGGGGCAGGAAAAACCAATATCCTTCTTTAGTAGGGCCTTAAGAGATGCTCCTCTCAATTATAATATCATGGAGAAACAAGCCTTAGCATTAGTGAAAGCATTAAAGGACTTTAGGGTCTATATTTTACACTCTCACATAATTTCTTTTGTCCCACATACTGTTTTCAAGGACATTCTGAGTCAAGACCCTGATGGTAAAAGGGGAAAATGGATTGCAACTATTCTTGAATATGACTTAGAAATTAGGCCCACCAAACTAGTAAAAGGGCAAGGATTAGCAAAACTCATGGCTGAGTCTAACTTCCAAGCATTAGATATGAATATGGTAGATGCGTTGGAAGAAATAGAAGAATCTGATGCTCCTTTCATTGAAGAAACATTTCTGAATTCTCCTTGGTATGCTGACATTGTTTATGTGCTTTTATATTTAAATACCCCTCCTTCTTTGACTAAGACTAAAGCTAGATTCTTGAAACAAAAAGATTTGAGTTTTTGCATATTAGATGGAGTATTATATTGGAAAAATGTTGTTCGAATTTTGCTTAAATTTTTGCTTGAAGATGACGCAAGAAAAATCATGCATGAATTGCACAATGGTGAATGTGGAGGACACCTCTACTCGAAGGCCACAGCAAACAAAATTCTTAGATCAGGTTACTATTGGCCTACCCTTTTCCCAGACACTCAGAAGTTGGTCATGTCTTGCCATAAGTGTGAAATCTTTGATGGCAAGAGAAAGCTCCTTCCCTTACCCCTACATCCTATCAGAGTTGAGGCACCTTTTCAACAATGGGGGCTGGACTTCATTGGAGAAATTCATCCATCTTCCTCAGCTCAACATAAGTGGATCCTCACAGCCATTGACTTCTTCACCAAATGGATAGAAGCTATACCTACCAGGAATGCTAATGAATCTGTCATTATCAAGTTTCTTGAAACCCATATCCTATCTAGATTTGGTTGTCCCAGAAAAATCATAACAGACAATGCTACTGCTTTCAAATCTAAAAATATGGTTGATTTCTATCACAAATACCATATAACCTTGGGCCATTCCACTGCTTACTATCCCCAAGGGAATGGATTAGCTGAATCCTCCAACAAGAGTCTCATTAATATCATTAAAAAGCTGTTGGAAGAAAATAGAAAATCATGGCACAGTAAGCTGGTTCATGCCTTATGAACTGATCGACTAACCACAAAGAAATCAATAAATATGCCCCCCTATCAGTTAGTTTATGGCATGGATGTAATATTTCCTACCTCATTAGGAGTTCCAGTCATGAAGCTCCTTCAAGAAGTACAGGTTGAAGAAAATGATATGCAGAGGAGGATCAACCAAACCATTCATTTGCAGCAGACCTGAGAAGAAGTTTATGAAAGAACACAGTTAGTCCAAGAAAATATGAAGAAGAAATTTGATAAAAGGACTAAGGCAAACAAATTCCAGATTGGAAGTGTTGTTCTTAAATGGGATTCAAGGAGAGAAGAGAAGGGGAAACATGGCAAGTTTGAGAACTTGCGGAAAGGGCCATATATTATTCATGCTGAGAGGGGTCATAATACATTTTTCTTGAAAGAAATGACTGGAGAAGACCTATATGGAGGTCCTGTCAATGGCAGGATGCTCAAGCATTACTTCTGCCAAGAATCCTAAGTTTTAAAGCATTTTTGTTTTTGTAAATATCATAGTCTAACCATTGCATTCAAAGTTATGAAAAATAAAAAACACAAAAACAAAGAAAAGAAAAGAGGGCAGTTTGCTAAAAACAAGAAAGGCAAAGCCTCATGCCAAAAAAGAGAAACAAATTTGAAAGTGTGCAAGATTAAATGCCACTCCTGATAACCACACTTCTAGTTATTCAAACAGCCTAATCTTGACTAATTAGTTTTAAATTTTCTGCTGATAGGGTAGTGAATTGGTTTGCCGAACTGTTTAATCTTGGATTATCAGTAGATAGATTAGGATAGAAATTAAAGTTTCAAACAAATTCAAAATCTGAACCAAAGTCTCCAGAGAGAGATGACTCAAAACTTTTTTATTTCCCGGGTCATAAAAGAGAAGAACTTGTTCTAATCTGCCCAAAATCTGAATTAGATTATCAAGGAAGAGACAGCTCAACAAAAGCAAAAACAGAGCTATGAAGAAAAGAGAAAGCCATGATGAGAAACTTTCAGATCTTAAACCTTCCATTTTGATTTTAATTTTCTGCAAATAATAATCTATGTGCAGCTTGTTTTTATGCCATAGATCACAGCAAGTTAAAAAGCTTAATCTTGACTTGACTGTTTTTGAATTTATGTTATAGAATTTAGAGAATGGAAGTTTGTTGGACAGCTTAATCCCAATAGACAGTAGATTAGGTAGAGAATCATATGGATCCAACTGTTTAATCTGGATCCATGAAGAAATAAGGAGTAGACTTAGATTAGTTTTTATGCTTTCAAAAGAATAAAAATTTGTAAGAGAGTTTGCTAATCCAAGTGCACTCTGATGAAGAGAAAATGTTAGATCAATAGGATTGGGTAGGTAGAAAGTTTGTTGATAAGAGTTCCATTGTTTTCCAAAGATTGACAATTGGTTTCTAGAGCAAAGAAAGATCTTTCAAAGCAGAAGAAACAGCCCAATGGATGAGGCAACTGATTAGCCTCCCAGAGAATACAAGTCTGCAGTTCTTGATGCCTTCAAAAGGACACCATCCCCAAGTGGAGCCACTGTTAGCCACCCATAAAATTATGTCATATCAGATGGTGGCTAAATAATGTTGGATAGCCTTCAAGAAATAATTTCATGATTAAAATTGCTGATACTTGAAGACTTTTTGATAATGTCCTATCCTTGGTTAATATTCACTACTGTTTCCATTCAGAACTCAGAAATCCTTATAATTTCTAAAAGCCAAAGTACTTCTGCAAAGGACCCTTTTCCCTTTTTCTTTCCACCACTAACCTCATTTTCTATTCTCCATTTCCCATGAAAACCCCACAATTTCATGTTTCTCCTTTTTTCATTTCATCAAAATCCCTTTCATAAGGTTAACACCCACTATTCTGACCTTACCGAAAGCCTTTATCTCCTTAAAAAACCATTAAAAACCATAGAAAACACACTTTTTCTATGCGCTAGACTTAAGCCCCTCAGGCTAAGCCCCTACTACCTTTTTCTCTCCATGTGACCCAACACCGTGACTGAAGCATTTCCACTGCGGGGGCTTTACTCTATCTGTAGGGTCAAACCTTGGTGGCCCTGTAGTTGACTCCTCAGGATAGGTGAAGACTTAATATAACGGTTGCCATTCACTACAGGGGGTTGCTCCAAAATTCTCATGTTTGTACACCTTGGCCCCCCGCAGTTCATCTCCGCCGTCCAATCAAAAACCAAATCGGACGGCGCGAAGCGCTACTTGCCCTGTGGACCCCGCCATTCCCCGCGCTGCTTTCCAAAACCGCGGTTTTTTCCACACCACTCTTCAGGAAAAGGCTGTTTTGGTCCGATGCCCAGCGATTCCACATGCCTCTTGACACGTGTCCTTTGTACCATTCCAAAACTGCCGCATAAATCCATTTCCCCACGCATTATCCATCGAGCCATGACCACCCAGCGGAATCAATGGTAGCCATCCGATTTGACCCCTCGCATCTAACGGCTGGCATTCGTTGAAGTTGTCCGATCTTTAACCAAGTTGCATATGGTTTAGCCAGGCCCCGGCGCTGCGGAAAATTAATCTCCGCCGTCGATCTCTGTAGATCGACGGCCCACATTCAGTCCCTTGATTTTGTTGCCCAGTCAAACTATTCACACTGCTGACTTCTCTCAATCACTCCCGACCGTCGATCACAGTGCGATCGACGGCTCCGATCGCCCCCTTTCCTCTGCACACCCTACGATGCAGATTTTCCCATATAAGCATAGGATTTCATAATTTTGTTTGTATTTTGCAAGTCTAAGGTTCTTTTCGCCATGTCTGAAGAAGATTCGAAAGACGAGGGTGACGACTCTCGTTCTTTCGATTTGTCAAAGGAAATCAACCACAGGATGTTAAATCACGTATCCATTAAGGTTTCATGAGCTGATGATACAGCTTGCCCCTGTTGACCCTGGAAAGCATCGAACAAACCTAGAAAAAGAGTATCAGTCGCAGAAATGGACTAGAGCAGTAAATGAATGGACAGATGAGTGGGGATTACAGTTAAGACGGTTATCAAAAGCCTAATCCCCGACTCAAAGCACAGTTTAAACATAAAACCTAAAATTTTTTTATCAGACGAATGCCTCCACCGCCATATCTGAGACAGATTAATTCCTCAACCACCATAGTGCCACCTATTGCCTCAAAACACTCAATCAGGAGCCGGATTTATGGATCAGGATTAGATTTTTGCCTCGACACAGCCAAAGAAGTCACTTCTGCCAGGGCCTTCAATGCAAAGAATATTTGCGGAGTTACTTCAGATTACCTGTGCCTCAAAGGTCAAAAAATACTCCTACCCATCTTAAATCATAAGTGTGAATCAATTAATACGGTGAACACCTCTTCTGTTTCTTCATTGAGCATCCCAATGGCCAATGGGCCATTTAAATCCTGTATTAATTGTAATTGAGATATTTTTCAGATCTCACCTCCTCATCTTTCTATATATACCACATCAGAAGATGAGTGAGGTGTTGTTGTTTGTTGGTTGCTGTTTGATCACAAGTTGTAACATTGAAACTCTCGAAAATAAATATACAAGTCTGTTGAAGTTGAAAAACAAATTAAAGTCTTGGATGTCTTGATGATGCTCTTGCATCCCTGTTCCTGAGAAGGCTCTATCACTGGATTCATGAGCTTGGTTGTTGGTGAAGTATTCTAACTGTTTAATGTTTTCTCCTGTTTTCATTATGTTTCATAATCTCTTACTACAGTAGGCTGAAAGTTTTAGGCTAAGAAATGACTCCTGGAAGCACCTTAGATCTGTTCACCCTTCACTGTTTTATGTTTTCTTTTGCTGAAGTATTTTAGAGGCTTTAAACCTTCTCTTTAGTCTTCATGCTTGTTTTTTTCCTTGATAGCTCAAATAGTTGGTTTCAACATGATTTATGGTTCTCCCTGCTTGTATGCCATCACTTGAAAGCTGTTGTTGAAGTCTCCCTTTGAATTACCATTGTCTTAAGTTAATCAAAGAGGTCGGTTTTGATCTTACCCTTTTCCCCTACTTGAACAGTTGTTTTGAAGGTCTTTATAGTTGCTAGCATAGATGTTATTTGGGTGTTCCCTCTTCTATGAATGCAGCTATCAGTGAATCTTTTATGTTTTCTAAGTCCTTTAAAATAAAATCTTTGAGGAAATAGGGAGTTCCCCGAATCTTAGATTTCATTTTAAAAGTTGTCTTTAAGTCATTATTTGCTTAAAGAATGTTTGTGGAATTTATGGTTAGCCCTGTCTATCAAATATCTCTCTATTGTTAAGTTATGTTTTCAAGTTCCCTTTGTTGAGAATTAAGCTTCTCTTTCCAAAAAATTAATGTCCATCTCATTCCGAAACAAAGGATCCTCTGGCCAAGTTAGATTTTCCCTTTGATATCCCATATCCCTTGAAGAGTTTGTCATGACCTTATTTTGACTCCATTGCCCAATGAACCAAATATTTCCTCTTTATGTCTATCTTTCCTAGACCTTTCATATTCTGCTGTATCAACTCAACCCAACCAAACAAACATATGCACTTAATAACTAGTCTAAAATCTATAACCAAAGCAAACAAGATAAGACTTTGCAAACAAATATTTGAGAGATCCCTCTCTGAGAACAGGAGGACTAGATCCTGGAACTCTAAAGATTGGTTCTAATGTTTCCTTGTCTTTTGATATTCCAAACTATCAAAACACGGGATACCAACATCTTGTTCGCCCTCTTAGCACCAGAAGGAAAACTCACCCGATTTTGCTTCCCATATACACAATGTTCACAGAAATCGAAATCCAGAGAGAAATTAGACATACCTTCTACCATACCATTTCTATGCAGTTTCCGAAGGCCCTTCTCTCCAATATGTCCAAGCCTTTGATGCCATAGCATTGTCTTTTCTCCAGACACAGCTAGGCTTTCCGTCCCACTTTCAGGAACCACAGAACTGTTACACCCATCAATAACTATGCTACCATGTAGCTTGTACAGAGTTCCAGTATAAACTCCCCGCATTAATACCAGTGCTCCCCGAACCATCTTGTTGGCATATTTCTCGAACACTGTTTTTACACCTACATCATCCATCTTGCTTACAGAAATCAGATTTCTGGCCAATGTAGGAATATGTAGAACACCAAGAAGTGTTCTAATCCTTCCACCTTGCAGCTTCAGCTTGACCTTTCCATGTCCGATGATTCTGGCCTTCCTATCATCCCCTAGGAAGACATCACCACCATCATATTTCTCATACTCGCAGAACCACTCCCTATGGGGAGTGAAGTGAAAGGATGCACCTGAGTCAATCAACCATGACTCATGATCTACATGTGTATTTGAAGAAGAAGCCAAATACACATCCCCACCATCACTTGAGGTGGTTTTTTCCTCTGCAGAAGGAGCTTTATCAGATCCCTTTCCTTTATCAGGAGCTTTAGATCTGCATTCCTTTTTGTAGTGTCCTTCCTTTCCGCATTTCCAGCACACCTTTACAAACTTTCCAGGAGATTTAGATCTCCCTCCAGATTTAGATCTCCCACTCGAAACCTTGTTCTTATTTCTGTTCTGGGACCTTTCTCGTACAGATAAGGCATCTCCATTCTGACCCTCCATATTTCTCTGTCTCATTTTCTCTGACAGCAAGGCTGAGACAATGTCATCAAAGTTCAAGGTAGTTGTATTGCTACCTATTGCAATAACCAGACTGTCCCACGAGTTTGGTATAGAGCACAACAAACTGATGGAATTATCTTCATCTGAGATTTTAATATCAACATACGACAACTGACTTACCACAGTATTGAAGGCGTTCAGATGCTCTTTCACCGAGTCTCCATCCTTCATCCTCAGGTTATAAATCTTTTTCCGCAGGAACAACTTATTCACCAGAGACTTAGATTGATACAAACTCCCTAGCTTGTCCCACAAGGTCTTCACCGTAGCTTCCCCAGATACATTCAACAATACTGAATCTGAGACACACAACTGTATTGTGCTCTTAGCCTTCCGATCCAGTTTCTTCCAATC
Source organism: Pinus albicaulis (assembly GCA_034641835.2). Taxonomy (NCBI): domain Eukaryota; kingdom Viridiplantae; phylum Streptophyta; class Pinopsida; order Pinales; family Pinaceae; genus Pinus; species Pinus albicaulis. The sequence goes on along the minus strand of CM076581.1, from coordinate 954,609,226 downwards.
TTCATTTGACATTGCCGTTGGTTTAGTACCTGGATCTACCATGATCCACTGATCTTTATCCACCAGCAGATCCTCCATCTTGAGCTGCCACAACTCAAAACTCTGACCATTAAATTTCTCGATCTCTATCTTCTTGTTGCTCGCCATCTTCTTTCACAGCAAGAATCGATCCTGCAGATCTCCCACTGAACAGGGTCTACCTCAGGCCCAAGCAAAAAACCCTCAGCAGCAAAGGCGTCCCCTTGAAGCCGAAATAGCTTTGATACCAAATGTAGGTTTTAACGCTAAACAGAAATTATCTACACATGAATCTTATAACAAAAAATAAACAATAGCGAGAGCATAAAAAATAAAACAGATAAACATAGAGATTTTCCCCTGGATCCCAAATCGGGACGACCAGCTTGATTTTTCATTATATTCCTTTTAGTGTTACAACACACATATATATACATGCCGAAACATACATAAAACCCAATCCATAAACCCTAGATTATAACATAACCGTAGTTCCCTTGACCGGATCTACAAAAATACCAGGGGCCGAAAACCATCGTACCCCAATACCATGTGCAAAACTATGCACAAAACCATGGACGCGGACTACCCACTAGAAATTAAGGACCAAAAATTTTCGCCGGGGTGTTGCCCGGACCCCGACAGGGGGGGCTACCGCCCCCCCTGTGACCCCCCCCCGTTGCGCCCAGTGCAAAGGGGGGGCTATTGGCCCCCCTCTTACCCCCCCGTGCGTGCTTAGTCATGGAAAGAATATAACACATACCCAATAGAGCCAACCTACATCTAGAGGCAAAACTGGAGAAGGCCAACAATGACTTGACTCTTGCAAAGGAGAATGACTGAGCATTATAAACAGATAAATCACTTTTCAAGGAAAAAGCTCAAAACTGCCCAAAATAAGGGCCCGACACCAAAATATGAACAAGACTAAGCTAGGCTTGGTATTTTGGCCCAAGTTTCTTTGCAGGTATCCAATGACTCATGAGGCACCTAGCTACCAAATTTGAGGCAATTTGGACAACTTTTTGTTCTTTCCAAATTTTGACCCCTAGGAGCGAAACACCCCCTGTGTTGCGCTTTTTATCAGGGCATCTTCATAAGGAAATATTTAAATTTTTGGATTCCCCATCAATAGAGGAGTATTTTCACCAAATTTTAGCTCAATTGGAGTTGTTTTGACCCTCCAAAAGGGTCAAAAACACCCATTTTTTCACCTTTCTGCCCACTTTTCTGAGCATGTGCTTTGCTGCTGTGATATGCGTGCTTAGTCGTGGAAAGAATATAACACATACCCAACATAAATGTATACTGGGTAGATGTCGTTTCCTGACCACTTTAACGAGATCGAAACGAAAAGGGACTCGGCAATCTTTTCATGTTTAGAGAGTCAGAAAAGAGCTAAAAGATGACTCCTCCTAGAGGAACGAGTGGTATAAAGGGTAGAAACTAGTTCCAATAATGGTGGAACTGATCAAAACAAGATAAAGGTCAAGAGGTTGGCTAACAAGACCACTCATCACAGCGGTTCCTCAGGAATGGGTAAAACAACCAAGTGAAGGCATATGATCGGCCAAGAAGATAGTAATGATGGAGTGAGAAAACCAAGGGTCATCTGGAAAAACAAGTTGATAAAATGGCAATCACAAGAGGTAAAATGGGAATGGTTTCATTTTTACACAAGCTTGAAATGGAAACAAACTATGCTTGAAGTTGTAAGCATGCCCCCAGCATGGTGACTCAATTCGAGGTACATGCCCCCAAGCTTCAATCCATACACCTAAGTAAACAGATGGAGGGTGTTGTGGATGATTTTGTCACCCCCCTAGAGATAGCCTAGAGTTGCCATAGACCAGTGCCTAGGACATCTTAATATAGCAAGGAGCTCTTTATATTTTGGGTTGTCAGTCCAAGGAGCTCACTGACTATCTCTTGTTTGAAACAAGGAAACCGAAAATTGAAATGGGACCAATCTCTTTCAGAAGCTGACACATAGATAAGAATAATGTAAGAACATTATGTAACACTTCAGCATGAAAGTATCAGATAGTTAAGAGACCGCTTACTGTAAAGAGGGCTGATTCAACTAATATATCACAGAAGTCAGATATCAGGAAGTGAGTGCAATGAGGAAACATAAGAAGATATTACTGGCAGAAGGGCGCACCAATTTACGAATCCTTAAGCCACTAATATAGCAGAAAATATGAAAGAGTGAACATGGAACAACGTATCACTTCTAGGCCTATTTAAAGCGCTTAACTAATTCCAGGAAGGGCACCACTTAAGATGAATCCTTACTGCAAACTAGTGAGCCACTCGCATTCTAGAACATGATACAAGAAGACAAATTGCATGAAAAGTGGCAATGTATTAACACATAAGAAAAGTTACATACTGTGAGATATCAAAGACCAGAATCCTCAATACAGTTATAACTCCTCCTCACTGAGACCCTACGGGCTCTGAAACTTCATACAGAAATATTACAAGATGAATACAGTAGTCTTCTCGCTGCACAGTTTGCTGACAGAAATCTGGAACCCTTCTCATGTCTTATTTTCGAGCATTTATAGAGAAGACAGAAACTTCCCGAGGAGGAGGAAAACGAGGCACAATTAATGACTCAGTTTGAAAACCAAATGGCAGAAAACATTCGCGCCTTCTCTTATGAATGACTGGCTATAAATGATGGTACTGAAAAACCTGTTCAAGAAATAAATGCTGGGAGATAAAATCTCCTTATATACAAGATAGGAGTAATAAAATATATACAATTTGTTTCCCGCGGCTGAAAGAAAATCTGCTGCCGTAAGAGATTTGGAACAATCTGGGTTTTAGTACTGTACTCTCGGCTTTCGGCTATGGATTTAAATCCTGGGTCTTTAATGCGGGGTGGATGCATCTGGAGAGTTCTGAGAGTTCATATCCATGTCTTCTTTAATGGTGGTCATCTCTCCCACCTACCCTCAGCTCCTTCCTTTAATTGTTGCCAGTATGATCTGTCCTTTGTTATGCTCTAGATCTTTCAATGGAGGCGGAAAGTTAAAGCGCCAACAAAGCCAAATTAAAACCTGCAAAACCCGCAAATCATTAGAGAAAAATGACTCGGTGATATGGAGAGTGGTTACAACAGCGGCCATGGAGTCGGTAATACATATTAGGCGAGACATTGAGAGGATACAGGGTGACAGGAAACACATGAACACAATGAAGAAACGGAGAGTGATGAGGCAGAAAACAATGGGGCGACAATGAATGAACGGGCTAAGGGTTCATAAACCATGGCACGTCATCAGAACACATGAATGGTGGAGGAAGAACGCAGCATACACTTGTGACACATGATGACACGACCACAGGAGGTGGGACCCGAATCGACAATCGGAATCGGAAAGCGGAGTGGGTAGAGCGGGAGTGGCACATCTTTTATGTTCTGATTACGATTGAAAGAAGGGCTGCGATCAACCTAGGACCGTTCGATCTTGAAACAAGATCAATGGTTGTGCTTGCATTGGAGGGAAATAAAGTGGTGGAGCCATGAGAACCGTCGATCGACTGCGCGCGGACCCACTATAGAAGTTGATTGCCGCACCATCGATTTGAGTTAGATCAGATGGCCAGTATTGCGTCCGATCGCCAGAACAATAGGCCCCTTCTTACTTTGAATTTTGGTTCTCTGACCCGGGTCATATGGAGGCCGAAACGGGAGGGAGCCAAAATCTTAAAGGATCGGCCCGATTGTTTAAATTTGAGTTTTGAACTACTGCGATGCAGGTTTTTGGGCGGAGATAGTAACGTCAAACAGGTTCATGGGGTTTTAGGCTACGACAGGGGTGAATATGTACAATATCGGCTCCATCTGGGGATGGCATGTTCGTCCTCGGACATGTCGAGAACATGCAGACTATCAATTATTTCATCACATTTTGAATTCTCCTGCACTTTTACTTCAAGTAATTCTCAGCGTTCTTTTCCTTTATAAAAGTAAAAATAAAACTAAAACAAACTATATACAATATATACAACCAAGCATTCCTAGCCTGGATCAGAATTGAAAATAAAGCTTGAGGAACTGGCCATTCACGGGTGCATCCAACAAATCACCCTGTTTCTCCCCAACTCGACTATTTTGAATGGCCCGAACCATAATGGATCAAATTTAGCATGTTTGCCCTTTTCTGCTCTGCGAACATCCCACCTAAGAACCAGGTCTCCAACTTGAAAATTTCTATCCCTCGCATGCTGATCGAAGACATTTTTCATTTTTTCTTGGTATTCTATCAGTCTCTGATCTACCTGGTTCCTTGTTTCCTCCAATTCTACCAGCTGATTAATTCTTCGGATCATGTCATCTGGTTCTTCCTGGTTCTCCTGCATGAAACGTGCCACTGGCAATGCTAATTGCAAAGGAAACACTGCAGCCCGTCCATACACCAGCTCATAAGGTGACTTTCCGGTGGCTCTTTTGCTGGTTACCCTATTTGCCCATAGGGCAAAATTTAATTTAGAATCCCAGTTCTTCTGATTTTCAGCTATTGTCTTCTTTAGGGCTCTTACCAGGGTTTTATTGGATGACTCTGCTAGACCGTTTCCCTGTGGATAATATGCTGTAGAATGAGTAAGGATGATGTTGTATCTTTGGCAAAATTTTACGAACCTGGCAGACTTGAAGGCCTGTGCATTGTCGGTTACAATTCTCGCAGGACAGCCAAACCTAGATATGATATTATCTTCTATGAAATTCATTATTACAGCATCTGTATCATTTCTGGTAGGTATGGCTTCCACCCATTTCGTAAAATAGTCTGTGGCTGTCAATATCCATTTATGCTGGCCACTTGATGGGGGATGTATCTCTCCTATAAAATCTAATCCCCATTTCTGAAATGGTTCATTTACATGAATAGGGATCAAGGGCAATGCCGCTAATTTCTGTCTTTCCGCAAACCTTTGGCATTTGTCACACGACCTGACCCAAGCAAAAGTATCTAAATACAATTTCGGCCAGTAAAAACCGGCCTTCAAGATTTTATGGGTTGTTGCCCTCCAGCTGTAATGTCCTCCACATATCCCCTCATGAAATTCTGTCATTACATTTTTCACTTCGTTTTCGGTGAGGCATAAAAGAAATATGCCTAGAGGGTCTCTCCAATAGAGCTGTCCATTGGCAATTGCGTATTTCTGAGATTTCATCCTTACAGCTCTGCATTTGACCTTGTCACATCCTGGAGGACAACTAAGTGTTAACAGATATTCAACTATTTGCTTATACCAAGGACTAGTCAGATATTTCACATGTATCTTTTGTGTAGCCGTCTCTAGTCCATGTTGCTCTTCTTCTTTTTCTGATTCTTCATTTTCTATCACAGACAGATTAATTCCCAAAGCTTGATGATTTGATTCAGACAACATCTTGGAAAGTCCCTGTCCTTTGATCAGTTTGGTAGGCCTTATATCCAGATCATACTCTTGAATTTTTGCAATCCATCTTCCCCTCCTACCTTCGCTGTCCCCTTGCACCAGAATGTCTTTGACCGCGGCTGTGGGGACATAGGCTGTGACGTGAGATTGCAGAATATAGACTCTAAAAGCTTTAAGAGACTTTACCAGGGCATATGCATGTTTCTCCAGTATATTATACTTCAATTCGGCATCGTAAAGCACTTGACTGAAGAAGGCTATGGGCTGTTCATATCCGTCTTCATTTTTCTGCAATAATACTCCAGCGATTGTATGGGGTGAGGCAAATGAGAAAATCATAAATGGCTTTTTGTAGTCTGGCCCTGCTAACACAGGAGCTTCAGCGAATGCCCGTTTTATCCTTATGAATGCATCTCTTGACTCCTGGGACCATTTTACCTCATTTTCCTTTTTCAACATATTGGTTATGTGCCTAACTATCTCTGCATAGTTAGGGATAAATCTTCTCAAAAAATTTATTCGGCCAAAAAACACCTGTACTTCTTTCTTATTTCTTGGCAAAGGAATGTTGTTTATCACTTCAACTCTCTTAGGATCAATTTTTACACCATCTTTAGTCACGATATGTCCTAAGAGTTTTCCTTCATCTAATGCAAACAAAGATTTTTGGGGATTAAGAGAAAGGCCATACCTTCTGCATTTTTCGAAATTTCTTCTCAAATGCACAATATGCTCATCATCATTCTTAGAGAACACTGTGATATCATCAAGATACACCACCAAGAACTTGTCCTGTTCTCCGACAAAAGCTATGTCCATTGCCCTTTGAAAAGTAGCTCCTGCATTAATTAATCTGAATGGCATCCTCGCATACATAAAGGTTCCCCATGGAGTAGTAAATGCAGTCTTCTTCTGGTCTTCTGGGAACACGGCTACTTGATTGTAGCCCGAAAATCCATCCATCATTGACATTCTGGATGCTCCCACTACTTTCTGCAGGATGTGGTCCATTTTAGGCAGTGGATAATTATCTTTGAGAGATGCTCTGTTCAAATTCCTGAAGTCTACACACAGCCTTATTTCTCCATTCTTCTTTCGGACAGGAACAAGATTCGCTATCCATTCTGAGTACCTTAGTGGCACGATTAGCTTGGCTTTCAACAACTTCTTGATTTCTTTTTCAATAGAAGGAAGAAGCAAAGGATTTATTTTCCTAAGCTTCTGCTTGTATGGCTTTGCGTCCTCCCTCAACGGAATCTTATGCTCTATAATATTTACATCGAAAGTTTTTAGGTCCTCGTAGGACCAAGAAAAAACATCCTTATAGGATTGAAACAACTTCAAATACTTTTCTTTGTATTCTTCTGGGACTTTTTTGGACAATTTAACAATTTTGGGGTCAGTGGAAGTACCCAGATTCAGATCTCCTACTTGATTGTCTTCTACTACTTTATTTGGCTGCATGGGTACGTCATATTTATTGAAAAACTTCTCTAGTGGTACCAACCCTCTAGGTATGACATTACCCTTCAGCTGCAGTACTTTACTACCTGCTATTCTTTCTTCCCATTTATTTTCAGCAACATTTTCAACTTCTTCTTCTCCATTATCATCAATCTCCATATTGGAGAATTCTCCCACAGTCTCTATAAATATTTTCATTTTTTCATCATCTTCGAACACCTGCCAATGCTTTATATTGTCTGGAATGGATGGTCTGTAACGTACCTCCACCTCATATCTTAGGAGTGGGTTCTGAGGAGGACGGAAAGTACTGGTAGCTACCGCAAGAGAGTCTGCTATTATGTTTTGCTCCCGGGGCATGAACTGTATGTTAAATGCTGAAAATAAGTTTTCTATCATGTCCCATACTTCATTTATATATGCTCTGAGCCGGGGATGCTTAGTTTGACATTCATTTTTAATCTGCCTTACGACCAGCTCAGAGTCTCCAAACACTTTTAGACATTGGATGCCCATGTTTCTAGCTGTCTGTAACCCCAGTAATAATGCCTCATACTCAGCTACATTGTTTGTAGCCTCATATTCCAATTTAAAAGACAGTGGCACCCATTTTCCCGCAGGGGAAATCAATAACACTCCTGCTCCATTGCCCTCCCTTGAATTAGCTCCATCAAAATGCAAAGTCCATATTCCTGATTCCAGCTCTTCTTTAGGCTGCTCAGCCTGAACTTGACCAAAAAGGGTCTCATGTGCGTAATCCTGATTTTCTTCCAGCATTAAACATGAGAAGTCCCCTTCTTTGTTATAAATTGGGGAATTATCTGAGCAGTCAGCCCTGGTTACCGTCTTGACAAATCTGGTCTCCCTGTATAACCTCCTTTCTTGACCTCCGAAGACTGGGACAGTAGCATATGTTAGATCCAATTTGATTGACCCCCCAATCTTGGTACCCCAGGACCTTGACAACAGCATGCCAAAGCGGGCTGGGATATCAGCAACCACAATGTCCATGACCACACTTTTTGCTGGGATTTGAGCCAAATTAACCACCAAATCTTTAATCATTCCCAGGCATTTTACTCTTTTAGAATCAAATGAATATAAATCTTTATATGGTCTCGTAATTTGCAGCCCTAGTTGTTCCATGACAGAGAGAGGCATGAGATTATGGGAGGCCCCAGAATCTAACATGCAGTTGTGTAACAGCAGGTCATGAATGACTAGGGATACATAAAAAGGGGGAGTAGAAGGATCTATCTCCTCGACATGTGGGCCAAAGACTACCATGGGTCTTTCTTCTTGAAGATTTAAACTATCGGGTGCAATAGGTAGTTCAGGAGGAAGAATGAAAGAGGTAACTTGAGACTGATATGCAGGCTGTTTTAATAATTCAGTCAGAGGAACGGGAATCTTAATCTTCTCAAGTTCTTTTTGCAAATTGAAAGCAGATGCGGGCTTTTCTAGCGCTACTTCTTTGGACTCCCTATTTTCAACTGAAGATTTGACTTCTTTTGACACAGGCTCAGCATTAGGCAGACCGACTAATTTAGAAGAGGAGGGAATCGTATCATTAGACTGCAAGGGGGAGTTCAGGGGATTCTTACCTTTTTCTATGCACCTCTTTGCTGCTGATTCCTTTTGAGCAAATGTTTCCTCCCGAGGCTGCTCTTCTTCTCGCTCCTGAGTTCGGGTCCTCTTCCTTGAGGATCTAAGATCGTATTTGACGTTGAATTATGCTTCCATAAAATCAGAAAATTGCTTGCAGTAATGGTCAATCTCTGCTTCTTCCTCTTCTTCTTGCAGGGGGCACTCCATATCATCATCATTTGAAAAGGCCAGATTTGAATCTTCTAGTTTATAAGCTGCATCTCTAGCGGAGTCATCTGCTGGTCCTTCCAAGTATAAGGGATGAGGTACCTGGTCTTGCTGTTCTCTTGGCATTATCTGTAATGGGGGCCTTCTGTAATGAGGATTATATCCTCTGTTTGGAGCATTATAATAGTTCCTGGGAGCTGCATTCTTAGCTTCCAGCTCTAGCTTGACCATTTTCTTTATCATCTTGCTTATCTCATCCATTTTGTCAGAGTCTTTGTCTTGATTGGAGGTAGAAACCTCTTCTTTACCTCTCCTTCTAGTATCTTGCTCAACTTTTCCCTTTGACTTACCAGTGGCGGAAAAATTTGCCTCCAATTCTAGAGCATCTATTTGAGCATCATCCAGGGTGACAGGCATTCTTTCCCGCAGCGAGAAACCAAAATCGGAGTCGAAAGCTGCTATGAAAACAACTTTGGCTACGGCTTCATGTGGCTTCATTTCAGGAGGTAGGCTCAGGTATAACTTGTTAAATCTCTTGATGAACTCTGATACCCCTTCATTATGTTTCTTCTTCATGGTATGAAATTCAGTAAGGCACATTCCATAATCTTTCTTTTCCCCCCACTTCCTGAGAAAAGCAGTTTCCATTTGGTCCCAGGTAGTCACGAAATTATTCCCCAATGTCTTAAACCATTTTCTGGCTTCGCCTTCTAAAGACTGCACAAACAACCTCAAAACCACATCCAGATGTTCAACATTTAAGTTCTCTGCGAAAGAGCAGAAGGTCTCGAGATGCTTCTGAGCATCAATGTCACTCTCACCATTAAACCTCGGCAGGATCTTCAGGTAATCTTGTGGCATATCATGCAGTACTGGGGGTAGAGCCAGAGGAGCATATTTATTTAACAGAAAAGCAGGAACATTGGCCATTGGGGGAGGTGGGGGTTGCACAACAATTTGAGATACAGATGAAGGGAGAGAAGTAGGAGGAAGTGAAGTATGAATAACAATAGGAATATGTTGCACAAAAGCCTGAGGTGTAGAAGGGAATAACTCACGGTTAACAGTAGCTACTTCTGTGACCTCTTTAATTTCTTCAGCCTCGAAAGTAGGGTAAGATCCTCCTTCAATCCAGGCGTTTCCTCTACGTGGAGCTTCTGAGTGAAACTCGGGTTTTTCTGTTCTAACTTCTTGAGAAGAAGAGGGCGGATGATCTTCAACAGAATATTCAGAATTTTCGGAACGAACCGACTTCTTCTCTTTCCAACTCCTTCTATGAACGATCTTCTCTGGGTCAGACACGGGTGTTTTCGGTGGTGAGGTATCCGACCTCAAATGGGGCCTCCGGAAAGCCAGAACTTCCAATAAAATTTATCAAATAAGGACCAGTGGAGTCGCCAAGGTGAGAAATCTGCAACTCTTCACCTCTCTGTGCTCACCTGATTAGAGAGTGAATATAGGATGTCGAACCCAGGGAAACAGATATTCTTGAATTTGTTCCCCGGCAACGGCGCCAGAAAGATGTTGTGGATGATTTTGTCACCCTCCTAGAGACAGCCTAGAGTTGCCATAGACCAGTGCCTAGGACATCTTAATATAGCAAGGAGCCCTTTATAGTTTGGGTTGTCAGTCCAAGGAGCTCACTTACTATCTCTTGTTTGAAACAAGGAAACTAAATTTGAATGGGACCAATCTCTCTCAGAAGCTGACACAAAGATAAGAATAATGTAGGAACATCATGTAAAACTTCAGCATGAAAGCATCAGACAATTAAGAGACCTCTTACTGTAAAGAGGGCCGATTCAACTAATATATCACAGAAATCAGATATCAGGAAGTGAGTGCAGTGAGGAAACATAAGAAGATATTAGCAGGCATAAGGGCGCACCAATTTACGAATCCTCAAGCCACTAATATAGCAGAAAATATGGAATGAGTGAACATGGAACAGCATATCATGACTAGGCCTATTTAAAGTGCTTGACTAATTCCAGAAAGGGCATCACTTAAGACGAATCCTTACTGCAAACTAGTGAGCCACTCACATTCTAGAACATGATACAGGAGGACAAATTGCATGAAAAGAGATAATGTATTAACACATAAGAAAGTTACATACTGTGAAATACCAAAGACCAGAATCCTCAATACAGTTATAACCCCTCCTCACTGAGACCCTACGGGCTCTGAAACTTCATACAGAAATATTACAAGATGAATACAGTAGTCTTCTCGCTGCACAGTTTGCTGACAGAAATCTGGAACCTATACAATGTCTTATTTTCGAGCATTTATAGAGAAGACAGAAACTTCCTGAGGAGGAGGAAAACGAGGCACAATTAATGACTCAATTTGAAACCAAATGGCGGAAAGCATTCGCGCCTTCTCTTATGAATGACTGGCTATAAATGATGGTACTGGACAACCTGTTCAAGAAATCAATGCTGGGAGATAAAATCTCCTAGTATACAAGATGGGAGTAATAAAAAATATATACAATTTGTTGCCCGCGGCTGAAAGAAAATCTGCTGCCGTAAGAGATTTGGAACAATCTGGATTTAAGTACTGTACTCCCGGCTTTCGGCTATGGATTTGAATCCTGGATCTTTAATGCGGGGCGGACGCATCTGGAGAGTTCTGAGAGTTCATATCCATGTCTTCTTTAATGGTGGTCATCTCTCCTACCTACCCTCAGCTCCTTCCTTTAATTGTTGCCTATATGACCTGTCCTTTGTTATGCTCTAGATCTTTCAATGGAGGCGGAAAGTTAAAGAGCCAACAAATCCAAATTAAAACCTGCAAAACCCGCAAATCATTAGAGAAAAATGACTCGGCGATATGGAGTGTGGTTACAACAGCGGTCATGAAGTCGGTAATACATTTTAGGCGAGACATTGAGAGGATGCAGGATGACAGGAAACACATGAACACAATGAAGAAATGGAGAGTGACGAGGCAGAAAACAATGGGGCGACAATGAATGAACGGGCTAAGGGTTCATAAACCATGACACGTCATCAGGACACATGAATGGTGGGGGAAAAACGCAGCGTACACTTGTGACACATGATGACACGACCACAGGAGGTGGGACCCGAATCGACAATCGGAATCGGAAAGCGGAGTGGGTAGAGCGGGAGTGGCACATCTTTTATGTTCTGATTACGATTGAAAGCAGGGCTGCGATCAACCTAGGACCGTTCGATCTTGAAACAAGATCAACAGCTATGCTTGCATCGGAGGGAAATAAAGTGGTGGAGCCATGAGAACCTCCGATCGACTGCGCGCGGACCCACTATAGAAGTTGATTGCCGCACCATCGATTTGAGTTAGATTAGATGGCCAGTATTGCGTCCGATCGCCAGAACAATAGGCCCCTTCTTACTTTGAATTGTGGTTCTCTGACCCGGGTCATATGGAGGTCGAAACGGGAGGGAGCCAAAATCTTAAAGGATCGGCCCGATTGTTTAAATTTGAGTTTTGAACTACTGCGATGCAGGTTTTCGGGCGGAGATAGTAACGTCAAACAGGGTCATGGGGTTTTAGGCTACGACAGGGGTGAATATGTACAACAGAGGGAGTGAAGGTTCAAGTTACAAGATCTATGAAAGACTCAACTGGGATTTTACGAGATCTAAACAAAGACTCGAATTGAACGGGAACGTGTTTCATTGTTTTAACGAGGTTGACACATTAAAAGAACTATCCTCAAGACACCTTGTTTCATTTTTTAAAGAGCTTGACATGAAAAACGAACTGTGCTCCGACCAACTTGTTTCATTTTTTAAGGAGCTTGACACAGGAAAAGAACCATGCTCCGACAACCTTGTTTCATTTTTTAAGGAGCTTAACACAAGACAAGGAACTCTGCTCCGAAAACCTCATCATAATGAACAAGAAGTCATTGCTTCCAAGAGTTCCACTCCTGATGGAAGGAAAACATCCTGGAAGTCAGGACACAATGCCCCCAACACTTGATGCACAATAGCATTATCACTGAGCACAGGCACGAGGTAGGTAGCCACATAGTTGACCTGCGGTGGGGCAGATACAACGGGTGGATAAAAACCAGGAAGGGATGATGGCAGGCCAGCTGCCACATCATGACCAAAGAACGAAAGCTAATCAATGGTCACGATCTGCCCTTCATGTGGAAAACAGACTACACGAAAAAGGGAGGAGACAAGCGCTCCCATGGCATAGGTGTAATTGCGCCCCAAAAGTAGATTAAAATCCAAGGGGCCTGGAACAACCATCACATCCATATGGATGGTTTTACCTCCCAAAGTAATAGGTAACCTTGGAGGATCCCTAACAGTTGACTCGTTCTTCTGTTCAATGCCAACAGATCCTGCGTAACAGGCGCAAGCGGCGGTGAACCGAAAGCTTGCCAAGTAGTTGAGGATAGAACACTAACAAATGCACCTTCATCTATAATGGTGCTGGGTACGACCAGACCAAAAGCCTGTACTATGATCTCGAAAGGCACATAAGATGGAAGGCGGTATCCTGCAAATCGATTCCAATCAAAGGAAGTGACTAAACTACTCGGAGGGGCTACCATCGAACCGAGATGGTCTTCCCTTGGTGTTATGGAAGAAGAAGGAGCATCCTCCATCACCTCCATCTCGAAGGTGGGAGGAGTATCCTCCAAGACCTCCATCACAGGAGGTGGAGGAGCAGCTTCTTATGATATAGGGACAAGAGAATCTTTCTCCAAGTCCGAGGAATATGAAGGAGGGATGTGAGATCCACTCTCGACGGAAAAGACTTGGTGTATTGTAGACGGGGCCAGTTCAACTGATCCCACGACCAATGGTTGGTCGGGAATGGATTCCTGAATTTGAATTTCTGAAGGAGCGGGATCGACCAAGGATGACTCTTGACCAATCGTAGGATCAGCTGGTGGAGGACTCAAAGAAAGCTGCTTATAACCAACTGGGAGGCATGGTGTAGAAACAACTGAGTTGTCCAAAACTCACTTGGCTTCATCCATGTACGGACAAAGGTGAATGGCATGGTGCCCTTCACACAACTTATAGGGACTGGTGATCTTACCCTGCTTCTTAGGAGCCTTACCAGCACCAGTTGAAGATTTTCCCCCAACCTGACTCCCATAAGCCAAATGCAACAGCGGGCGACTATTGGACCATACTTCGAGCACCTTGGGAATGCTAGGGTAGTCTCGAAGAAGATGGTCTCCCGTGCACAACATGCAAGGGAACTTGACTTTCGGTGGAGGGTTGGGAGGTTTATCAAGAGGAGACTTCTTAGGTGCAATAGCCGCAGAGTTAACCTCTCCTTTATCGGACTTCTTCTTCTTTGTCTTCTTCTTCTTCTTCTTAGCCACCTGGTTACTCGAATCCAGACTTTCACTAGGCGAAGTAGAAGAGGAGAACGCAGAAATAGGCAAAGAAGGGGAGAGGTCCACCTTTGAATAAACATGATGTTGTTCAGGTGGAGGAACTTATTGACCAGTAGCTGAGACATTCGGGACCACAGAGGTTGAAAACAACCAAACAGGCAATCCAACAGTTAACCCAGGAAGGGACAACGTCGCCATATAAGGAGCACCGACATTCCCAAAAGGAGGAAAAGGACCCGGATTCCCATTAGAGGGGATTCCTTGGTTGGTGAACTCTGGAAAAGTTGCCATCAGAAAATATCTTCATAACAACACCCTAAGGAAACTAACTTTAACCAAGAATATTTCGTGGGCAGTTAATTTTTAAAACATTGAAACAAAACTCTACCGTTTCATATTTTAAGAGTCGAGAAATAGGCAAAAGGTGACTCTATCACTTTCAGATTGGAAACAAGCATGAAAGGACACGCGCTTGATGATCTTTTCAAATTTAAAGAGTCAGAAAAGATCAAAATGACTACTCAAGAATACTAGGCAAAAGGGTGTACCAAATAACCGTGAACTGCAATATACACCTTGGTTCCAATAATAAAAAAGAAATCAACCAGACTTTCCGTACGTGCACGTAATCTCCCCGAATGTTGTGTCCGGTGTATCATGGGTATAGGTCGGCAGACTCGGCTTCCTATGGATAAAGGGTTGAAACCTAGTGGGGTCTCCCTTTATATACGCCACGGTACGGGGAGCACAATTCCGTACTAGTGATGTCTAAAGCCAAGAGGTGAACGACAGCTACTAGGTTTTAAGATGCCGGAACACGTCTCTAGCCTAGACCTATAAATGTGTTTCGTTAGATTTCAATGCTGCCTTAGTGTGAATTGAGTAAATTTTAAAGTTTATCTTCAATTACGTTTCAGTTTTCAAGCCCTAACGAATGTGATGTCTCAAAAATCTCCTAAATGCAAAACTACATGCCACAGTACATCATTTCATTCGATGAAAGCTAGCTATAGAAGAGTCTAGAGCTTTTTACACAAACAAAATGATCGGAAGACAATCAGTGATATCTCTAATGTAGCTAATGAAACTAAAAACTTTTCTTTCAAAGTCACTAATTACTAATAACACCGAAAATATTTTAATTTTCACTAATCAATCAAAAGAAAAAGAGATTTTTTTTTTTTCAATGTTTGAGCTAGATGCACTAAACAAACCGAAAAAAAATGAGAAGCAATTTGAGAAATGATAATAAGAGAGCAAAAACAAGCAGATTTCACTCAATGGCACAAACAATCAGATCTCAAATCGACCAAAAGTCTCTCAAAACCAAGAAAAGTCCCAAAGACACTAATGAGCCGTGTAATCTAGGCCCAAAATGAAGCAAAGTGAAATTCGAATGAAAACGAAATCAGTCACTCAAAAAGCGCAATAAAATGATAGACAACTGTCAAACGAATGCAAGGAAGCGATCCCAAAGTCGACTGAACAAATGAAAACCAAAAACTCCCAAGGGAGGCTCAACTCACAAAAGCACCTAGATGCCCTAGGACTCGAATGAAAAATCGAAAGAAATAGGCAAACAACCAAAGGATGGAGGTTACAATCAGTCAAACTAGGCTCCAGTGCACTCAAACAGCCGAAAAAACAAGATCAAAATCACAATTCATTCCCAGAAAGCATAAAACATAGCAAACCCTAATAGCTTACAAGATTGGCGTGACTGTGAGCTTGAAATTAGCGCCAGAAAGGCAATGGCGCAGGTGATACACAAGAAACCTGCACCAATGGGCATGACTGTCACACTGAAAAGCGCGCCAGCCGAGTTTACTATGGGAAAATGAAAAACAAGCAATCTCAGACACAAACAAGTGATGAAAAGGCTAAAACAAAGCCAAACAAATAGAAAAACAGTCCATAGAGCTGACCAAGCAAGCAAGGCCAAGAAATTGACCGAAAAGAGAAGACAATACTCCAAGTTGTTCAGTCCGTAAACTAAATCGGAGATTGACTGAAGCAGTGTTGATCTACTCAGCTAATGCAGAGCAAAATCATTTCGAAGGCTATCTGGCTGTACTTTAGGCTCCGTCTATAGATTACAAATCAAACAACAAGTTGAGTCCCCAGCAGAGTCGCCAAATTTTTGAAGAGGTTAATCCCCTCTGCGGACAGAGGCGATCCCTACTAGCCTAGATCGGGTTTAGCAACAATCAAACACGCTATAGTGCAGGTTCCTAATTGTAAATAAACTGACTAACGATGAAGGCTTACCTAGAATCCAACGCTGTCATTTGTAGAAGAGGTCGTGCTCCCGTTCCTTTGCCCTGGCAGATCACAATCTTCACGATCTCCATGATCGGACACTTGCACATGCAAGAAACAACACAAACGCAAGCATAAAATCTAGTATATACAACTATATGTCAGTTGAAGAGGACATAACTCATGAACATAATCAAGAACAAGAGTGGAACCATAACCAATAGTCACTTATCATTAATGAGTCAAAAGAAGAATACAACCATAGCTTCGATGCAACACTCTCCTTTGGCGGGTCGTCAGCAAAACATGTCTCGATAAATCCTGTCAAGGATGGGACAAGCCTCTCTCTCCGGATACTTGACAATAGTTTCCTTGCTTGGATTTGGCCTTAAGGGAATCAAGAAGGCTCTTGCAGCATAAGGATATGAAAGCTCTTGGGAACTAGCTTGCAAAGGAGATGAGCAAGCTTTTATAGATGGAGGAAGGGGAGTTGGGATCCCTATAATTATGGGATTGGCCCTATCATCAAGGAAGCTTCCATGAGAGGTGGCAAACCACTTCCTCTCTATGGAAATTCGTAGCCAAACCTCCCAACTCAAGATAGATATCAGTCCAGGAATTTGTTAGGATGAAACTTCCGTCATTTATTTTTAAAAAACACCTCTTAATATGGTTGGCACGGGTGCAGCTCTATGACAGAGTGCCAATTGGCACGCCCTCTTTGGGGGATTTTCCCCCTTGGCACGAGGGCTAAACTGTGGAACCGCGCCAATGGAAAAAGAGCTATTTTTATGGTTTTTTTGCAGGGAGATGTCTTCAGGGCAATGAAAGCTCATCTTCAGAGAGATGCAATGAAAGTATTTTCAAGTCTTGTCTCTACTCACAGGTCATGGAATGAGCCCTCCAATGTGCAGGATGGGGAATGGTAGGGACGGTGACACATTGCTGTGTAACAGATTCCCCCTAAAGCATGAGGCCCGAGAGAGAGAGAGGGGTGAAATGCTTTAAGAGAACATGCTGACTGAAAACACTGCCATTGAAAAACCTGCGAAGCGAAGTACAACTGATGTCTCAGATACATTATATATATGCGTGGTATGGTTGCATCCATCCATAATAGAGTATGCAATAATCGAGATCCAAGGCATGGACGCAGCCATCCAGAGAAGATCGATAAATAGACTCAAGTATGGTCACGGCCATCCAATCAGTGAGTCATGTAATAATAGTCCACAAAATCGCAGCCTGGATTCCAACAGACAAAATCCAAGGTCTTGTGCTCCATCTCAACCTGAACAAAGTACAAGTTCAAGCATGCGAATATGTGAGCTGAAGTCAAACATGCAAGAACATCGTCTGAATACTAGCCAATGATGAAAGTTGTTAACAGACGCGAGAGGAACCACCAATAATGACAATGGCCCTCAAGGTACTATAGGTACAATCTATGGCATGTGAATCAATGAGCTGGTGTCGAACACCCGTAGAATCACTCGATCGGAGGCCAATGATGAAAACCTCACGTCGAATGTGACGAACCTGCCATTGAGGCATGCAGGCTCCAAGGTACCATAAGGGAATCTCTAGATCAGCTTCCTGGATAATGACCTGAAGTCGACAGGAAGTGACCTTGATCGAAGGTGGGCCATAATGTTTCGCACATCATCGACACGAGACAGAGTAACATGATGTTTTTTTTTAATAAGGATCATATGAGAATCGGAGGAAGGTTGATACTTTGCAGAGGTCAACTTCTCTTGAACATATAACGGCACAATAGTGGATTTGGCAGTATTTGACATCAATGGATCAGAGGTCATGGCGACGAGGCAACGAGCAGATGAGAGGTCAAAAGGGATTATCCAAACCCACGGAGGCAAGTGAAGAACGAGATGAGATGTCCCCAACCCGACACGAATGCAGACAAGTGCCATGTTCAAGAGCGACATACTGCCTACATGACAATGATGCTGGTTCCATTTTTCCCCACCATTTCTGGCAGGTACCCCAATTATTTTTGATAACAAGCTTGAAGGGGATAACATATGCTTGTAATATAAGTCTGCCCTTCGGGCGAATCCATCCTAGTACATTTAACGAGCCTTAGGAAGGAGAAACTCGAATAACGTCATTTCGACTGAATCTAATGTCATCAGAGTTTAACGAGTCTGACAAAGGAATAACTCGACATCTTTGGACTGGTCTGACAACAGTTGAAGCTTGAGCCTTAGGAGACTTCCTAAGTATTCTTTCGGGATTATCAACTATCTCAGGAGGATTTGGTTCAGGATGGTTCCTAGTATGAACTCTTCTAGAAGCCACTGTGCTATGTTGTCAGACCCAACAACAAGAGAAGTTTAACCAAATATGACAATCTTTGAGAGGCTAACTGATCTTTTAGCAAGAAAACTTTAATCCTTAAAGCCCTCTTAACTGAGTTTGAATGATGTTGATGATAAAGGGTTTCCCAGTGGATTCTTTAGGTATTTTTAGGATTGTGGAGTCACCGGGTGGAAATTTTTAGCTTTAGAAGGTGTTGAAGAGGTTAATCCCCTCTGCGGACAAAGGCGATCCCTACTAGTCCAGATCGAGTCTAGCAACAATAAAACACGCTACAGTGCAGGTTCCTAATTGTAAATAAACCGAATTACGATGAACGCTTACCTGCAATCCAACGCTGTCGTTTGTAGAAGAGGTGGTGCTTCCGTTCCTTTGCCCTGGCAGATCACAATCCTCATGATCTCCGTGATCGGACACCTGCACATGCAAGAAACAACACAAACACAAGCATAAAATCCAGTATATACAACTATATGTCAGTCGAAGAGGACATAACTCATGAACATAATCAAGAACAAGAGTGGAACCATAACCAATAGTCGCTTATCATTAATGAGTCAAAAGAAGAATACAACCATAGCTTCGACGCAGCATTCTCCTTTGGCGGGTCGTTAGCAAAACATGTCTCTATAAAGCCTATCAAGGATGGGACAAGCCTCTCTCTCCAGATACTTGACAATAGTCTCCTTGCTTGGATTTAGCCTTAAGGGAATCAAGAAGGCTCTTGCAGCATAAGGATATGAAAGCTCTTGGGAACTAGCTTACAAAGGAGATGAGCAAGATTTTATAGATGGAGGAAGGGGAGTTGGGATCCCTATAATTATGGGATTGGCCCTATCATCAAGGAA
Source organism: Pinus albicaulis (assembly GCA_034641835.2). Classification (NCBI taxonomy): domain Eukaryota; kingdom Viridiplantae; phylum Streptophyta; class Pinopsida; order Pinales; family Pinaceae; genus Pinus; species Pinus albicaulis. The sequence continues at coordinate 954,589,696 of CM076581.1, read as the reverse complement.
GCTTCCATGAGAGGTGGCAAACCACTTCCTCTCTATAGAAATCCGTAGCCAAACCTCCCAACTCAAGATAGATATCAGTCTAGGAATTTGTTAGGACGAAACTTCCGCCATTTATTTTTAAAAAACACCTCTTAATATGGTTGGCGCGGGTGCAGCTCTATGACAGAGCGCCAATTGGCGTGCCCTCTTTGGAGGATTTTCCCCCTTGGCGCGAGGGTTGAACTGTGGAACCGCGCCAATGGAAAAAGAGCTATTTTTAGGGTTTTTTTGCAGGGAGATGTCTTCAGGGCAATGAAAGCTCATCTTCAAAGAGATGCAATGAAAGTATTTTCAAGTATTATCTCTGCTCACAGGTCACGGAATGAGCCCTCCAATGTGCGGGATGGGGAATGACAGGGACAGTGACAAATTGCTGTGTAACAGATGCCCCCTAAAGCATGAGGCCTGAGAGAGAGAGAAGGGTGAAATTCTTTACGAGAACATGCCGACTGAAAACACTGCCATCGAAAAACCTGCGGAGAGAAGTACAACTGATGTCTCAGATACATGATATATATGCGTGGTATGGGTGCAGCCATCCATAATAGAGTATACAATAATCGAGATCCAAGACATGGACGCAGCCATCCAGAGAGGATCGATAAATAGACTCAGGTATGGTCGCAGCCATCCAATCAGTGAGTCATGTAATAATAGTCCACAAAATCGCAGCCTGGATTCCAACAGACAAAATCCAGGGTCTTGCGCTCCATCTCGACCCAAACAAAGTAGAAGTTCAAGCATGCGAATATGTGAGCTGAAGTCGAACATGCAAGAACATCGTCTGATTACTAGCTAATGATGAAAGTTGTTAACAGACGCGAGAGGAACCACCAATAATGGCAATGGCCCTCAAGGTACTATAGGTACAATCTACGACATGTGAATCAATGAGCTGGTGTTGAACACCCATAGAATCACTCGATCGGAGGCCAATGATGAAAACCTCACGTCGAATGCGACGAACCTGCCATTGAGGCATGCAGGCTCCAAGGTACCATAAGGGAGTCTCTAGATCAGATTCCTGGATAATGAGCTAAAGTCGATAGGAAGTGACCTTGATCGAAGGTGGGCCATAATGTTTCCCACATCATCAACACAAGACAGAGGAACATGATTTTTTTTTTGAATCAGGATCATATGAGAATCAGAGGAAGGTTGATACTTTGCAGAGGTCAACTTATCTTGAACATATAACGACACAATAGTGGATTTGGTAGTATTTGACATCAACGGATCAGAGGTCATGGCGACGAGGAAATGAGCAGATGAGAGGTCAAAATGGATTATCCAAACCCGTGGAGGCAAGTGAAGAACGAGATGAGATGTCCCCAACCCGACACGAATGCAGACAAGTGCCATGTTCAAGAGCGACATACTGTCGACACGACAATGATTTTGGTTCCATTTTTCCCCACCATTTCTAGTGGGTACCCCAATTATTTTTGATAACAAGCTTGAAGGGGATAGCATATGCTTGTAATATAAGTCCGCCCTTTGGGCGAATCCATCCTAGTACATTTAACGAGCCCTAGGAAGGAGAAAATCGAATAACGTCATTTCAACTGAATTCGATGTCATCAGAGTTTAATGAGTCTGACAAAGGAAGAACTCGGCATCTTTTCATGTTTAGAGAGTTTGAAAAGACAGCGGAAAAGTCAACTCCAAAGGTCCCTTTTCGTAAATAGTTCCTCAGATCCGAAAAGGTAGAAAACTATGTCTGAGAAAAACCTCCTAGTCGCGATAGGCTAGGGTATTCCTTTTTCGAAAATAATCTATCCTAGCCCGAAAAAGGGGTAAAAATATACTGGGTAGATGTCGTTTCCTATCCACTTTAACGAGATTGAAACGACAAGGGACTCAGCAATATTTTCATGTTTAGAGAGTCAGAAAAGAGCTAAAATATGACTCCTCCTGGAGGAACGACTGGTATAAAGGGTAGCAACTGGTTCCAGTAATGGTGGAACTGCTCAAAACAAGATAAAGGTCAAGAGGCTAGCTAACAAGACCACTCATCACAGTGGTTACTCAGGAATGGGTAAAACAACCAAGTGAAGGTATATGATCGGCCAAGCAGATAGTAACGATGGAGTGAGAAAACCAAGGCTCATCTGGAAAAACAGGCTGATAAAATGGCAATCACAAGAGGTAAAATGGGAATGGTTTCATTTTTACACAAGCTTGAAATCAGAAAACTCTGCTTGAAGTTGGTTTCATTTTTACACAAGCTTGAAATGGAAACAAACTATGCTTGAATTTGTAAGAATGCCCCCAGCATGGTGACTCTATTCGAGGTACATGCCCCCCAAGCTTCAATCCATACACCTAAGTAAATAGATGGAGGGAGTGAAGGTTCAAGTTACGAGATCTAAGAAAGACTCGACTAGGATTTTACGAGATCTAAACAAAGACTCGAATTGAACAGGAAGGTGTTTCATTGTTTTAACGAGGTTGACACATTAAAAGAACTATCCTCAAGAAACCTTGTTTCATTTTTTAAGGAGCTTGACACAAAAAATGAACTGTGCTCCAACCAACTTGTTTCATTTTTTAAGGAGCTTGACACATGAAAAGAACCATGCTCCGACAACCTTGTTTCATTTTTTAAGGAGCTTAACAAAAGACAAGGAACTCTGCTCCAACAACCTCATCATAATGAACAAGAAGTCATCGCTTCCAAGAGTTCCACTCCTGATGGAAGGAAAACATCCTGGAAGTCAGGACACAATGCCCCCAGCACTTGATGCACAATAGCATTATCACTGAGCATAGGCACAGGGTAGGTAGCCACATAGTTGACTTGCGGTGGGGAATATACAATGGGTGGATAAAAACTAGGAAGGGATGATGGCGGGCCAGCTATGACATCATGACCAAAGAACGAAAGCTGATCAATGCTCACAATCCGCCCTTCATGTGGAAAATAGACCACACGAAAAAGGGAGGAGACAAGCGCTCCCATGGCATAGGTGTAATTGCGCCCCAAAAGTAGATTGAAATCCAAGGGGCCTAGAACAACCATCACGTCCATATGGACGGTTTTACCTCCCAACATAATAGGTAACCTTGGAAGGATCCCTAACGGTTGACTTGTTCTTCTATTAAATGCCAACAGATCCTGCTTAACAGGCGCAAGCGGCGGTGAACCGAAAGCTTGCCAAGTAGTTGAGGCTAGAACACTAACAGGTTCGCCTTCATCTATAATGGTGCTGGGTACGACCAGACCAAAAGCCTGTACTGTGATCTTGAAAGGCACATAAGACGGAAGGCGGTATCCTGCAAATCGATTCCAATCAAAGGAAGCGACTAAACTACTCGAAGGGGCTACCATCGAACCGAGATGGTCTTCCCTTGGTGTTATGGAAGAAGAAGGAGCATCCTCCATGACCTCCATTTCGAAGGCGGGAGGAGTATCCTCCAAGACCTCCATCACAGGAGGTGAAGGAGTAGCTTCTTGTGGTATAGGTACAAGAGAATCTTTCTCCAAGTCCGAGGAATCTCGAGGAGGGATGTGAGATCCACTCTCGATGGAAAAGACTTGGTGTACTGTAGACGGGGCTAGTTAAACTGATCCCACGACCAATCATTGGTTGAGAATGGATTCCTGAATTTGAATTTCCGAAGGAGCGGGATCGACCAAGGATGACTCTTGACCAATTGTAGGATCAGCTGGTGGAGGACTCAAAGAAAGCTGCTTATAACCAACTGGGAGGCATGGTGTAGAAATAACTAAGTTGTCCAAAACTCGCTTGGCTTCATTCATGTACAGAAAAAGGTGAATGGCATGGTGCCCTTCACACAACTTACAGGGACTGGTGATCTTACCCTGCTTCTTAGGAGCCTTACCAGCACCAGTTGAAGATTTTCCCCCAACCTGACTCCCAGAAGCCAAAGGCAACGACGGGCGACTGTTGGACCATACTTCAAGCACCTTGGGAATGCTAGGGCAGTCTCGAAGAAGATGGTCTCCCATGCACAACATGCAAGGGAACTTGACTTTCCATGGAGGGTTTGAAGGTTTATCAAGAGGAGACTTCTTAGGCGCAATAGCTGCAGAGTTAGCCTCTCCTTTATCGGACTTCTTCTTCTTCGTCTTCTTCTTCTTCTTCTTAGCCACCTGGTTACTCGAATCCAGACTTTCACTAGGCGAAGTAGAAGAGGAGGATGCAGAAACAGGAAAAGAAGGGGAGAGGTCCACCTTTGAATCAACATGATGTTGTTCAGGTGGAGGAACTGATTCACCAGTAGCTAAGACATTCAGGACCACAGAGGTTGAAAACAGCCAAATAGGCAATCCAACAGTTAACCCAGGAAGGGACAGCGTCGCCATATAAGGAGCACCGACATTCCCAAAAGGAGGAAAAGGACCTGGATTCCCATCAGAGGGGATTCCTTGGTTGGTGAACTCTAGAAAAGTTGCCATCAGAAAATATCTTCAGAACAACACCCTAAGGAAATTAACTTTAACCAGGAATATTTCGTGGGCAGTTAATTTTTAAAACATTGAAACAAAACTCTACCGTTTCATATTTTAAGAGTCGAGAAATAGGCAAAAGGTGACTCTATCACTTTAAGATTGGAAACAAGCATGAAAGGACAAGTGCTTGATGATCTTTTCAAATTTAAAGAGTTAGAAAAGATCAAAATGACTATTCAAGAATACTAGGCAAAAGGGTGTACCAAATAACCGTGAACTGCAATAACAAATAACAAATAAAAATCAGAGAAAAGTGAACATAATGGCATACATGAAAGGAAAAAAATAACAATAAGGGGTACTTCACCCATGATATAGACCAGGATCCCAAGAATCATCTTGTATATTGATGTCAATCCAGTTACATACTTCAAGTCCAATGTTTCATCACAACTTCAAACATCTCTTCTTGGCCTATCTTCTTCAATAACTTAACAGAGCTTTAGAGCTTCAAAACTTATTTACATTCAACAATGATTCGATACAACAAGTATTACATCAATAGTCCAACAACCAATAATCTCTCATCTTCTAAGGAAGTATTTATAGAAGAAAGAGGAGGTGGAATGAAAGAAAAGATCTCTAGAGTCAATTAATACAAGTTAATGCTTCTCAGCCTTTGAGGGGCTCAATGGAGAAGTTTTCTGATATTTCTCTTTTTTGATAGGTTTCATTAAGTATTTATCCTCTGACTAGATTTTTTTGGCTTTAAAAACTCTTCAGGCAGGTTGGCAATAACTCTAATTGTATCTAGGCAAAAATATCACTGACTGAACAATAACTATGCCTTCTTTTGATTTATTGAGATTGTAGGTGGCACTTTGGTAGTTGAAGAGGATACTTTGGCCTGTGATGTGGTATTGGAGGCCACCTTACTGATATTTTCTCTATTTATCTATAAAACACTTTAATCTGTCTTTACTTTGTGTTTTAGGCTTAATTAGGCCTTGATCTTTGCTTCGGGTCTTTGTTCTTTAATACTATCTTTAACTCTTTAAATGGTGGATTAAAGCTCTAATCTTTGAGATTCGGCTTTAATCACTCTTTAACCCTGATTTCTTCATTACTAATACACTTTGCTGTTGTTTGTTTATATAGGTGGCTTTCTGCTATTGGATGGTTTTTGTTAAACCCTGGATCCTGATCCAGATGTTCAAAATTGGGTCTCATACCCTGGAGATCCTTTCTTCTTTGGTTTAAGTCATAGAATTTTCATTCTAGACTGAACTGGTCACTTGTCTATGACTGCACAAATACACAGAGCGAACATTGTTTATTCCTATAAAAAAACATAAAAAACTCATTATAAAATACTGCGAAATTTGGTTAAGACTGCTTCGGAGAGTTCATGGGGGTGGAGGAGCAGTGAGGAAGAAAGTGAATGTCACGGGAAAAGGGAGGAAAATTCTGGAACAACAGCTAACCAGGTGAAATGGAATTTTGGGTGCAAGGATGATCGTGGGCCATTAGATTAGAACGATCAACGGTCGATATCGTTCAGTGAAATGTTTCGGGGGTAAGTTGGTTGGAACATGGATGGGGGGTGAGATTAAAACAGGCCTTCTGATCTCAGAGATCGACGACGGAGATCTTTCGAGGGAGAATTTGGGAGAAAATCGGAAGGGTAAATGACTCAGGGTGATGATAGAATGTGAGCCGTCTAATCTCAAAGATCGATGACCAAGATCAAAAGGCGAAAAATGACTTTGATGACGTTGGTGGTTTGGTGGAAAACCGGTAGGGGTCTTCGCGCAACGTTTGAGCAGTTTTAAGATTTTGGAAAAAAAACATGATACGGTACATCACTTGAAACGCATCCCTCCCAATACCGACCATTTCGCGTAATTTTGGAATGTTAACATTCAAGTGCAAAAATTACGCGAAACGGGTTTTCAGCCGTCGAATGAGAGGCTCCAAATCCAACGGTGCAGATCGCACATGATGGAGGGAAAGATGCATGGGCAGAGAGGTAAGTGGGGTCAAATGGTGGTTTAGATCCTGACCATTGGATATTGGGAATGGAGGGTCGAGATCTATTGATGGGGAGAAATTAAAAGGGCAGGGTTTGAAGAGCGGACGCAATGTGGACTATTTGATTTAAAAAGATCAATGACGGAGATTAAATTGGAGGTCGGGATGATGGAGGTTTATGTGATATAAGGGCGGGATGCGATGTAAAGCTGGCCGTTAGATCTGATGGAATGGATGGTCAGGATTAAATCGCATCAGAGAAAAGGAAAGAGGCAAAAGCGCCGGGGCTTTTGAGTTTGCGATATGCGATTAAGTGCTGGCAGTTAGATCGGTTTGAGAGATCAATGGTCAAGATTAAATTGGGGAAGACATTAGCAGAAGGCGGAGGGAGGAGCGCGATTGAATCTGGGCTGTTGTTTCTTGTGGATTCAACAACTGAGATTAAATCGGAAGATCGGCATCGGAGGACGGAAAAGGAAAAGGATAAGGGAAGAGTTGTGATGCAATGTTGTGCTGACCTTCGGATCAAAATGATGATCGACGACTGAGATTGAATCAGAGGGATCGCATTGAAACTTTGAAAAAGATGGAAAAGGGAATGACTCATGTGGATTTTGCGATGCAATGAGCCAATGGCCATTGATCTGCAGAGATCAATGGCCCAGATTTTTTTTAAAACATATCGTCAGGTTTTATAATAAAAAAAAAGGAAAAATAAGGTTCAGGAAAGTTTTTTTAGTGTTTTTAGCGCCCGATTGCGGGGCTATGATTTTGTGAAGAAGGTGAGGAGATCGGGGGTTTAAAATAAAAAGGCTTAATCACATCGGAGCTTTTTGAAAGTAAAAGGAAAATATGGAAATAAGAAAATTCCGATTGCGATTGCGCAATGGGGGTTAGCTCTGGGTTACATTTTCGGGTTTTATGCAGATAAAAGGAGTTGGGATTAAGGCCAAAAGGGGCTTAAGGTCTTAATATAAAAAATGGGTTTTTTAGGCCAAAATGAAAGTTTTTCAAGGCTTTTTGGCTTTCGGTAGAAGGGGAAAAAGGTTTTTTTTTTTAAACCTACAAAAGGAATTTTCACAAGGTTTAAAGGGATTTTGGAGGTTTTTAAAGGGGAATGGAGGTTTAAAAGGTGAAAAGAAAGTTTTATGAAAAAAATGAGTGAAAGGGGGAGTTTTTAAGCCGTCTTTCTCTTGGTAAGCAACAAGGTTCTTTAGGAGTAATAATGGAACAGTAGTGAAGATTAACTCAGACATAAAAGATCATCATAAGACTTTAAGAACTCACAATTTGGATATGAAATTATTTCTTGAAGGCTAAAAAAAATATTTAGCCACCATTTGATATGACAAATTTTTATAGGTGGCTAACACCCGTGGTAAGCCATATCGCACAAATAGCTCAAAAACAAAATTATCACAAATTTTTCAAACATATCGCTAAATATTTTATAGTTTTCATTTTAGGAATAGTAATATTTGCCAAGGTTTCTGAACTTTAGAATAAATTTCCATCCTTAAAATTTTCCCTGATTCTTTCGTAGCTTTTGATAAGGCCACTGTTTCTACCCACTTTGTTATGTATTATGTGGCAACCGGTATGTAGATTTTCTGATTTGCTGGCGAGTTGAATGGCCCAAAAAATTCCAGTGCCCATCATTTGAATGGTTCTACTACCAATTGTGGTTGTAATGGAATTTCATCAGCTTGGCCCAGGCAGCCCATTCTTTGGCAACTATCGCAGGCTTGATCATATTTTTTTGCATATTTAAAAATCATAGGCCAATAATAACCCAATTGCAATACTTTGTGCCCCATTCTACAATCTTCAAAATGGCCACCACAAGGTTCATCATGACAGGGCCGTAGAATGTCATAAATCTCGTCTTCCCAGATGCATCTATGTATATGCATATCAACTCTCGTGTGAAAGAGATATCCACCGGTCCAGAAGAATCTATCACTGCGCCAAACAATCAGCTTTTGTTCCCTTGATGTTAAATGTCTGAGAAGCTTTCCTACTGATGGGTAGTTTGATACATCTGCATACCATGGCATTTTTACTGCTGCAACGAACAGATGTTCGTCAGGAAACTGATCATCCACTGCTAGTGTATCATCTATTTTGAGAAGTCTGCAACCACTTTCTCCTTTCCTAAACAGTCGTTGATATTTATATCGAATTCCTTCAAAAGAAACAACCAACGAGTTATTCTTCCATTTGTAATTGGTTTATCGGCAAGATATCTAATGGCAAAGTGATCAATATGCAAGAGTACTTGATAGCCAGTTATATAATATCTAAATTTATTGATAGCATAAATGATAGCCAAGAACTCTTTTTTGTCACTATATAGTTTAATTCAACAGGAGTGAGATTTTTGCTAATATAATAAATAGCATAGGGCTTTTTGTCTTCTTCTTGACCAATAACTGCCCCTATCATTGTGTCGGATGCATCCGAAAAAATGTGAAAGGGTAGCTTCCAGTTAGGACTGCGTAAGATTGGTGTTGTCAAGACCAGTTTCTTTAAATCTTTAAAAGAAGTGTCACATTTATCAGAGCAATGGAATCCAACATTTCTAGTTAATGCATACAAGGGTGCAGTGATTTGTGAAAAAACTTTTATAAACCTGCTAGTACCCTTCGTATCCAAGAAAATTGTGTACCTCTTTATGCGTACAAGGTGTGACTAGTAAAAGGATTACGTCTATTTTTTCCGGATCTACCTGTATTCCAGCTGTAGAGATGTAGTGTCCTAGGATTACTCCTTCGGTCATGATCATGTGTCATTTTTCATTTCTTAAACATAATCTGGTAGAAATACATCATTCCAATACCTTTTCTAGTGTTTCTAGTGCTTGATCAAAGTCATCTCCATATGGGCTAAATTCGTCCATGTAAATTTCAAGTCCTTCATTTATTAAATTAGAAAAAATGTTGAGTATGGCTCTTTGGAAGGTTGCTGCGGCATTGCATGGTCCAAATGGTAATACCCTGTAGGCAAATGAACCCCATGGGTAGGTAAAGGTTGTTTTACCATGGTATTTGGGGGCTATCTTGATCTGAATGTAACCATTGAACCCGTCAAGAAATGAAAAGAACCATTTCCCTGCCAATGTATCGAGGACTTGTTTAATAAAAGGAAGGGGGAAGTGGTTCTTCTGTGTTGCTTTATTCAATTCTATGTAATCCACACAAATTCTCCATTTACCATTATTATTAGGAATGACTAATAGGGGAGAGACCCATTTGCTGTCTCAAATAGGATAAATGAAGTTTACATCCAGTATCTTTTTCAATTCATCTTTTACAATGTCATTCAGATGTGGGTTTAGCCTTCGCTGAGGTTGCTAAATAGGCCAAGCCTCCTTGTCAGTATAGATGTGATGTGTGCATAACTTAGGATCTATACCCTTCATGTCTAGGTATTCCCAAGAAAATTCTCTCTGATACTTTTGTAGAACCTTTATGAGCCTTTGCTTTTGGTCACTATCCAAATTTCCATTTATATTTAAAATTTTAGCTGCCTCAATTTCAATTGGTATGTTGTTGCGCACAACGGTTGTGGGTATGCGTTGATTATCCTGGCTCAATTTCAATTGGTATAGTGCCCCTACCACTTGAATAGTGGGTATGGTTTTTTCTTTCCTTACCTGTTTCTTTCTGCACAACTCTTTAATTATCTTGGCATAGATAGGAATGTATTGTATAGCCTGCAAAAGAGGAAATTTAATGCAAAGGTTTTTTAATTCTCCTAAGATATAGAAATCTAGAGAGACTATTTTTCTAGGCAATGTTAATATTTCAGGGAATGGAGGGGTAGAAATCATAAGGTTTTCAGTCTTCCCTTGATCAACTATTTCCCTTCCCTACTCTACCTCCGTTTCAGTCATAGTTGTTTGTCTAGGCTTTGTTGAAGTTCCAGGTTCAAGTTGTGGTAGGGTCGTATCTTCTGCTAGTGAAATAACATGTCCTAATCTCAGCCTTAGTTGATTACATTTCTTCTTTTTAGTTTCGTTTTTTGGGTTTTCTACAATCGGAATTAGTTGAACTGACCTGTTGTTAGGATTAGGATTGGGTTGTGCTGGATTGGGTATGGAGTTAGTAATGTAGGTTGGTTTTTAACTCCTGCCCCATTGGTAGGTTGGTCATTCCTAGAGGTTGCTACCAGCTTTGAGGCCAATTTGTGGTTTTTGAAGGGGAGGTCGCCCACTTGGATTGATACGGAGTTTTTTCCAATAAGGGGGAGAAGAAGGAAAACTTGGTCAATTATTTCCTGAAGAGGGTTGTGTTGGCTAAGGCGGCATAGGAAATGATTGATATGGCCAAGTAGAGAAAGATGATTAGTTCTGCCAAGCTGTTGCAGGGTATTTCTCGTTAAACTGCGGAGAATAAAAGAACTGAGGCAGGTCTTGTGGCATACTTGGTCGTGCTTGTCATTTTCGACATTGGTTTATTAGATATACTGGTTCTATCTCTTCTTTTGGTTCTTTAAAAATTTCTTTCAACCTCGGAAGTGAAGGGAAATGGTCCGTGGTATGGTCCTTGGTGAAAATAGTGCATGTCTGGACCATGCCTAACAGACATTCCCTTTGGTTGTGCTTCTTCCAATAGCATAGGAAAAAGATGACCAAGTTTTGTTCTTCTATAGCTTGCTTCTGCTTGGCTTTCAGGACATCTAGCTATTTTGTCAAGATGCCCAAGATGTCAATTTTTAAATATTCTAAAGGATTACGAAATTTTGCTCTGGTCATGTTGCTACTGGAATGATTAGGATCCCTTGTATCTGAGTCTCGTTCAATTGGCCTGCTTTGTGTACTACCTCGAGAGCACCTGATACACAGTGAAATAATATCATCATATTCTTCTTAGTAGATGTCCAGTTTTCCCATTATTTTAAGTGTTTCAACCCATTCTTCTTTCATTCCCTTAATCATCGTTGCTTTTAAGATGTCTTTGGATAGTGTAGTATACGGAGACCTTTGTAAGTTATATTGAAATCTTTCGACGTATTCTTCTAATTTCTCATTGGATTTTGTAGACATATTGAAGATTTCATCTTTTAATTCTCGAGTCTAGCAATATTCTTGATATTTATTAAGAAAAGTGTTCCTCATATAGTCCCATTTATTTTTAGTTCCTCCACCGAGTCCCATGTAACAATGTAATGCGGTCCCCTTCAAGGTAGAGGGAAATAATTTCAGTTTTTGAGGGTTAGTGGTGTAGTCATATCCCCTACATAAGACATCGAATTCAAATAAAAATGCATCAGGATCTTCCGAGGTCAGCCCATGGAAGGTGGGGATGTTTTGTAAGGGAATGGCTTTCATAGAGACATTTGCAGCATGATCAACAATGGGATACTCCAATGTTGATGTCTGCCTCTGGTTTTGGTTCTGTTTATTTTCCATTTTATCAAAGACATGCTAATAATATTCAGGGATTTCTTGTTTTGGAGGAATAATCTTAGTGGAATTAGGGCGTTGATGTGGAGGAAGCCCTACAACATTTCCCTGATCTGGGATATCGAGTGTCTCTGTTTCGACTACTTTTTCAAGGGATCCAGGCCCTAGAGTTTTTACCTGTACTGCATTGATAGTGTCGCCCTTCCCCTTCCTATAAATTACAATAACCTTCCTCTCTCGAAGGATCAGTACTTACGTGATCAACAGTCTAAAGTCTATGTTCATACCCTTCTGTTTCACTGTGAATCTTGGTGTAGGCTACATATGGTGAGGTTGTTGCCTGAGGGAGTGTAGTAGGACTTTGAGTAGGAATGGTTTTGGGTCCTACAGATTCCTGGGATTTAGCTTTCTTAATGATTTCGAATATATATGTTTTTCTGCCAAGGATCACCTCTCCTTTGGGTTTCATAAATTTAAGTGGGTGATTTTGATTTGTTTCTATCTTTTTCTTCCTAGTCATAAAACATGAGAACCTATCCTACTAGCCTCTGTGCAATTGCTGAAAAGTGGGCTAGAGAGAAAGCGTTTTTCTTACCGGTACGCAGGTTCTTATCTCTCTTTTTCAATACCCAATTCTTCACAGCAAAACGAAAAAGAAATAAATTACATCACTCTTAAACACTCCCCAGCAACAATGCCAAAAATGTTGGGTCATAAAGGTGACTGTTACAGGAAACTTCAATGCTTCTCATTCAATTATCAACCCAGGGCAAGTCTTGTTATTTCAAGAGTGTGAGCATAGTATATGAAAGTGATATCAAAGGACAAATAATCTAAATTATCATAAGGAATACTATCTAATTCTCAAAGTTGAATAAAATCGAAGTGAAAGGGGATTATAGAATGCTTTTGACTATTCTGTCTAAGTGCAGAAAAGAGCAATGTACAATTTAACAACATATTGTGATGAATTGAACAACAATCCTAATAAATTGAACAAAAACTTGAAGAAATTTAAAAACAATTGTTTATCGAAATTTTGCATTGGAATTATATTTTAAATTAAGAAATGACATCTCTCTGAATCAAACAACACCTAGACACCTTGAAATAATAATTAAAAGATCCAATCTTTAACTATATAAAGAATTGAACAACAGTCATGCTAAGACTAATGAAACGAGTATGAAGCATTGGGAGATGATGAAATCATCTAAACAATTATGAAAATATTTATTGTAATCAAGAAAGCATGAATGATGAAATATTCTAATGAAAGAGAAAGTTGGAGCATCTGATGTTCAAAATTCAACCAATTAAATGATATCTCATGAAGTGCATTAGTCGATGACTGAAATTTAAGTTCTATAATTCAACGTATATCATAGAGGTTAGCGAAGAAAATCCTAGGGCTGGGCCCAAGACCACCATAAGTCTACCTCTAAGGAAAACTCAAAGATTGACTATTCAAAAATGCCGAAATATTTATTAAGCTGAAGATTAATACATTAATAAAACTGGACAATTATGTCCCTATACGTCTATTACAGAAGAAAATCTCTATTCAGATCTATCTATCTTGTTCGTCTTTGGCCTTTTAAAGGCGATTTCAATAGTGGTAACGTTCTTTTCCATACGGGATGATCCTGTTGCTCGTGGTTATCGTTTAAGTTCTTCAGATGTGGATGTGCCTTTTCGTCTTCCTCTGGCCCATGGGAGCCATTATGATCCCATTTGTTTCTCTTTGTCAGCTGTCTTCCAGTTATCATTAGTTCGACTTCTTTGCTTCCCTATAAATAAATATACAAAAAATCAATTTCCCGTTGTTAAACATCCCTTTTACTGTCAGTTCATTTTTTCCTGAATTTACATTAATTTCCTTTCTTTTACTGTTAAGATGAGGAAACATTCATAAAAATGCATAACAATTCATGGTAAAGATAGGATGAAAATGTTATTTATTCTCTACCCAACACTTAGCGCCCCTGGTCTCTTGATATGTTCATGTGCAATGTTATATGGGGGGTTTGGGGCTAAGCCCTGACCCGTACCCCTAAACCTTCGACGCATATGACATAAATAAAGTTTTTAACCTTTTTTTAATAAAAATACATGTGGCATAATTGTAATGCGGTGCACTGTTATGATGGAGGTCAACATGTTGAATCTTGCAGAGGTGCAGTTTTTCCTTCAACCAATTTTGGTGGCCCCCTTGCTTCCATGTGGTGGCCTCTGCTTGGGCCACATGGGATCATGTGGTTGGCCACCTTCCAAACCAATAAACATTCACCACCCAACACCAATCAAATTTGAACAAGTGGCACACTAGGATTGGCCCACTAGGCACAGTCACCCTTTGACCTGTCAACCATGCCCAGTTTGCTATATGAACTGTTGATTGGGAAACTTCCACATATTTTGCCAAAATTTACCTATTTTGGAAAATAAACAGAATGCATTTCTGGGAGCATATGGTGTTAGTTTTCTGCATAGTGAGTTGCACTAGATTCATAACAACGATATATACATGGTCCTTCAGGTTCCTTACCATTCTGACAATTTTCATTTTTTAGCATAATTTTGAGCATTTGATCACCAATTTTCATTTTTGAGCATACTTTCAAGAATTTTATCACATTATTCAGCCTATGTGGTTGAAAGATCCACTGCAAACTATAATTTTCTCATCCAACTAACTTCTCCTCCAAATAGGTTAAACACATACCCACTTGTAGATCTTCTCTTGTCTACATCTCCATCCCAGTTTGCATCGACAAAGCCACGAATGTCAAAAAATTTGTATAATCCTAGTCTTCCTTCATAGCACAAACCATAATCACTAGTGCCACAGAAATAAATGAAAACCCAATTCAATTTTGTCCAATGATTTTTCATTGGTTTTGATATAAACTTGCTCAATGCTCCCACTGCATGTGCAATTTTTGTTCTAGTACAAACCATTTCATACATCAAGCTATTGACTCCAGTTTCATATGGAATATTAACACCATAAATTCATAGAGGCAAAAGATATTATAGAATGTCAAGAAAACAATACAAATGAATATTTTGAAGGATAAATATATTATGAAGGACAAAAATTTAAGTTTCCCTAAGGTTCAGTCTGAAATTGGCAGGCAACGCACCAACAACAAAGATTTTTTTGCGTACAACGTGCTTAATACTTTAATAGTCGTGCAGTCTTGGGGATGATGAGAAGTAACCATCCAAGACCATTTAAAACACTTGGAAAATATAACTCTCTGTCAATTACAGTCCAATATAGCCGAATTTGATCCATCTTGATAAGGCTTACCGCCCACAAAGGAATCTATTGTCCTAATCTTGGGTCATTATCAATATTGGGCTAAGAGAGGGAAGAGAGTTAAAAATATTTCTATATAAAATGGCCATGGGAAGAGAAACATGAGACACATTTTTATGCTAGAAAAATTTCTCCATAGAAAACCAGCTTGCAAGTGTGGAAATAGAAGGATTAGAGAGACTAGCATGTTGGCCACAAAACATCTTAGTCAAGAAGAAAGCTTCATCATATGAGAGTGATCACCATCCTTTTGAGAGACGAAGGAGATAATTGTAGGGACATTAAGGAAAGGAAACCCCCTTTTCTTGAGTGTTTGAGCTCCATATCTCAAAGGAATCATTACAAGATAGTTAGCATTATATTCTTTATACCACCAACACCTAATAAAGGGAGATTTCTCCATTTTCTTCTATTGGGTATTTGCTCCATTTGAGCATTGTTATCTTATGTTTTTCAATTTAATTTCATGTTATTATATGCATTACTTACCTTCTGAGTTTTTTCTTAAATTTTTTAGTCTGCTCACAAACAACAACATCATCCTCTATGACCTTCTACAAGTAGCAATGTGGTAGCAACTGACTACTAGAGAGGTGCATTTTGGTACACTTGTGTAGAAAAAACACCACCATAGGAATGATGACCATACTGAGTTATTTTTATTATTTATTGGTTTTATCTATAGGTCATTATCCCTACTCACACAACTACAAAGAATTCAGAAATTCTATGAGAAATATTTACAACATTCAGTCTCTGTTCTGATAGTTAGAGAGTCCAAATTACTTTTTATCTTACGTAGTAAAGCACATTATTGTCTAACATGTTAATGTCCCATGATTTAGAATATTGGTAGACCAAATGCACAGGGTAACATCAGACCAGTCTTTGGAGTCCTGGGACCTAGCCTTCCTGGACTCAAAGAGGGATCTCTCTATTATGTGCAAAGGATATAAAATTGTTCTCTTTGGATGGTCGATTTTAGGCTAGTTGTTAAGTGTAGGGTTTGTTTGTTTGTTTGATTGAGGTAAGATGACTGAGTAGGATAAATGGAATGAGAGGTTGTCAAACATTGGGCTATGGAATCTATGAAGTCATTGATATCTCAAAAGTGAATTGGGGTACATCACAGGGCCAATCTAGTGTAGTCAATGGATCTTTAATTTTATGTGTGAGGTGAGATGGAAATTAAGTTTTGGGGAAACAAGGTAGGGAAAAGGGTAGTTAAGAATCCTTTGTCAAATACCTATGAACAAGAAGGTCTTGCATACTAATAATAAAAAGATACTAATCATGAGATAGGTCACACCATTTACCTAATGACAATACTTTTAAACAAATAAAGATTCAAGATAAACAATCTAGTGGAACAAAGGAAGCAAGAAAACTTATCTAACTTCAATGATTCTAATTTCAAGATTTGAAAACATATAAGAGACAAATAGCATCAATAAATGAAGAGGGAATGCCTAAAAATCATTCATTATACTATAAATAACTTTGATCCAATTTGATAATGATATACAAAGGGCAAGATCGAAACAAGACCTCTTTGGCTTAACCTAACAATCAATACATCAAAGAGAGATTTCAAGACAGAGTTTAGATAGCATCAAACAAGCAGGGCTTACTATGAATCATATTTGTAAACTAGAATATTAATCTAATAATGAAATAGAAAAGCTTATGTGGTCCTAAGACGTAACTAAGAATTCCTTAAGCTAACCCAGCAGAAGAAAACATAAAGACAATAGGCAAGCAGGAGGAGTGAGGTGCCTCAAACAACATTTCTCATCCTATACTCCTCTGAGATATTGCAATATAGAAATATGGACATATGATCAACTAGAAAACATGAAAAAATAAGAGATAAATCACCATTAACTAAACTCATGGATCCCTCAAGCAAGCCTTCATCAACATCAGTCAAGGAAAATCATCCACAAGCTCCACAACACCAAATTTCTCTTCAACTTCCAAAAGACATGTATTGCTCTCAAACACATCAAAATCCATCTTTTAAAATGAAGCCTCATGCTCTATATAAAAATAAAAGAGGAGAAAAACCCAATAGAGTATTTAGAATCCATTGGCTAAACATAAGTATCTCTATTGTCCTTGAGGCCTTGCAAGGCCCAAGGCACAAAATATCTAAAATAAATATCTTTTCAGCCATTTATAGCAAATAAATTGATCTTTAGGATTTGAGAAGCCTTTTAAAACTTGACAAAAGCACATTTTTACTTTTCAACCATATGAGTGCAACACTGTGTTCTAAAATGAAAGTTTATGCCAGGAGCGCAACACAGGAACAGGAAAAACGAGCCTTCTTGCAGCAGTGTTTTGAAGGCCTTCCTAATGTCGGAAAAGGCTCTGGGATGGCTTGCTGGAAATCCATTGAAGTATAATTTCCTAATATACCATTTTTTCTCCAATCTGACCCATGAAATGTGTCCAAAAATTGAAAATTCCAAGACTGGTAGGAGCACAACACATGTCCTGAAAAGTAGCCAGAATGATGAAAAAGTGAGTGTTTTGTACCCTTTTGAGGGACCAAAACAACTCCAATTGAGCTGAAACTTTCTGAGCATGTTGTATGAGTGATGAGGAACCCAAAAAGGTAACTCTTTCTTCCTGAATATTCCCTAAAAAAGGGCGTAGCACCAGGTGTGATACGCTCCTAGCCTCAAAATTTGCAGAAAACAAAATCCTGTCAAAAAACTCCCAAATTTGGTGGAAGTATGCCTCATGGGTCTTGGGAGACCTGTAGAGAATATTGAGCCAAAACACTAAGGTTAGCTTAGCTCTTTTCATTTTTTAGTGCTTGGATCTCCATTTGGGCCTTTTTGAGTTTTTCCCTTGCAAATTGGTTTCTTTGGGAATAATGCTTGGTCATTCTTCTTTGTAAATCCAAGTTCTTATTTTCCTTCTATAGCTTGGCCTCAAGGTTTATGTTAGCCCTCTCAAGCCATGATTCCCTATCATGTTTAATTTCTAGTGCAAGGAGTTCCTGGAGGGAATGTTGTTCTGCTTGGGCTGATTCTTCTTCCCTTTAATTTTCCAATGCTTTCTTTAGACCCATAGTTCTAGGTCTCCTTCTAGTTTGGCCTTCCTCATCACTACTCTCCTCATAAGTGCCCATGAACTCTTTCAATTTCACCTGTGCCCTTTCAGCTTCTTTCTGGTACCTGAGTGTTCTTGTTTCATGGATGACCTGTTGGGCACTCATTTTCTTGTTTTGTGTTTGATAGAAGTGAATGACATCTTTTTCTCTTTCTAATTCAGCCTCCAAGTCCTTGATTTTTGCATTCATGTCTTGGAGGAGGGAGTTTGAAATTCTTGTTTCATTCTCATCATCACTGTCTATGTGAATGAGTTCATATTCTCTTTCTTTTTCATGATCTTCCTGTTCATCTTCCACTTTTTTCTTACCTTTTTCCAATGGTTGAGCTGAAGTACATGGCAAGGTCCCTTGCCTCATAGAGGTAGTAAACACTTTCCTTGATCCTCTTTGGTAAGTGAGAGTACAAGTTTTAACATGTTTCACTTCATCTTTTGTGATATCAAGGCTGCTTTCTTGAGAGGCATTTTCACTTTCCCCCATGCTAGTATCACTACCTTGATATTCACCATTGTCATCGTCTTCCATGTCCTCTACATTGTCATATTTTTTATTGTCATGGTTAGAGGTGTCATCATCACTTCTTGGTGCATTTTCATCCTCTTAGCTACCCTTTGAGGTCATGGGATCACTGCTGTCACTTTTTTTAGGGCTATCAATAATTAGGCTTTCTTCATTATGACTTTCATTAGCCCTTTCACTATTTGGCCCAACGTCTTCATTATTTGGCCCACTATCTTCACTTTCAAACTCTGCCTCTATCTTTGCATCTTCATTCTCTGTATTATTGCTTGCATTTTCTGTGTGGTCACTATCAGAAGCATCTTCATTATTTTCTTCATCTTTGCTATGCCTACTACCTTTGCCTTCAGAATTTGTTTCTTCATTATCACTGCTTTGCTCATGAGCACTGTCATGATCTTCTTCTTCACCATAACTGTCATTTTTTGTTTGTTCATCATATGTTTCTCCATCAATACTTGGCTCACTATATTCACTGTTTTACTCACTACCATTTCCTTCAAAATTTGTCTCTTCTTGACTGCTATTTTCATCTTTGTCACTGCTCTTTTTATCACTGCTATTGTTCTCATTTTTTTCTTTTTTACCTCCATTATTTGTCTCATCAAAATCTGCCTCTATCATTGGGTTGTCATTGATTTCCTCATCTTTATCTAGCTCACTTCCTTTGCCTTCTTGTTCACTTTTTGATTCACTGCCTTTGTCACTACTTTCTTCTTCATCAACACTTTCTTCTTTGTCTTCTTCCTCATCACTTTCTTCACTTTCATCTTTCTCTTTTTCATCACTTTCTTCACTTCAATCTTCCTCTTTTTCATCACTTTCTTCACTTTCATCTTCCTCTTTGTTATTATTTGTTTCTTCCTATTGACTTTCATTTTCTTCTCAATTGCCATGTTCATCTTGGTGTATGTTTTCTTTCTCTTTGTCACTGCTATCTTCTTTTTATGAGGCTTTAGGAGAAGGTGAAAGATGGAGGTTTGTTTGAGGAGAGGATTCATGTGAAGAGGATGAATCATGATCAGTGGAGGGTGATGGAAGAGTGGAGGAAGGTGGATGGGATGATGAGGGTAAACTTTGCAGAGGAAGAGGCTGTAGATTTGTGAAAACACCATGGGCGATGAAAAATTCCCATGGGATGCCTTGTTGCTCAAATTGGTGTAAGATAATCATTTTGATGAGGGACTGACAGAAACGACTTGACATATGTTGTGAGGGAGGCCTCTTTTGCACAATGGATGACATTTTATCAATACTTTTACAAAGGTAGTAGGGAAAATTTAGTAGTTTGGCCCTAGTGAAATGCATAAGTAGTCTTACATGGTAGGAATAGATTCTGTTAAACCTACCCTCATAGGTGAAGTATTTCATAATTATTTTCATTAAAGGAGCATATCTGTCCAAAAAATGAGAAAAGGGGAAAATGGTTTTGCAATTAGCTTGGAAACTTGGTTTTAAGAAGGGTTGATAATGGCTTAGGTCTAGATACACATGTTTGAACCATTTTTCTCCCATGCAAGGTATTCGAGTGACCATAGAGATTGCATTGGTGGTCAGCTCAAGATTCACTCCAACTAGATGTACTTGGTGGTCATGGAGGTTAAGAACAAAAATTTTGGTCAACTGAGGGTGACTTTGGACTCTCTGCACTTTCTCACAGAACTCATAGCATCCTACTTCTTGGAAATATGAAACTATAATAGGACAGGCTGTCAATTCTTTAGTGTTTATAGGCTTAAAGCTATTTGCTTTTCCACCCTTCCTCTGTTGTTCTCTAGGCATTTGGCCTCTTTCACCACGCTCAACACTGCCTCCTCTAAGCATTTTGTCCTTTACTTTTGCCTTTGAAAACAAAACCCTGATCTGCTTGGGAGATGATATGGAGAGGGAAAATGAGACGTTAATGAGAATGAGATAGGTGGTGAAAGAAAATGGAGGAGAAGGATGAGTGAAGAAAACTAATTTTGGCCTCAGTGTGTTCTTGGTATGTAAATGGATGGGTTCCCTTTGAATCAACAATTTTTGCTACCAAGGGGACCTAACCTTTCTCCCTCTAAGGTTTTTTTATTTTATTTCTTTAATATAACACTTCACATTTCTCTATATTTGATCTTTAGATAGTATGAAAAGATAGGGAAGAACAAAATACCTTCGAAACATCTTTCACAGCTAAAGAAACAGGCTCAGAAATGCATCATGGGGCAGTCAGGCACCCTCTGCACGACCTGTCAGGCAGCCCTGAACGGACAGCAGGAGCGCAACATGGGTGAGCTTTGAATGAGTAGTTGTGTCCTCCTGCACGAGGTATCAGGTCTTCCTGGGCAGCCCTGAATGTGTAGGAGCTTAGTGTCAGGCGCCTCTGCATGAGTTGTCATGTCTTCCTGGGCAGCCATGAATGCCCAGGAGCACAGCGTCAGGCACCTCTACATGAGGTATTATGTGGCTGGCACCCCTAAAAGCACATGAGCGCAGCGTCGGGCATCTCCACATGAGGTATCTTGTCGCTACTGCACGGTGCATGCCTAGGAGCATAACGCTTAGGTGGTCTCTGCACGAGGTATGGTTGATGCTTGAATGCCAGCCGGGTGTTGGGTTCCTCTTGCACGTAGCACTACTACATAGGCGCACAATGCCCCTTTGGAAAATACACAAGCAGCATGTACATGTGCGTAGCACGACCTTTCATGAGCGTAGCGCAATAAGGTTTTTGCCCGAAAACCCTGCCAGAAACCCTAAAAACCCAGAACTCCTTCCACTCTTTTTTTCATATGAAGAAATGGTGTTGAGTGATGAAACTTGTGATGGTTTTATACCCTTGAAAAATTAAAAACAAAATGCACCTTGACTAATGCTTTTATTTTTTCCTTTTTACTTTCATTGATATTTCTTTAATCTATCCTTTTGGTGTAGTGAAAAAGTGTGCCTAAATAAGACATATAAGTCATCCCCTGTCATGATTTTTTAATCTTTGCCTACTTTCATCAAGGAGGCCCATCACTTTGATTTATTTCTTCAATGAATCTTTAATTTATGCACAGTTCTGCTTATGTATCTATGTCTTCATGATCCTTTGTATGCGATCTTCGTTGGACAACACCTCATAGCCAATTAGTCCTGAAACCATGATACTCTTTGTGAACTTAGGCATGTTGTGTCTCTTCTGTTGTGGATATCCTTGATTTTTGGCTTCTTACCCTACCTTTCTTCTAGTGATAACCATCGTAAAGCATTCCTGCACAATTGCTTCAATATTGGCTACTGTCTTTTTGTATACTTTATGATCTGATCTAGGAGGTCCTTTTGAAACTTTTTATACCCTTTGGAAAATCATGAGCTCGTATTCTTTTCATTTGATCTCACCTTTGAGCACATGTAAAAATAATGAGTTTAGGAAACCAGAGCAATGCATAACCTAAGAGACCCTACATGACCTATTGGGATGTCCTTTGGACTATGTGTTTGGTTGAAAACTTGCATCAGGGTTTGGATGCGTGAAACATGGTTTTGACAACTCTTGATGCATTTCCATCCAAGAAAATAAAATCTTTTATTTACCTAAAGAGCCTAGAAAGGAAGTTTAAAATGACCACTGCTTGAGGCACTTGGTGAGTAGGGGAAAAGCTTTGGGCTACTTGGCAAATCGAAGTGTAAACGTAGAAGGCTTAGGCAATCATAAATAGAGTGGTAAAGTCAAAGGTGGCAATCATAGTGAGAATGAGGGAGATAATTCCATGATTTGGTCTTCTCGGAGTGAGAGATTGTCCATGCCTCGGTAGAGTAGTAGAATAGTGAGAAAATTATCCTAAGGGTAATGAAGGCAGTGAGATTTCTAGAACTCACGAGATTCTTGAATTTTGTTTCTAGAAATCTAGGATAAACATTTAGTCATCTGAACAGGTAAAATTTACTGATGACTAACAGTGGCTCCACTTGGGGAGGGCAACTCCTTTTTAAGGAGGTGTCCAAAATTTCAAATCTCTTGGTTTATGAAGACTAGTGCCTCATCCATTGGGAAGATTTTTCAAAAACAAAAACAAACTACCTACTTCTACACTTATTTCTTTTGAGAGTTCAAATTATGCTAGTGAACTCTCCTTATTCTCTACCTAGACTATTTTACTGTCAAGATTAAGCAGTATGACATACTTCATTCTCTATGTTATTGAAAAGAAATTTAAAACATGATTTGAACCAGGATTAGACAATCTGATTCATCATGAGTTGTGGCATTGAGACAAGCTACACACAAACATTATTTTCATAAGCAAAAAAAACTAGAAGGTGTGAGGGCTATGTTTCATAATTTGCTAATCATCCCTATCCTTCACCTTGGTTCAGATTTAAGCATGTGGAACTCGTATCTTTCATTCCTAATATATTTTCTTTTGACAAGCAATCTTAAATTATTTGACCAACATTATTTCACTAACTTATCAGCAATAAATTTAAAACATGTTTAGCCATGATTATGCCATATGACTGAACAAGACATTCTTTTTGCATCAGTAGTGGAATTTAGGCTTGCACACTTTCAGTACTACTATTTTTTGGGTATGGGGTTGTACCTTCTTTTCAAATCTACCTTTTTTTCTATTTTTTCTATGTTTTTGTGTTTTTCTTCTTTATGGCCTTTTATTAAACAATGGTATGTAAAATGAATGAAAATTTTAAAACTAAGGGTTTTTATAGCAATGGTACTTGAGCATCCTGTCTTCAAAATTATATCCTAACATTATTTTTCCATTCATCTCTTTTAAATGAAAATCATAGCTACCTTCATTTGAAAACATGGTATAAGGATTTTCCCAAGAATTTTCAAACAATCCATGTTCTCTTTGGTGTTTCTTCTTTGAATCTTTCTTCCCAAATTTGTTTCTGTGAAAGACCTTCCTTAGGTAGAAAAGGTATTCTTTATCATCCTTAAAACAAATGATGATTTCATTAATTTATACCACAGTGAAAAAATTACAAACAGGAGCCATAGTTCTTCAGGAGGTGTTTCCAACACCTTTTAGCTCAGGAAGAATTTGGTTAAACATGTAGTTGCTCCAAGGAAACTTGAAAAAATATTTAAGTTGATTGATCTGAAGTGGTATCATCTGATAGTAACATGAAACACTATCATGTAATGACACTTTGTTAGAAACCCCTACCTTTTGTAAAGTATGATCTATCTTGGGAAAAAGGTATTTTTTCTTTAAGGAGAGTCGATCTAGGTACCTAAAGTCTATACACAACCTATGTCCCTTTTCCTTATTTCTATGTGACATTAATTGCTAAAGGTTTTTATGATCATTTTTGAAAGGAAGGCTTTTCAGAACAATGTTTGAGTTACAAGGTTTTAAACTAGCCTCCCTACATACACAAGAATTCTGAAACCTTTTGTACAATCTTGAATTTTTTTTTTTTTTGTGCAGTGATAAAATTCTAAACAACTCAATCATTTTAGGTTCCTTAAGGCTACCCATGCTATACTCCTCCATATCAGCTTTGGCAGAGACCTCATTGGTATTTATAGCAATATTTGTGGGAGTTAACAACTCTTCTGAAGGGACAAAACTCTTGGATGATAAAGTATCTACGTACGGTAAAAAAATGAGACTATCTTGATCCATATTTCTAAATATTTTTGTTTTGTGAGTGTATTTTAGTACATCTGGACTGACAAAAGGAGACAATTTTGTTTCTGGGGTTTGTCCTTTATTTGAGCAACCTTTTTTAGATTCTAAACTGATTGTTGGTTTTGAAATTTCATTCTCAATTTGCAGAAAATCATGTTCAGTTTTATCATGATGTGGTTGTTTAGGGTCGTGATAGTTTTGACTGTCGCACTCATCATAGAGGGAATGATTTTACTGTTGTAGTGTGCCTATATCTATTTCAACTTCACTTACCTTTTCATCAATGTACTCTTCGGTATGTATAATAAAACAATCAAGACCCGAATGTATGGAATAAAGTGGTGTATTATCTGGCATTTCTTGACTGCTAACCATATACATCATGTGTGACTCTCGGTATAATCTTTTTGTTTGTGTAAACAGCTCTAAAAATATAAGGAAAGAGATATCAACGCCTTATAAATAAGGCACTTCGAGGGGGCAACCTCCAATACATTACATAAATGAACAATTCTTGGATTATACAATTTACAAAACCTCCTTTCTATATATAGGAGTCCATGGGGCCATAATGTAATCCTAGTGGGCCACAATGTAATCCTAGCCGACCTAACAATAATAATTTAAGGGCACAATAAGAATAAAATGGGGGTTACAAGGGTACAATAATAACAATAAGGGGGTTACACTAACAACAATAAGGGACTATACTAGTAATATAGGGACCTAAAATGCCCCTCTCGTTCAAAAAAGTGTTGTCCTCAACACTTGAGTAGCCCTGGGTGCTTCTGTATAAAATTCTCATCCTCCCATGTAGAATCTTCAGTGGGTAAGTTCTTCCACTTGATGAGATACTCTGAAATTGATCGATTCCGTAGTTGTCGAGTTCCTGTTTCCGTGACCACTTCAGGTTCCAATATGATTTTTCCTTCCTCATCAAGTTCTAATAATATTGTTTGAACTGGAAGATTTTCACCGATAACCTTCTTTAAGCATGAAACATGGAAAATTGGATGTACTCGCAAAGAAGAAGGAAGCTCCAATTTGTATGCCATAGTACCAATCTTTTGAAACACCTTGTAAGGACCATACTAATTTGGCGATAATTTATTAGCCTTCTTTTCTTTCTTGAGGGACATTTGTTTGTATGTTGTAGCTGTAAAAATATCCAATCTCCTCCATCAAAACTTCTCTCGTTGCGATGTTGATCTACCTGTTGTTTCATTCGATTTTGTGCCAAATTCAGGTTACCCTTTAAGAGTTGGAGAACTTCTTGCTGATGCTCGATGTGATATTGTTCGAATTTTCCCTTCAAGATGATGTGATGGATGGTGGATGATATCCATAAAGTGCCATAAATGGGGTCATTTTTGCTGCAGTATGGAAGGAAGTGTTATACCACCATTCAGCAAGAGGTAACCACTTGACCCATTGTGTTTGTTTATCAGATACAAAACAACAAAGATATCCTTCCAAAAATTTATTTACTATCTCAGTTTTACCATCAGATTGAGGATGATAAGATTATCTATGAGCTAATTGAGTACCCAAACAAGAAAATAACTCCGTCCAAAAATTTATAGTAAAAATGGGATCTCTGTCACTCACAATAACCCTTGGGATTCCATGTAGCTTTTGAATTCTATCCATAAATGTAGTAGCAACTGTACTTGCTTTAAATGGATGAGATAATGCACAAAAGTGTGCATACTTGGTAAGTCTATCAACTACCACCATGATGACACTCTTTCCTTCGGACCTAGGTAAACCTGTGATAAAATCCATTGAAATCTCCTCCCAACATTGACTTGGAATGGATAAAGGTTGTAGAAGTCCCGGGGTCTTAATTGTCTCAACTTTATTCTGTTGGCAAACCAAACATTCCGTCACAAAATTTTGAATATCGGATTTAAGGCCATCCCAAAAAAATTCTTTCTTCACCCTTTGGTAAGTTTTTAAAAATCCCAGGTGTCCTCCTAAAGGAGAAGTGTGCAATTCCAGAAGAATCTTTTGTTTTAGTTGGGAATTCTTACAAAGATATAAGCGATCTTTGTACCATAAGGAATCATTTTCCAACTAAATGTATCAGATGTACTAGGATCTTGCTGCAACTTTTGAATGAGTGTCCATACATCTTTGTCCTTCTTCCATTCATCTCTTGTTTCGGTTATCCAATCTGGTTGGATAATAGAAATGGCACAAAGCAATGCTTCCACCTCTTCATTCTTTCTTGAGAGTGCATCTGCAACAACATTAAGCTTTCCTTTTTTGTAGATTATTTCAAAGTCATAACCCAACATCTTTGTGACCCATTTTTGTTGCTCTTCTGACGATAGTCTTTGTTCCAAAACGTGTTTTATACTATCATGATCATTTTTTACCTTCAAGTGTCTTCCCATTAGGTAAGTTCGCCATTTCTTTAGTGCATGCAGTATTGCTAACA
>CM076581.1:954449484-954562670 GCA_034641835.2 Pinus albicaulis | reverse complement strand
TAGTACCGTTTGTTCCACCCCTTATGATTTGGTACTTGGAGATTCAGTTACTTATTTGATCAGACATCCAGTTGCAGCATCCTTGATCAGATTTTTATATGTGATACTTGGACATTGATTCAGACTTATACTTCCGGGCCATGCTCAGATGATTCATTGTGTACTTTCAGTTCAGTTATACTTGTATACATGTTGGATCTATTCAGTACTTTCTATATGATGTATTTTTGACCGAGCATGGGTATGCCCGCCTCAGCATGAGTTGACTCTCTGTTTTCTTTCATTGGTTTTTGGCAGGCTGAAATCTGGTGAAGTCCTCTCTTGTCCTTGCGAAGTCCTTTCTATGTGCATAATACATTTCGGCCATCATGTACCCCTTCTGACCTCATATATTAGGGGGCATCTGTTATAGCATCATTTCTCACCTTCATATGATTCATGATTTCTTTTATGGCTTTGGGCACCCATTCCTACAGACTTTGACAAATTCACTTAAAAACAGTGTAAAAATCCCCATACGCGATTATGCCCAGACTTTTCCGCGTGTATACGCGAGTCCACATGCACTTTTACGCGTATGCCATTAAAATCATTAAAAAAATATATAAAAATTCCCTATTTTCGGGCTGGGTTGATGGTTACTCAGGTAGTTCAACCACCCCAGCACGTGGCCAACTGTTTCCAACTGTTGAAACTACTTGGAGGGAGTATAAAAGCCCCTCATGTGCATGGCCTAAGGGAGAGAGATAAATTATTGATATTATACTCTGTTGGTATTCCCTATCCAAGTCTGAATTCCCATGCCTCCTGCACTTCCCAGTTCATTATAGGAAACCTTTGTTTCCTGGAGATGCTCATCTTCCTATATGTCATCTCGTATGCACCAGTTTGGAAGGAATCTTAGCGAGGCAAGGGTGGGACGGATCCGGACGACGGTCTGCTCGAAGATCATGGAAGGATTCAGGTGATCTCTCCACTCGTTATTTCTATACATGCTATTTATAATACAGAAGTACCATCTTGTTCCCGAAATATACGTGTTAGTGTCTGCTTACATATATGAGAAAATTGTTATTTAAGCATTCATTATGGTTTATTTAATGTTTCATATGAATTTCACTAACATTTAGAGTAGATATATGCTGTACAACCAGTTCTTCGTGCTTGTTTCTTCTTGTCTTTCAGGTTAAGAAGGAAGAAGGGTTGCTGGGGGTTTGGACTCCGCGGGATCTGCTTCAACCGTAGGACCTACGGGTAACTTCCTCGATCTACTCTATTTAGTTTTTCATGAACATGTATGGTTGTGTGAGTCCTTCTTAAGTAGCATGCCCTGCTCTGTAGAGGTTTAAACCCAACAAACCTCTAGGGTGATTTTCCCCGAAACACTCAGCTATCTTTCCCTGTAAACATTTACCTTTAGACCTTGATGCTGATATGACTACTTGACACATTGAATCCATTTTCCCAATGGGACATGGATCTATAGCTATCCATATAAGTGATTTCACCACCAACTCAAATCAAAACCCCAAAACTAATTTGCCCTATATAACTAGCCTAAAATCAATTATAATCAAAAAAGTTAAATCATATAGGGAGAGCCCTCTCTGAGCATTAGGAAGGCTAGATAATAAGGCTTAAAAGTAGGTTTGTGGTTACCTCTGATATTCTTTAAAGCTAAAATAAAAACTCTCACAATTTTTGAGAGTTATTGGAGGGATAACACAAGCAAAATTCCATAGCATCCATCCTTTGAAAATTATTAAAATGGGACTCATATTTCCACTAAGGTCAAAATACTCCCTTGGAGTTCGAATTTCCAACAAGAAAGTCAAATACATGCATCTATTCAAATTCTTATACACACTAGGGAGGTTACTCAACTATTTCCTCCTTTTCCTAAACATCATGAGAGATATCCTTAAAGCATTAGATGGAGGATAAGACATCTATTGAACTCCATTTTTAGCATTTAAATTTACATTTTGACTTTAACATTCATCTACTTTGACCTTTTTTTGGAGAAAATTACACAGTGAAGATTTAATTAAAATCTCAAAAAATTGGAGAAGTGGAGTGTCATCTTGGAGGCCATTTTTAGGCACCTTCCTCAAGAAAAAATTGAAACATGAAATAACTTTAAACTATACATGTCTATCAATTTTCCTGAACAGCTTTAATTTTTTAAAATGACCCATGGGAAGGCCTTCAAAAACTCATTCTCCCAAGGTGTCTCCAGAGGCGCAGCGCCAATAAAAAAAGAGGGGCAAAAGGTTGATTTTTGACCCCTTTTACTCATTTTTCTCAAATATGAGCCCTAAATAAAAAATCTGAGAAAATGAATTTTTAGAGGAGGCCATAAGATTTCTAGAAATTTCAACCATTTTTCATTTGGAGCTCTGAGGAAAAATCACAGTGCCAAGGCATTGCGCGTCTAGACCTAGTGAAATTTCTGAATTTTCCAAATTTGCAACAAATTTCACCAAAAACAAATTGCTCCAAATCTTCCCAAAATTTGTCCAAAAGTGCCAAATGAGATGTGCTATGCTATCATAGAGGCATAAAAAATAATATATAACTTACCCATCTCCTTTTGGCTTATTAGGGTTTCCTTTAGCTTATCTAGTAATTGCTTTATCTTGACATTACAAATTTTGTTTCTTGTGTGGTGATGGTCAACCATGTGCCTCGACATATGATTGTCCCTATTGGCCTTGTGAAGGAGATTCTTCAAATGAGTGTTCACTATATCAAGCCAAGACTCCTTGTTCTCATTGATTTCTTTGGCCATTCTTTCTTCAAAAGTCAAATCTTCATGTGGTGGATTTTTCTTTTTTTCCTTCTACAATGTTCTTTTGAGACCCATGGTCCTTGGCCTCTTCCTCCTTACTTGATGTTCATGCTCATTAGACACATCATTCTCATCATGGTCAGCCATTGATTTTCCTTTCTCATCATGTTTTATTGCCTCAAACTGCCTTTTCTCCAAACCAATTGTTTTTCCTTCAGCTGTTGGTTTTCCATCAGAATCACCATGATCATCATGGTCAGCCATTGCTTTTCCTTTCTCATCATTTTTTATTTCCTCAAAATGCCTTTTCTCCAAAACCAATTGTGTTTCCTTCAACTACTAGTTTTTTTTCTCTATAAATGAAATTACAAAGTTTTCCCTTGCCAAGTTATCTTGGAGCTCTTTGATATGAGCATCCTTGTCTTTGATTACCACCTCTAGGTTCTCATGCTCATCAGTAGCTTCCATGTCTACTAGGTAAAAATCATGTTCTTCCTCATGCATGGATGTGTCATGCTGCACTGATGGTCATCCTTGTTCTCGTGAAGTAGGCTTGGCCCCTTCCTCAATTTGAGGATAAAACACAAGCCTCCTGCCTCTCTGATAGGTCTGAGTAACCTCAAGCCTAGGCCTCTTTTAAACTTTAGCAATTTTGATTGATTATCCAACCTCCATAGGTTGTGATGACATTATAGGTGATATTTTTTGCCGCTAATTTGGTGTATTGGTTGTGTGCATTTTCAGGGCTGCGTCAATGAAGGTATCCCATGTCATGTTATTCTCTACCAATAGATGGAGAACTATGACCTTCAACAAGTTTTTATGAAAGAGGCTAGGGCAATGTTCTGTGTTTTTGACTTGCACCTTTTCAGACATCTTGATCACACTTCTAAACAAGAAATTGCTTAAATTGAGAGACTTCACTGCTATGAAGTGCATGAGAAGTCTAATTTGATATTGGTACAATCTAGAAAACCTACCTTCACATGTGAAAATTTTCATTACAACCTTCATCAACCATGCATACCTCTCCAACAAGTATCTGAATGGGAAAATATGCATATGAGCCTCTTTTTATTGTGATTTTATGTAGGGTTTATACTGCTCAAGGTCTAGGTTCATGCCTTTGAACCAAACTTCAACATGATTTCTTATTCCTATAGCAAGAGAGATATCATCTACTGAAAATGTGAAATCAATCCCTGCAATGGTGGCCTTTTTCTCCCTTAAAATTGGTGGCAAACAAATCTGTAAGTTGTCATGGAAACCTACCTCCTCCACTCTTTGACAAAACCCTAGCCAATTGAAATCTTCAAAGCATTTTCTAATGAATGGTAAGGAAGTGATTTCACTACAATTTGATGGCTCATACCTCAGTATCTTCACCCCGTTGTGGTGTTTTCTTTTCTATGATGGTGAAGAATCTACTTCCATGATTGAAACCTTAGATGATAGGAGGGAAAAAGCATGAAAAAGGAGTAAAGGGATGAAATGAGGGAGTTAGGGTAGGGAGATGAGAGTAGGAAAATTTAGGGAGATGGGAAGGGGTCTTAGGGATCTTTAGGGAGTGAAGGGAAATGAGTGAGGGAAATGGGCTAGGAAATTTAAACACGTTCCTAGCTAGGGAAATTTCCTAAATTGGTAGAATATGGCTAGGGTTTATAGGAAGATAAGAAAAAGGATGGGAAATGGCTATGTGATGGATGGAGATGGTGTATAAACTACAAACAGAGATGTAGGGACAATGAAACTAGGTTTTAAAGCATTGATCGATCATTTGGAGACTAACACCATGAAATTCATGCAAACCCTAGGACACTAAGATTGGGATCATTTTCTTGGCATACAAAGAAAAGGAGGGCATGAAAATGAGTAAAATTACTTATGATAGAGCTTGGAGGTGGAAAAATCTGGAGTGGAGCATTGAAAAGATGAATTTGGTGGTCAAACGGAAAATTTGGGTAACTATTCCCCATGCACAGTGCAAGCCACCTGGAAAACCCTAGGAAACTATGCTTGTGATCATTTTCTTGGCATAAAAAGAAAAGGAGGGCATGAAAATGAGTTAACTTACTTTTTATAGAGCTTGGAGGTAGAAAAATCTAGAGTGGAGCTTTGAAAAGCTGAATTTGGTGGTCAAATGGAAAATTTGGGAAACTCTTCCCCATGCGCAGTCCAAGCTACCTATGCACAGTGTAGTCTTCCTATGTGCAATGCCTTCTTATAGAAGCGTGGAATAGTGTCAATATGCGTATAGCCGGTGAATTTTTCCCAATTTGAGGTAAAAAATCCGTGTTTTCTTGCCAAATGAAGGACGAGCTCGATGATGAGAGGTAATAAGAGTGTAAATGAAATGAGCTTCTATCTTTTTGGCTCTTTAATAAACTTGAAATGACTTCCTTTTGAGGGATAATGGGCCCCACCTGTCTTTTTCTAGCATGTCTTTCATGTTTTAAGCTTTATAACCTTTGGAATTTGTAACCTCAAACTTTTTGTGGCTTCTTTGGAACATTGAATCTCTTTGGAACTTTGAATTTCAAATTTTAGGAACATGAATTACTTATTACATATAGAAAAGTAAAATTACATTTTGAAATCAAAATTTATTGAATAGAGTAGCCTATTACCACTCCTCCAATTGCCAAATTTTATGCATGAATTAATATTTTTGGTGACCTTGAAACCCTAATGACCTAATGCAGACACTGAACTATATAAAATCATGGTGATGATGACTGAAATGATGATGAAAATATCTAAATGATGATACACTCATCTGAGTGGTGACATGGATTAGCGAATAAAAATTTTAGAAGGAGTGGAAAATAGTCCTAGACATAATTCCCAGTGACCAAATTTTTGCTTGAAGACATAGTGAAATAAAAAAAGTTTGACTATGGGACCCTAACAAGACATGATAATATTCCATGACAAGATGTAAATAATGACACTAACATTGGCTCCAACTGGGGATGGCATCTCCTTGGAGGTTTCAAGAACGATGTAGACCAAGTAGCCTTACCATTCGGCATGGAGTCAAAGTTTTAAAAACCAAACTAAATAATGAAAACTTAACATGATAAACTGACTGACTCTGATTGAAATAAAAAATTGCAAAAACTATTCATGGCAGTATATCACTGAGACTTGAGGGATACAAATCCTGATGAAAACCACCAGCCTACTAAAGACATAGGTACAATCATGTGAAGTGATCCTACTAGTGTAACCAATCTAGCAGATGGCTACTTAATAAAATCCTACTCACGCTTTCCTAGAGTAGGCAGAGAAAACAAAAGGTAGGACACTCTGAGTGTCCACTGAAGACGTCCTCATGATGCATAAATTCAAGAAATACATCATCCCTATTGACTGTAGAAAATCAGTGTAAGGATCTCCAATAATTTTAAATTTTACCTTGTCTCGAGATCTATCAAAAACACAAACGCACCCTTCATTTTGATCTAAAAGAGCACTTGGAAGTTGGTTGTTGATTCATAGGAAGGCATAGGGAAGTATGACCTTCTGCTACCTGAGTTTTGGTTGTAAATTCCTAAAGAAGAAACTTTGACTCTATCTCTTGCATACTATCTATCTTAGGCTCATACTCCTCAAATTCATAGTCTAAATCATCCTTGAATGGAAAACATTTTTGTTAAACATGACAACCTTATCCTATTCATGAAAGAAAATAGTCCCTATTAGTTGGTCTCTTTGCATGAAATAATCATCACAAATTGGCTTACTCACAAAGCTCATTTCCTTGGAACAAGCTAGCTTTGTGGAAGGGAGACAGATTCTGGATGGTACCATCCCTACAAATTGATCCACTCCCTGAAAAATTCCAGGAAGCCAGGGATGATGATCAAACTTGACATGGCTAAAGCCTACGAAAAATTGAGCTAGAAATACATAAGGAATATGATAAAATCTTTTGCGTTCTACCACAACTGGGTGAAATGGGTCCTAAAATTAGTGTCATCAGCATTTTTCTATATTTTGGTAAATGGCTCCCCATCTTCTACTTTCAAGGCATCAAGGGGAATTAGGCAAGGTGATTCTTTTCCCCCCTTTCTATTCATTATGATGGTGGAAGGGTTTGGCAGAATATTGAAGGCTAGCCAAGAGGAAGGCAATATCTGATGGCTAGGATTGAATGAGGGGGCATCCCACCATCCACATCAACAATTTGTAGATGACACGATGCTAATGGGGTAGGCAGCGGTTAAAGAGGCACGATGATTAAAATAAATCTTGGATTTATTTAAAAGATCTAGTGGTCTGGAAGTAAATAACGGGAAATCACAAGTCTACTTCTTCAACACCCCTGTGATAACACAAAATAACATTATCAAAATCATTTTCTTTGTGGAAGGCTCCCTCCCTTCAAAATACTTGGGATTCGCATTGATAGGCTCTAAGGAAAGGTATATAACTTTGACTGAACTCTAAGGTAAGATGACAGCCAAGGTGGACAACTAGACTCATCGGGCATTAGACCTTCCTAGACGAATAACTCTAGTAAAGTTGGTGCTTTAGGTGATGCCAATGTACCTCTTCTTGGTCCTTGCAGCCCCAAAATCAGTTCTTAAGAAAATAAGGGCTATTCAGAGAAACTTCTTCTGGGACAGCACTAATAACAAGTAGAAATGGGCACTGGTTGACTGGAAAATATTATGCCTTCCTAAGGAAGCGAGAGTTCTGAGGCTTAGGGATTTGGAAGTAAGTAATCACGTGTTGGGGTAAAAAATATGGTGGTGATGGATTGCAAACAAGTCAGACCCATGGGCAGACCTCTAGATGAGTAAATATGCTAGAGGATGGAATAGACAAAACCTGATTCAATTCAATGAGGAACCCCCAGGATCAATAATATGGAGGGCGAACAATGCCAATTGAAACATCGTCAGATAGAACAACTTTTGGGAGATAGGGGATAGAGATGAGGTGGATTTTTTCAGTGATTCTTGGAAACAACTGCCAAATATCCAAGGGCTGGTGGAAATGGTAGGTCTCCAAGAAGAGTTACGAAGGGAAGGCCTAACTAGGGTCAAATACTTTTGGGACTCCGATGTCGAGGGTAACCCATATCGCCAATGGAAGAAGGAGGACTAGTTTAGGACATGAAACCTGGGAGAAGATAACAGCTTGTTTGTACAGGTACTAGGTGAAAGAAAGATTAAAAAATTCAACAGACAGATAATATCATATGGGGATGCAATACAGCTGGGCAATTCAACATAATGGAAGCATCTATAATAGTTGGGAAACACCACATGGCCCAAAATAAGAAGAAATGGAACAAAGTCTAGAAGTTAGGACTTTGGCCTAAGATATCCACCTTCCTATGGCTACTACTAAAAGAAAGAGTGCTGAATTGAGAGAACCTACACAAGAGGGGGATGATAGGCCCATCAGTCTATGTCCTATGCCTTTCAGCTACAGAAACCATGAATCAATTATTCGATGAGTAAAATTGGACCTCGAAAGTATGGAGTGAAGGATATAATATTTTTAACTGGCCCAACCAAACCCCAGGATGTCCAACGAGCACTATTATCAACTGGGAGGAGAACCCCTTGAAAGCCAACCTATTAGGTTGGATATGGGAGCTCACCCTATGGTTTTTGTTATGGGAAATACGAAAGGAAAGGAATCATTATATATTATAAGACAAGAAGTGATTGGAAGAGGAATTCTGGCCAAGAATCCAAGTTCATGCGAGAGAGACCCTAGGCCTCAGAAGATGGGGACCAGACGACATCAAGACCAAAGGGGAGGAACTCTATGTTCTTCAGGCATGGAAAGTCCTGCAACTGCTACAGTATATCTGAAAGGACAGAAATTCACCTGGGATATCTCTAAGCTTGGACACTTTGGAACCTCTCGAAGATCAGATGTTCAAGTTGAATTTTGATGCGGCCTCGAAAGGCAACTGAGGGGCAGTGGGGCATGGCGAAGTGATATCAGACAGCAAGGGGGAAATGCAAGAAATATCGTGGGGGTACATGGGAGAGACCTAAAAAAATGTAGAAGATTTGGAATGAACAATGGCTGGGCTGGAAATGGAAATACATCATTGGTGGTGTTAGCCCCCCCTATAAATTTTTTGGCAAGCAAACGGGGCTAAATTGTTTTTGAGCCTTCAAGGAATGCATTTCCTCTGAAAACACGGTCTCCTTGAAGCCTCCATGTGTCTTTTATCCATTGATAAATTCCCCTCTGCTGATTCCTATTATAAAGCCTCTCTCTTTGTGAAGAAATGCCCAAAGGCCCCCTTTTCCCTCTTATTTCAACCCCCACTTAGCTTCTACTTGTTTCCCCTTCTATTTCCCTTCTTACCTTTTTGAATTCCCTTTAATTTCTTCCCTTACCCTTTGTTGGCCATCATTCCCCTTTATTCCTCTATCGCACCCCTTCTTGCCTTTAAATCCGTTGAAATGGGCTTAAAACCCACTTTTAACTTTACCATAGGCCTAAACCAATTCCCCTTTTTCTATACCCCGCAAATACATTCCATATAGAACTTTATTATAAAGTTTTTATATATTAACCCGCCGCTTATAGCGTAGATCGCAAATCGCATTTTCATTGTTTGTGTTCAACCAACCCATCGCAAATATTTGCGATGCAATGGATCACGCCATCGCACTTTCCGACCATCGCATTTTCCCCATCGCATTTTCCCCATCGCACTTTCCCCATCGCACTTTCCCCATCGCATTTTCCGCCAGTCGCATTTTCTCCCATCGCACTTTCTCTATTTCTGATTTTGTGATTCTTCTTGGGTCCCACCTCATACGATCATTCCCGTCACTTTTCATTGCATTTCATTCAATTCCTTTGCATTCCCACCAAAGTCTTAACCTTCACATTTTTCATTAAACTTTAATAAATCGCCCTCTGCCCACGCCAGGTCCCACATCCGTGGCTCTGCTCCATTGTTTTTCCCCGTTTCCCTTTGTGATTCACTTAAGCGAAAACCTTTGGGCCTTTACACTATAATCATTTCTTCCGCCACTTCTCATTGTTTCCGCTGTTCCCATTGTTCTGCCACCGTTCCTCCGGGCCTCCAAAGCACTTCTCCACCACTACTGCCCAGCTTTATAACAGGTGTATATTATTACGCAGACAGCACAGAGAGGCCGTTTCAGCATTTGTCAACGGACCAGCAGAAGGAATTCAAAGGGGGGTTGGTGCCTGTTATTAATGAAGTTAACGTTTAAACCCCGCATTCAAAGGGAAAGGGCACGGTTTGAAGACTTAAGCACGCAAAGGTCATATCCGCGTTTTAATATCAGCAGAACGCATTTCCTCCAGGAAAGACATTTACCTACAGCATTCCTCATATCTCCTCGAGCCCTGAAACGATTAATTACACTGACTGAAGCCCATTCAAGACAGTCAGGCAGTAGTTATGGAGGTATGGAGCGGCCTTGCAATTTTCCCATCCAGTTCATTTATTCCAGAATGGAAACGTAGAGTTCCAGACCGCTGTAAGGACTTAAAGAACATATCAGAGGTCAATCTCGACCTGACAAACGTCTCCAACCAATCTACAGAGTACAACACAATGCCATTAAGCAGAATGGACTCGGTTTCCTCCACCATTCCATCTTAATGAGACTCATTTAATTGTTCACCTACTTCTGTTTCTTCCTCTTCTCCTATAAGAATCCCCGAGAACATAATGTAAATGTTGTTGTTGCCTTGCTGTGGCAGTTGTTGTTAGAGGGATTCATTCTTGACTGTTAGAACAGTC
The DNA here is from genome assembly GCA_034641835.2 of Pinus albicaulis. NCBI lineage: Eukaryota > Viridiplantae > Streptophyta > Pinopsida > Pinales > Pinaceae > Pinus > Pinus albicaulis. Next base: position 954,552,117 of record CM076581.1, on the reverse strand, counting down.
GTGGGAGGGAGTAACAGAGTAGTTGTATGTAATAGGCTGGGAGGAGAAAGTCTGGACTGTATTAGCCATTGAGCTCAGTGTACATGACTGGTTTTGCATCAATCAATCAAAGCACATTTCACAGGATCCTGGTCTATTACTATTGGTGATGTTTTTCTAACTCTGTATATCACATTTTCATACTATTTCATGTTCTTCTGGTAGGCAACAGAAGTATAACATAGGATTCACCCTTGTTAGGTGCCCTATGTTTCCTGCTCTCCCTACCTTTAATGTTTTCTGCCTTATGTGCTATCTAAGAGTTGATTTCAGTTGATTTAACCAGTGTAGTGGATGTCATTGCCTACTCTCTGATGTATGAATTGGTTGAATGAGTTCTTAGATGTTCTTTCTGGGTTTAAGCTGGAAGGTTTGGGAACACTAGGGATGAGTGTTAGCCCTGTCCACTAGGATCCTTGCACGACCAGCTGGCCTTTCTAAGATCCCTTCTATTTAACTTATCTCTGTTTTTCCTCTGGAGTTGCTAAAGCAGACCTGGAGTTAAATGACTTCTGGTCTGATCTATAAGCTGCCCCTTCGTCCCTTTTTGGGAGATGCATTTGAGTATGTCCAAGCAGGTCTGGAGTTAAATGACCTCTGACCTGATCTATAGACAGAAAAGTGGTTTTCTTTCCTTCTTCCACTTTCTCTCCTTAATGTTCCATTCCACCATCTCCCTAAAATATCCTTTAGTGTAGATAACTTTCCCTTTGAAAGCCTTGGCTAGTGGATGCAAGTAATTTCCTTTCATGACTCCATAGCCCAATGGATGGCACTGTCTTGGCCTATCCTCTTTCCTGAAGCCTCCTGTTGTTTTGTTTCCTTTCTCCCATTACTTTCTCAGTCTATGATCTCCTGACCAACCCAACAACCAACCAACCAAATCATTTAAACCCCCCATCTGTGCTTCATACCTAGCCTAATATCTCAATTTGAGCTTTCAAAGATATATCATTCTTGCTCTATTTGGAGAGATCCCTCTCCGGGTCCAGGAGGGCTAGATCCTAGGGCCCCAAAGTGGTTTGATGTTGTCTCATCTTTTGGTATTGCCAAATCTGCCAAAACATGGGAACCCCAACATAATGGCGACTCCACTGGGGAATTTCTGAAGAGCCTATAACTGAGAACATTATTAGTGTATAGCCCAGCATCGTCACCAACATAATGGCGACTCCGTTGGGGAATAGATCAGTTAGCTTTGATTTGGTAAACCATTGTGGTGGAAAATAAGTTGTAAATCATCCACCTGGCGACTCCACAATTCCTGAATGATAAAAAGACTCCACAGGTGATCAGCAGGCCATTGATTATCTTGGTTTCACGAGACTCCACTGGGAGACCATGTCGCAGTACAACATCATCCATGCCGAAGATCCAGTCACTTCGCTAATGGAGGACTCTGAACAATGTGCAGAAATATATCCAAGCGTCATAGCAGAGTTTTGGAGTGGAATAACGAGTGTACTGGCAGAAATTGAATGGGAGGACCTTCCAAAGATTGTCCCTATCAGCTCAGCACTCAATACTCTACCTGCTCTTAAGAAGATATTTCTTGATTTGGTGGTTGAGAGATATGAAGCTGAGCTCAAAATTTTGAGCTCACAAGAGAAATCATACGAGTTCAGAGACCCGAGAGCATTCTTGGAAAGTCTCCCGCCCCCTAAAAACGAAGAAATTCCGCTGCTGCTCAAAATGCAAGAAGAAGATGATCCAGCTCTTAAAAGCCACTCTGGAGATGCAGTGGAAGACGCAATAACCGAAGCCGCCCAGGATGCAAACAACCTACCAATCATGGAAGGCCTAAGTGAAGAAAGTGCACATCATATGCTCATTGATCCTGTGGCAGAATACGTGGAGGCCCTGATGCGCTCAAATACTCCGGCGCTGATCCTTAGCACGGGCCAGTTTCATTAGGAAGGGTCACTACTGATGGTGACCACAATTTTAAAGGACCACGGGCAGAGCACCCTGTGGTTATCTCTGACAGGCAGCCAGTGCTCATATCCTTTTTTGTTACTTCTTGACTGGCTGCATTGGCATTATTGTATCACCTAGAACATCAGAGATTCCCAGTTAGAGTAGGGTAGGTAGGAAAAGCTCAATAAAGCTCAGTCTATGAGCATGTAGTTAGTTGTTTTCTGTCTTAGAATGTAGAGAAGAAACCTACTAGACAGTCTAATCCTAGCAGGTAGTAGTGTAGGTAGAAAAGCTTATGAGGCCAACAGCCTAATCTGGTCTCATGGAGTAATAAGGGTAGACTTAGAATAGGTTTATTTTCTGTTTATAGAAATAAAATGATGTAAAGGGTCTGCAAGCCCAAATGCACCCAAAATAAAAATGTTAGGACTATAGTGTGGGTAGGTAGTTGTTTGGGAGAATTTTACTGCTGATATGTTGTCTTCATAGCTTGTGGCATCTGATCAAAGAAAGAAATGGATGGTTCAAGTAGCAGGCACCTGGCCTACACCAAGAGATCATTTTCTGAATTCTTGACTCCTTCAAGAAGAATCCATCCCCATGTGGAGCCACTGTTAGCCCTCCCTATAAATTTTTTGGCAAGCAAACGGGGGCTAAATTGTTTTTGAGCCTTCAAGGAATGCATTTCCTCTGAAAACACAGTCTCCTTGAAGCCTCGATGCGTCTTTTATCCTTTGATAAGTTCCCCTCTGCTTATTCCTATTATAAAGCCTCTCTCTTTGTGAAGAAATGCCCAAAGGCCCCCTTTTCCCTCTTATTTCAACCCCCACTTAGCTTCTACTTGTTTTTTCCTTCTATTTCCCTTCTTACCTTTTCGAATTCCCTTTAATTTCTTCCCTTACCCTTTGTTGGCCATCATTCCCCTTTATTCCTCTATCGTACCCCTTCTCGCCTTTAAATCCATTGAAATGGGCCAAAAAACCCACTCTCCTACTTTATTATAAGTCCTGCCCCTTTATATATAACCACTTCCCCTCTCATTCCCGCCATACAATATAAACCTTATTATAAGTTCCTATATTATATAACCCTGGCTGCTTTTCCAGCGCAGATCGCACTTATCACATATCGCATTTTCATTTTTTTTGGTCGATTGATCCATCGCAAATATTTGTGATGCGATCTGATCGCGTCGCAAATATTTGCGACGCGATCGACCGATCGGGCCATCGCACTTTCCGCCCATCGCCTTGATTGCATGTCGCACATCGCCCCGATTGCATATCACACCGTCGCATTTTCTTCCCATCGCACTGCCCTCCATCGCAACTCTACCCGATCGCAATATCGCAATCGCAGTTCTTTGCTCCGCGTTGCGATGATCCTTCCGCTCCATCCCATCTTGCGATTTGCGATTTGCGATTTGACCCCCGGGCCCACCGTACTACTCTTCTGCCTTTTCATATAAATAAAGGGTTTTTCCTTTGTAAATGGGAAATTGGTCATATATTTAATTTGCAAAGGAATTTCCCATTGCATCGCAAATCCCATGCTTATCGTTCCGCTCCACTTCCATCTCCTGATTGCAATTTGTGATTGCGATTTAGCTCGGGTCCCACCTCCGTGGCTCCACCCCATTGCTTTTCTCCGTTTCCCTGTGTTATTCGCCCAAACGTTTAACCTTTGGGTTCTACACTATAATCATTTCTTCCGCCACTTCTCATTGTTTCCGCTGTTCCCACTGTTCTGCCACCGTTCCTCTGGGCCTCCAAAGCACTTCTCCACCACTACTGCCCAGGTTTATAACAGGTGTATTTTATTACGCAGATAGCACAGAGAGGCCGTTTCAGCATTTTTCAGCGGACCAATAGAAGAAATTCAAAGGGGGGTTGGTGCTTTTTATTAATGAAGTTAATGTTTAAACCCCGCATTCAAAGGGAAAGGGCGTGGTTTGAAGACTTAAGCACGCAAAGGTCATATCCGCATTTTAATATCAGCAGAACGCATTTCCTCCAAGAAAGACGTTTACCTACAGCGCTCCTCATATCTCCTCGAGCCCTGAAACGATTAATTACACTAACTGAAGCCCATTCAAGACAGTCAGGCAGCAGTTATGGAGGTATGGAGTGGCCTTGCAGTTTTCCCATCCAGTTCATTTATTCCAGAATGGCAACGCAGAGTTCCAGACCACCGTAAGGACTTAAAAAACATATCAGAGGTCAATCTCGACCTGACAAACGTCTCCAACCAATCTTCAGAGTACAGCACAATGCCATTAAGCAGAATGGACTCGGTTTCCTCCACGATTTCGTCTTAATGAGACTCATTTAATTGTTCACCTACTTCTGTTTCTTCCTCTTCTCCTATAAGAATCCCCAAGAACATAATGTAAAGGTTGTTGTTGTTGTTGCCTTACTGTGGCAATTGCTGTTAAAGGGATTCATTCTTGACTGTTAGAACAGTCGTGGGAGGGAGTAGCAGAGTAGTTGTATGTAATAGGTTGGGAGGACAAAGTCTGGACTGTATTATCCATTGAGCTCAGTGTGCATGACTGGTTTTGCATCAATCAATCAAAGCACATTTCACAGGATCCTGGTCTATTACTATTGGTGATGTTTTTCTAACTCTGTATATTACATTTTCATACTGTTTCATGTTCCTCTGGTAGGCAACAGAAGTATAACATAGGATTCACCCTTGTTAGGTGCCCTATGTTTCCTGCTCTCCCTACCTTTAATGTTTTCTGCCTTATGTGATATCTAAGGGTTGGTTTCAGTTGATTTAACCAGTGTAGTGGATGTTATTGCCTACTCTCTGATGTATGAATTGGTTGAATCAGTTCCTAGATGTTCTTGCTGGGTTTAAGCTGGAAGGTTTGGGAACACTAGGGATGAGTGTTAGCCCTGTCCACTAGGATCCTTGCGCGACCAGCTGACCTTTCCAAGATCCCTTCTGTTTAACTTATCTTTGTTTTTCCTCTGGAGTTGTTAAAGCAGACTTGGAGTTAAATGACCTTTGGTCTGATCTATAAGCTGCCCCTTCGTCCCTTTGAGAGCTGCCTTTGAGTATTTCCAAGCAGGTATGGAGTTAAATGACCTCTAACCTGATCTATAGACAGAAAATTGGTTGTCTTTCTTTCTTCCACTTTCTCCCCTTAATGTTCCATCCCATCATCTGCCTAAAATATCCTTTAGTGTAGATGACTTGCCCTTTGAAAGCCTTGGCTAGTTGTTGCATGTAATTTCCTTTCATGACTCCATAGCCCAATGGATGGCACTGTCTTGGCCTATCCTCTTTGCTGAAGCCTCCTGCTGTTTTGTTTCCTTTCTCCCATTACTTTCTCAGTCTATGATCTCCTGACCAACCCAGCAACCAACCAACCAAATCATTTAAACCCCCCATCTGTGCTTCATACCTAGCCTAATATCTCAATTTGAGCTTTCAAAGATATATCATTCTTGCTCTATTTGGAGAGATCTCTCTCCGGGTCCAGGAGGGCTAGATCTTAGGGCCCCAAAGTGGTTTGATGTTGTCTCATATTTTGGTATTGCCAAATCTGCCAAAACATGGGAACCCCAACAGGTGGTTCCCTCTAATCATCGAGGGAGACTCCAGAATTATAATTGATTTAGCCCACAAACCACTTAATGGGTCCCAAGTGAGCAAGGTTACTTAAAACTAGAAAATGGATACCAGCTTGGATCGCCTAAGCTCCCTCCTTAGGAGGCACTCAAAGGTCCATCTAAATCATGTAAAGAGAAAAGCCAAAAGTATCGCAGACCTAATAGCCAACCATAGGGTACAGACAAGAGAGGAAATCCAATCAAGGAAGTGGAGAGAAATCCAGGACTCATAATTAAAAGCACGATGCAAGAGGATAGCAATAAAATATCACGGACACCTTGGATGCGGGTGACTAAGGCCCACAAGAGGCAGGAATGGTGCCACGCAGGCTGGCCCACCTGGAGGTCAAGCACGCATGAGGGGAATCCAAAAGGCGACGTGGAGGTATGAGTGAAAGAGGGGGGTAGTATAAGTAAGGGAAGGATGGTGGTAGAGAGTAGTACAGTACAATGCTAGATAAAGGAGGTCGAGGAAATGGATTCACAGGATCCCAAGGGAGGGAGGCACCTGTGATGTCCCAGTCCGCTTGAGTTTGGAGTTAATGGTGTTGGAAGGCGTAGGGATGAAGGCAAAGAAAAGAGAGGAGCTTACTGTTGAGCCCTAAAAGTGTCTTCTCCTTTGCCAAATTCCACTTCATCTTATCATTCTGTTTGTCATTTTATAGACCTAAAGATCAATAAGAATGATTAAAATCACTTAAGGAATACATGCAATGACTAACTTGTTGTATTTTTGTGGTTTTGTTGTCTTAATGATTTTTGAGAATTTTTATCTACAGAATGCAGTCATTCTATAACCAATTACACATTCCGTATCCATTTTGGTGTTTGAACATATTACAGGTGTCATCTGAAGAAAAGGCGTATATGGTTAGATTCTAAATCTTTCCTACATCATTCCTTGTCATCCACGAAGGCTAAGTCAACAACTGGAGATGCTTATGCACGTGGTCAAACCAAAAGTCCGAGAAGCATATTTTTATAAGGATAAAGACTCTTGATTTGCTTTCAGAAAATCACGAGTCCTAAAAAGGAGTTTTAGTTTTATTATGACTTTATAATACACTTGTGCCTACTTTCATTCAATATCAGTTATGTAATTACCTATAAATTTAGCTCGGTGAGACCGAGAAAACAAGTTAAGTCTTATTTTTGCCAATACTGTGATACTATGTTTCAAAGTATTTTTGATAATAAGAAGAAGCATAACTTTGATGCTTTATTGAAGACAAACTTGAGGAGTTAAATATTTTTATGCCAAATTGATAGCAGACGGCCCCTGCTATCCAAGGAGGCTTCCACATGCTTTCTAGATAAGTAACTTTTAATTCTTTTTTGTTATATTTCTTACTTAGACAGTTTTCTGAGTTCATATCTTTTAGTATCATGTCTTGCATTATTTTTTTAACTAACATATCCTCATGATGTTATAATTAGTCCTTTCTTAAAGTTTTTTCCAACATATCTCTATTCATGGAATGGATTTAGTTGTGTCATCTTGAGTTACCAGCACTTTAGTTTTTGTCATTTAGATTAAAATATCCTCATTATCCTACAACCATTCTTTTTCTTAAAAGATTTTCCAACATATCACTATTATATGATTGAGATTTGGTTGTATTATGTTAAGTTAATTAGCATTTCCTGTTCTGCAAATTAGATAGAAGAACCTCATATTATTAAAAACAGTCTTTTTTCTCAAAATTGTTCCAATAAGTCTCTAAATCACAGAAAAGACCTAATTGTAATACTGTGGGTTACTTGTTGTTTAGAAGATCCTTATCTCATTATATCCAATCTCCTTAATAAACTCTTCCAATAAATCTCTATCTGATGAACGAGATCTAGTTATAATGTCATAAGTAGTTTCAAGTATTCATAGGAGATCCTTAGCATATTATAGCAATTTTCTTCTCAAGATATTCCAAAATATCTCTATCATATGAATAAGATTGCACTCTAATATTCTAAGTTGCTGTCTATTTTTAGGAAGATCCTCATCACATTGGAGTTCAATATCTTTCACAAATTATTCCAGCAAACCTCTAACTAAAAGGATCAGGTTGAAATATAATGTCTTGAGTTACGTTTCATGTTCATTTGCAAGCTAGTACATCCATGGATTAGAATGCTCTGTTTTTCATCATTTTCCTAATTAGGGAAAAAATTTACAATTACACTCTGTTTTGAGTCTAAGGTTCTCTTTTCTTTCCTTTTTGACATATATTTGATGTCATCTTTTGAACATAGAATAGCATACTAAAACTAAAACATAACAAAACTCAAAAACATCAACAAAATACTGAAAACAATGAAATAAGAATAAGGATATTTAGGCACATATAGTGCAAGTATACCTCATTAGTTTACAAGCCCTGGTCGATAATTTATGCTATCAATTTAGGACACTGAATTGACTAAACACTCACAAAGGTTTTATAAGAAGTCGTATGGGAGGAGGTGGAATCGTCCTAACTTGGTGCAGCATGGTGAATGGGTAGAAAGGGGCAGGGATATTAGTGGTGACACAGGAGGTATATTTTGTGGTCTGTCGACGCTCTCTTCTGGAGGGGAGGATGGTGGGTCGTCTTAATAAAACCCACCACTGGGTTGAATGCATAACATATAGAGGCAGAGGAGAGATGTCCAAAGGTGGGGAAAAGGGGCAACATAGGACCTAGCTAAAGTTTTGGGACAAAATTTTGGATCTGGAGGCATTTTTCTTCGCCGAGAATGATGACGTGGATGCGAATGACATCTCCAAATTGGAGGCGGACCTAATCAAGTCCTTGCGGCTGGAGTATGGGGAGTGGGTCGAGGTGCAACCATTTTGGGTGATGTGGCTCATCCTGAGCAATCCGATATGTGAGAGGAAGCGAATTGGAAAAGATGTTGGAGAGAACCTCCGTAGCATCAGGGAAGGGATCGATAAAAATATCGGCAAGCTACAAAACACTTTGATGATTGTAGAGTACTTAGAAATTCTTCAACTAGACTGTCTGCCTTCATCGAATGATCCTGGGGATTGAGAAGAGGAGGACTTTGTGACAATGCAGGAGTCAAACAACCTAGGAGGGGAGAGCTAGCATCGAGAATGTCCAAGTTCTTTTTTGTGTTGTGATAATCTTTCGGTGGGCTTCTAGCCCTATAATGTTCATAGTTCAAAGCCTAAGTAGGTTTAGTTTGTTAAATATTGAAGCTATAGCCCATATATCTATTTTAGGGGTCATCAGACTTGATATCCCTCTGATTTCCTGTGTTGGGCAGAGATGTTTTGATAATTTTGGACACAGAGTCTCGTTTCCGACTAGCCGAGAGATCCATGACTGTAAATATTTAACAAGTTAATAGAAGGAGTCGCATACTTGCTGATAAAAAAATTTTTAAAAATAAAAATTACCTATCTAGACTAATGATAATTAATCAAACTTAATCACACTTAAGTGATTTGATCAAGCTTCTAATCCTATTTATCAAACTGCAATGTGGCATCTTAACTAGAAACACATTATTTCAAATCTTTATAAAGTATCATTGAAAATAATTTTTGAGTGGCATTTAGATTTGGAAACTGATTTTATTTTTGGGGTATTTTCATCCTTTTTTTTTATTCTTCTCATATTTTTATTTTTTTCATATTTTATTTTTCCTTATGTTTTTGTATCCCCTTTTTTATTTTATTTTCTTTTTCTTTTATTTGGAAATATTTTACAGAATGGAATATTATTTACAACATTTTATATAACAAAACTTTATAGATAATCAAAAATTTATCTTATGAATCATAGGACCCTAACACATAGTACATAATTAGTTCCATTGAACAATGGAGATTTTCAAACATGATTTACATATTTTTTCATGATTGGGGAGGAGATATTTTCAGAATTTTTGAGCCTTTCCTTCATGAATTTTCCATTTTTGTTCATAAGATCTACCTTACAGCTGTTAGGTTGTGCTTGAAGGTGTTGGATCTAATTCCAATTGTTTGAAATATTAAGGAGGGGGGGGGGGGGGGGGGTGGGGGGTTGAATAAGTATTTCTTTAAAATTTCTATATTATGCTAGTTAAAAACATTAATTAAACTAGAACACAACATACAATAAGAACATAAAATTTATTAATAAGAATGATGAGGACTCCAACTCTTACAAATAACCAAGCTCCAACCTATACAATAAAATTGTAACTCCTTCAAGGCTCCAACCTCGGTCTCAATGATGCTCCATAGGCTTATGAGGACTCCAGTCCTCAAGGGCATTATAAGGTCCAACCTCATTTCCTAAAACGCTCCAACTTTTTATGAGGACATCAACCCTCTAGGGATCCAACCCTCTCTACTTGCTTCAATAGTTTATGGTGTCTTTGATACTGCTTCCATTCTTCCTAAATATTCTTCAACAATACTTGAAATACCTATTCAATGATACTTCTACAATCTTTCAATGATGTTTCCAATACTGCTCCAACAATGCTTCACATATTGATCCAACATTTTCTAATGGCCTCCAAGATACTTCAAAGTTTGGTTCAATTAAAAGTCAACTTCAACAATGTATTGAAAGTGTCAACAAGGATATTCATGTCTATTGAAAGGATACATAAAAATTCCTTCAATAATTGTTCAAAAATGCTCCAAAAATTTCTTTAACAGTGCTTCAAAAGAACCCTTCAATAGTGATCCAAGTTTCTTCCAAGATTAAATACAATAATTCTTTCTATTGGATGCCTCCAATAGTGCTCTAGGTGTAGACATGGATTATTGCTCTATATCATCTAAATAACTTTGTAATGAGGTTGCGTATATCTCCACATAAGTTTTCTTTAACATAATCTCCAATTCATCACAAAATCTCTTCAATGAGGTCGCTCCAATGATATCTTCAATGTCTTCCACTCTATTCAAAGAATAAAATATATGTTTCTCCAAAACTAAGTATAGACCTGCACCTTTAATATTTTGCAAGGATCACTCCAAGATATGAAAAATACTTCAAAACAACATGGCCTAAAAATGACTTCAACAATGTTTCAATAGTGGTCTCAACTCATCTCCAAAAATGGATTGAAAAGGCTGTTCAAATTTAGCTCAAGAACCAGATCTAGACTCTGTTATAGCTTCATAAATCTATGCAAATAGGTTTCTCTTCAAGAGATAAAATCTCAAGCTTTTCATAGGTTTGAACTATAATTTCTTAGGGCCGAAAAGAGATCTACCTCATGGCGAAAAATATCAGTCTCTAATTAACTCAATTTTTTCATTACATGTGTTATCAATCTGAAACTTTAGTTGGGTTGTGTCAACTAAACTATGGAGGTAACCATTTTAGACCACTTTGGGATTGAATTATAGCCCTTCAATCCAGAGGGGGCTCCATCTGAAATCTTCTTTCAGATATGTACAATAAAGCTTAGACAAAGGCGATATTTGTGGTAGTAGGACAATATGAGTGGTAAGACAAAAAAGGAGAAGACCATTGGGCTATGGAGTCACGAATTTGAAGCTTGAGGAAGACCTTCAGTGACTCGTGATAGCACTCATGGAAACAAAAGTAGTAGAGTTGATGTTTGTTCAAACAAAGATTGGTCGTCATAGTAGTAGATAGAACAAGAAATAAAATCAATAGAGAAATGTTACAGAGCACTTGAATAAGTGAATTCTGTAAATCTTAAGGTCAGCAGTACATTACTAATTACATAGCATTAAGGATGAATTATGTAATTAGTTTTAAAAATAAAATGAGATGCAATTAGCACTGAGCATCTATGGGATGAATCCAGTGAAAATTTCACGGTAAAGAGAGAAATTGTTTGATGTATGGAAGACAAAGCATAAGTAATATAAATTTTGTGTAACATCAAACATTTATAGATTTGAAAGACTAACAATAGATAGTGAAAAAACACTGCTTACTGAGTCTTTGGTGTGAGAAACAAAATTCTGCACTAAAGAAGACCTTTCATTAATATCCATAAACACTGTACCCAAGCCTGGTACAAAGCATTCAAACCCTTTTTCAATCTAATAACACTAATATATACAAAAGAGGCTCGTGGGCCTTCCTATCCTCATACGAATTGACAACTAAATCATAATCTAAAAGCTAGCCTAACATTTTTTACATGAGAGATCTATAAGCTTGCTCCACCTAAAGACATTCTAGACTAATTAAGCCACAAGAAGTATGTTATTGACATCTGGATGATCTGATCTGGAGAAATTTGAAGAAGAGTGCAAGTCTTCGAATAAGTTGAAGTAGAAGAATTCTACTTTTCTTAAAAGTATGTTTGTCATAGTTGTCTCTGATTTAAAGACCTTCCTCATGCTTTAGAAGACCCATCCTTTGCCATTTGAGCTAGCTAGGTTCTAGAATCTTTTTCTATGTCATCCCATGCCCTGACACTTTTTCCATGACTTGGTATACTTGTTGCTCAAGAAATCACATATGCTAATAATCTTAACTCTACACCTACAATTATGGCCTTTCTAATATTGAAACTAGTGGAAAATAAGCTTGTCAATTGGAGATGACAACCTTCTTCCATGATTTTCTCATTGAATCTTAGGCATCCAGTTTTATTAAAGCATCTTTTGGCAAAAGGTGAGGCATTAACTTTTTGAAATGTGGGGGGTTCAAATCTGATGTGGTGCCCTCCATTATGTATTTTGTTGTCACTCTCCATAATATATATCAAAAGGATGAAACCCTATGTTTTGAGGATGTAGTGGGTATGTGCATTGAATCTGGAAAAACAGAGGACAATTAGGGTAGGTTTAGGAGGGTGATATGAAGGCTAGTGATGCCAATATAAATTCCCCCCCAAAAATTCAGCAGGTAGGGTTGTATGTTAGCTTTAAAATATAAGTGTAATTTTCTGAAGTGTGTATGATGGAGGTGGCAATGTTTTTGTTAGGGGCACGAGTCTGTTAGAAGTTTGAACGATTAACCCGGGAAGTCATTTAATAAACTAATGGTTGCGGCCACGTTTTGGGATGAGAGTGGAGGGGAGTGCACGGGAAGGAGAGTGGTAAAATGGGTTGGTTTGGTGGATTTTGGGGGGCTAGGAGTGGTATGAGGTTTATGAGGTGGGGGGGGGGGGGGGGGGGGAGGGGGTGCGGAACGATGAGGGGATGACATGTCGATGTGGGACTAGTAGGGAGGAAATCCCTTTTCGGACCCCCCCTGCCAATAAAGGTCAGATGGATAGGGTGGTCTAAAAAAGGTCATGGGTCTTCAATTTGGTGGAATTTTTTATTGGCCGGTTGGATGGAGAGTCGAACTTAACCACATGCGACAAATGCCTTTTGTCATTTTGTAAATTTTAATACATATGAGGAAGACTTTGGTTAAAATTCATATGCCTTCTAACTTAGGATAAAAGCATTTTGATCTCGAACTTAGGCTTATAGAGCATATTCTATAATTTTTCTCAAATTTGGGATAAAATGCACTAATAAGCCTATATTTTAAGATAAATACTTTGATATAAAATTGATCTCTTTTTATCCTTTCAACCCTTTTTGGAAATAATTTGCATGATGAAATATTATTCACAATAGCTAAAATATAATAATCATCAGTTATAATCAAGCGACCCTATAAAAAATATAGGACCCTAACACTAACTATGCTATCTCCCTTTAAAAGACTGATATGATGAAAATGAAGCCTTGTTCGCCCTCTTTGGTGACATTTTTTTTATTTTTCAGTCGAAAAACAAGGAGACCTAGATACAGACTTAGATGGAGATGGAATGACTAGCCTAAGACTCTGAATGATAATGAGTGACATGACCTCTGAGATTATGATAGGAATGGATGGGAGGGGAGCAGCAATTCTGACCTATACCATATGCAGTCACCAAAATTTATTTGAAAATTTGTTTGAAAAGACAAATTTTTTGGCTTGGGACTACTAGAAAATAAACTAAAAGAGCATGTTTGATCATTATACATATATTTCACACTAAAATTAGCTCCAAATGGGGATGGTAGCTCCTTTAGGAGGTGTCAATAATATTGTATATCAGGTAGCCTTATCCATTGGGCTGCTCTCGAAGCTTTGACATACTTTCCTTCGGCCATGCAATGCTGATCTGTAACCTGCTACTCAAATTTTTGTACAAACTAAAAAATGAAATTGTTCAAATGCTTGCGCAAAGAGCTTATTTATGTACATGCAACTATACCCTAACAACTTTAAATCAAATTTTCGATTCAAACGACATGAAAATTCCAATATAGCTAGTCAATCAGATGACTATTCAGCAAAAATTTTCTCATACTTTCTTCAGAAAGAAATATAAGCCTAAAATATGGAAACTCAAAATTCCATTTGAAAAGACCCCAGTGATCCAAAACTGTTGTGAAAATAACTCTTCTTGATGTCTATAAATGACCTGCCGAGGATCTTCAAAATCATGAAATATAAGCTCATTTTGAAGACCAAGAGAAAAAGAAAAATCTTCTTCATTTAAAACTGCAATCTGTCCCTATTACATATTTTGATTTGTAACATCATTTTTAGGACAGGACTTTGAATTTTCCTGAAAATATTCAATAGGAGCAATCATATCATTATGCACAAACATATATTTTTTATCATTTAAATATGCAACAAGACATTATGGGACATAATCTTGTGTATCGAAAAGTTGCTTGTCATTATTTGCAAGAGATCCTAATAATAGCCTTCAAGTGTACTCAAGTGATCAACCTCCTCCTCGTGATGAAAATAATCATGATTGAGATAAAATTCTCCTTGACCATGCCCATATTTATATTTCTCGGAAATTTTCCCACATGTTTGAGAACTATCATTGATTTCTTGGGTATTATCCTCTTGAAATAAGGGTTCAAAAAATAAGCAAAGTGAAGAGCTTTGTAACTGAGCATCCTCATGTTTTTATTTATCAACCAAATATTGGAAAGGTTGTTGAATGTTATCTTTGATCTCGGGATAAGGAAGATGGATGTCTACATCAATTTTTTGATTTATTTCATGGGGTGTGACTTAACTGTCAAAGTGTTGATCCAGTTCATCTTCAAGAAAAGAAGTCGCATATGCTTGTCGGAAACCTTATTTCTCATCATGACAACTAACCTGAGAAGAGAACTCATAAAGTGCCTCTAAAATCTCATCATCATTCATACATTATAAATAATCAATACTTTTAAGATATTGAATAAAACCCTCATAAAAATCACAACAGTCTTGAAACAGTGGTAAAGAAAGATGAGATTTCCAATAATGTTCAAGAAATATTCTATGGAAATATTTAAGAGAGAAAAATATTCTTGATTTTAACCCCTCGTACCATACACTAGCTTTGTCTTCTAGCGTATCCATAAACATTTTCACTAATTAATCCTCAGGAAACTCAATGTTCAGTCTACATACATGCATGTGAAATCTAACTAGATGTATAACAACATCATCTTTCTTTTCCTCTTTGAATATGGGAAGATAAGTTAACCAATCAACAAGAGGCATAGGATTTGTAAAGCTAGCGATATGAGAGTGATCCATAGGAGCATACCTAGCATTCCTTCTTGCATTTGAGCTCATCTGGGAAACATTGAAATCACCAAGAATCTTCTCAAGCTACTGATATTCAAGCAGTGGAGTCACCATGAATTTTTTATACTTCTAGACCCTTTGAGAGTGGATTCATCAGGTGAAAGATACACAACCTTCTTGTGCCTGACTATTTTTCACCTTCAACAATCAGATCTAAACTTTGTCATTCTTCCTGAGGAATATTTAACCTTCAATCCCCAACAACAATGCCAAGATTTTATCACTGTAATTTTATCTGGATTTTGTTAGCTAAAATATGGATTTAACCATTTCAAACCACTTTGGGATTGAATACTATCCCATCAACACATAAGGGGCCCCCTCTCAAACCTGCCTTCAGATATGTACAATAAAGCTCGGACAAAGGCTATATCTATGGTAGTAGGACAAGATGAGTGGTAAGACAAAAAAGGAGTAGACCATTGGGCTATGGAGTCGTGAAGTTGAATATTGAGGAAGACCTTCAGTGAATGGTGATAGCACTCATGGAATAAGAGGTAGTAGAGTTGATTTTTTTTCAAACAATTATTGGTTGTCATAGTAATAGATAGAATAAGCAATAAAAAATATAGAGAAATGTTACATAACACTTGAAGAAGTTAATTTTTTAAATCTTAAGGTAAGAAGTACATTAATAATTAGAGAGAATGAAGGATTAATTTTGTGATTAGTTTGAAGAAGAAAATGAGTTGCAAACATCACTAAGCATCTATGGGGTGAATCAAGCACAAATTTCATAGTAAAGAGAGCAATTGTCTGATGTAGGGAAGATAAAGCATAAGTAATATGAATTATGTGTAATATAAAACATTTATAAATTTGAAATAATAATAATAATAATAAGTGAACAAACATGGCTTACTGAATCTTCAGTGTGAGAAACAAACCTCTTCACTGAAGAATACCTTTCATTAATATCCATAAACATTGTACCCAAACCTACTACAAATGAGTCGAACCCTTTTTCAATCTAATAACACTAATATATACAAAACTGGCTCACAGGCCTTCATCTCCTAATACAAATTGACAACTAAATCCTAATATAATAGCTAGCCTAACAAAAATTACATGAGAGATCTATGAGCTTGCTCCACCTAAAGACACTCTAGACTAATCAAGCTACAAGAAGCATGTTGCTAACATCTGGAAGATCTGATCTAGAGAAAGTTCAAGCATCAAGATTTCTCAAAGAATATTTTGGAAAAAGGTGAGGCATTAAATTTTTTCAAGGTGGAGGGTTCAAATGTGATGTCTCGCCCTCCTTTGTGGATTTTCTTCTCACTCTCCATAGTATCTATCAAAAGGATGAAACTCGAGGTGTTTATGATGTAGTGGGTATGTGCATTGAATCTAGAAACATAGAGGACGGTTAGGGTAGGTTTAGGAGGGTGAGATGAAGGGTAGTGAAGCTAAGATAAATTCCAAAAATACATTTCAAGAGGTAGGGTTGTATGTTAGCTTCAGATTATAAGTGGAATTTGGTGAAGTGGGTATGATGGAGGTGGTGATATTGGTGTTACGGGCGTGGGTCTGTTAGAAGTTTGAAAGCTTATCTCGGGAATTCATTTAATAAACTAACTATTTTGGCCACGCGTCAAGACATTAGGGGAATTTTGACGTCTAAAATGGGCCTCCTAAGGAAATTATAAAATAATAGTGGAAAAAATCAAATAAGATTTGATGACATCATCAAATTTTAGAGGGGAAAATGAAAAAACTACTTTTTCAACTCATATTTTCAACTTATCTCCCAAAGGTTTTACTCAAATTTCGAGCGGGAGTACTCGTTGGATGGGGAATTTAATTCCCCATCCAAGGAGTACCCATGTTGCATAATTTCGATGGGTCTTACTACATGAAAAATGAGAAATACATAAAAAAAACGTGATTACAATCACGTTTTTTATGTATTTCTCATTTTTCGTGTAGTAGAGTTCATCGAAAGTATGCAACATGGGTACTCCTTGGATGAGGAATTAAATTTTGAATCCAACGAGTACTCCCACTCGAAATTTGAGTAAAAATTTTGGGAGATAAGTTGAAAATACGAGTTAAAAAAGTAGTTTTATTATTTTATTATTTTTTAATATTTTTAACTTTTTATTTAAAAAATGGTGAATCATCCCCCATGGTTGACATCATCATCTTGAATCCTATTGGTTGTTATAAAGTTGATTTTTGTTGTACATTTTTCTTAGGAGGCCCATTTTAGACCTCAAAATTCCCCTGATGATGAGAGTGGAGGGGAGCGCGCCAGAAGGAGACTGCTAAAATGGGTTGTTTTTGCAGATTTGGGGTAGGAGTGGTAAGAGGTTTGCGAGGTGGGGGGTTCGAAATGATGAGGGGTTGACATGTCGACATGGGACCACCGAGCAGGAAACCACTTTTTGAACCCCCTTCCCCTGGTAAAGGTCAGATGGATAGGGTGGTGTGAAAAAGACTATGGGTCATCGATTTGGAGGACTAATTGATCAAGTGATTGGATGGAGAGAGGGACTTAACCACATTTGTAATGTTCCTAATTTTTAGCCTCAAGCTAAAAGGAACATTATAGTTAGCAGTAGGTGAATAAAATCGGTAGGGAGACCCCCTAACCTTTCTAGAAGAGAAAATAACATTCCTCATGTGAAAAGGGGAAGAATAAAGAAGCTATATTGAGAACCTACAGGTGTGAATAGGATTGGATCATATTGATTCAGTCATATTTGACCAAGTCCACATGCACTATCTAGATACATTGTATCTCCATGATGGACTGTGCAGTTTGAATGGAGGACAACTTGCAGGGGCTATATGGCACATATGGATGGGATCCATTGTAGAGAGGAGCACTTGCTACATATGGGGAGGAGCATAGCCATTGAATTCATGCTTGGATTATTATTTTCTTTGGTCTATTGAGACTTTGCTTCCTCTTGTTTTTTAGCAGGGTTGCAGTGATGTTTAGCACAAGGGTGTTCCCGGTCGGGAATCCCTACCTCATCCTCAGGGAAGGAGAGGTTCTTAAGCTTCAATTCCTCATTCCGGAAATTTTTCCAAGCTACCTCCTTCAGATACAATGCAGTTTCTATTTAGAGCTAGGTTGTGTTGCAGGGTGCAACAAAGAAGGATCTCTTTGAGCTATTTCTAAGCTTGTTTTTCAGTGGAGAGCTTGTTTATCCATTGGAGGATCCTTAAGGGAGGCTCCTGAGCATATTTTCACATCTTGGCATTGGGCCAAATCATCTCTGCACTTTTATAGCATAGTCCCTTGCAGGAACTACATCATTTTCCAGAGAGCAGCTGCAACAAGGTTTGATACCTTGATTTTTGGCTAGTTTCCTTGGGCAAGGGCCAACCCTTTCCTCGGAAAGCTAGGAAAATGGATTCTAATCCCTATTGTACTTTATTCAGATATGTTCATGTAATGTTGTAGGGGAATCTGTTATTTTTTTGCTGAATATTCAGATCTATTCCTTTTGTACTTGTACTTTCATGAAACCCTTACTAGGTTGTCTTCACATTGTATAAAAGAGGCTAGATCTCTGTTTTACTCTGTGCTTTGGCTAAATAAACTCCAGATATTTTGTCTACAACATTTTTCTACAAAAACCCTCTTGTAATTATGTTTTCCTTGCTTCAAAGTTTTCTGTATGGATTAAGTCATGGGTTTTCATTGTTTTCCAGCCATATAAGAACCGAGAGATTTGTTTAACTAAGCTAAACTGATTTTTTTCAGCTCCCATTCTATATGTGAGATTTATATTGCATGAAATAAGGGATCCAAGTCCCTTTTCTCACTGCTACAACATTATTTCCTAGAAATAGCGTTTTTATGATCCAGATCACTGCTTTTCCCCACTTGAAGATAACATATGGAGACATAGTTTTGTTGATATGCTCCTAATATAATCTAAGAAATTTGATTGACACAGCTTAGATTATTTTGTTCAAGTATTACTGGATCTCCAACTTAAGAATATCTTCAAATATTCTTATTGTTGTATAAATTCCCTATTTTGGGATATTACAGTGGTATCAGAGCATCAATATTGGCTTAGCCTGTGCATCCAATACATCATTCCATTAGGAGGAGAAGCTTCTCATAGAGAGAAGTTGTGAAGAAGAAAAAAAATCATGACTCCATTACTTGGAGGAATGAAGGAAGAGAAGGTCTCCCTGCTTTTTTTGCAAGCTATGAAGAACATCAAAGAAGATCTGAAGGAGATGAAAGGGGAGGAGTGTAGAAGATTTCTGAGAGGGTTTGAAGAAATCCCTATCTATTCACATGATGGGTTTGAGCAATTAGCCATACATGCAGATCCACAACGCAGTCTATTTCCCACATTGAATGCAGGAACGATGAAGGAAGAAGGTGCACCAAGGGAGGAGACCTTGAGTGACTACCTTCAGGAGTATGAATCTAAAACATGGAGATTCAAAGAGCACTTAGACTGCCAAGGGTTTTGCAAAATCAAGGAGGCAAGATCTAGTAGCCACAAAGGAAGTAAGAGAGGTAGAATCTTCCTATCTCACTTTGATGGATCAGCAGAGTGCACAGCAAAAGCTTGGGTAGGAGAGCTATATTCCTATTTTCAGCTACAACAAGTTTCAGAGGAGGAGGCCATTAGAGTAGCAGTGCTGCACCTCAAAGGTATGGCTCATGACTAGTGGTTTAATGATTCTACTTCATTTTGTCATGAAAATGTAAAAACTTATGTTCAGTTCACTAAAGAATTAGTGAGGAGATTTGATAAAGGACATTATGAACCATCATTTTTTAAAAACAAAAACTCAAACACTTTGCATGAGTTGGAGAGACCTATTGAAACAAATCCACTCCATATTTTCAAAGGGGTTGAAAACATGCATCATATTTTTCCAAGGGTAAGATCCCCATTTCTTGAAGAGCCATCTTCTATTTGTGAAGACATGGAGTCTTTCCTTCAAGGGGTGACCGAGATCAAGGGTTTCTCATTGAGGAGAAGGATTAGCATCAAGGGATGATGAGAATTCACCCTTATCTATTTCGGGAGGTTTCTGCACATAAGGAGAGGACTGCACTGCACAGTGAAGAGAGGGAAAACTCAGCCCACTGATATATACAGTCCACTTCAGATTTTGATGTCTCACTACATGGAGGCATTCCACTAAGGAGGCCACCTGATCTACAACTGTTGAAGACATCTTGTCTTTGGGTTCACCACTCTTGGATTTTTGAGAGGTGAAGAGTTTGGAGGAATAATTTGGCATGGGGGATGTCAAAGTAGCAGGCAGCAGCATGAGGAGAGCTTCACATGCCAGATCACCAGCGATGTCTCTTGGGAGGATCGATCCATATTGGAGGTCTCAACTCTTGGTATAGTACTCCAAGGATCTAGGTGCATGTATGATACTTGATGACCCAGATAGAGATGATTAGTATATGGTGGATGATATGGTCGTATATTCTTATGACAGAGTCTTCTTGACTGAAGCTTATAAGCTCAAGGAGAATCTGCTTCATACAGCACACAAGCACTTCATTTCCATGCATTATGATGCATATATTTATTTGGCATAGGAGTTCACTTGGGAGGTCATCCAGCATGACATATTACAACATATGGATAGGTGCATAGCCCGGATGGTGATATATAGGAGGGCACAACCACTTCCCTACTCATTGGAGGTGAGGGAAAGATTCCAGTTGAGCCATTTCATCTCAAGATCTCAAGTACATGATGGAGGAGGTATAATTTCACATTTTGTATTGTACTTCTTCTCCTTCTTTGAGCAACATGATGTATCAAGAAGAATTATCTCTTCTTGCATATTTTATGATGATGTACTTGCAGCTACTTGTAGCATTGATTTTGGCTATCTTTTTGGTGGTTTGTGGGGGAAGCCACATGATTCTTGGTGTGCACCATTGACACCACTTTGTATCTTCATGTTTCCATCTTATGAGATGATTGTGGCAGCAAACAAGTGGCTGGTGAAGCACTTTTTTTTTTTTTTTTTGAGGTAGGCATGGGATGCACTGCACTATTTCCTTGTGTGGGAATTTGATTCACTCTCCGGTTGTCATTTGGCAGCTTGTTTTTATAGTACTTTGCTTCCATATATTGCTGATATGTTTGTACTCATGGGAAGCTTTGTTTTGAGAGTGGAATTTGAGAGGAGATTCCCATTGGGAGTATGATTCTCCATATTTAACATGTTTTATGTTTTAGGAGAAACAATGGGCACACCATGATTCCCACAACACACCTCTTTCCTTCATGTAGGAGGAGCCATTGGGAGAACTTACGTTCTTGGAGGTGGCACTTCATGGCAGACTTATCTTGTGGTGTACCTTGGGCCATTTTTGAGGGCCATGAAATTTCAGCCCAATATCAGCAACCCCCCATACTTACCATAAATGGAGAGAGAAACTACTTGGATGGGAAAACATAAACTCTCCATTCAGCCCCAATGCATTGCATAAGCCCGGGGTTGTAGATTTCTTTGATGAGATACCTAGGATGGCTCATTTCATTTGGATGATAGCATGGGTGAAAGGGTCACTCATTGGGAATGAGATTTCCCATGTGGATCATCACTCCCACCTTGAAAAGGCCATGGGACAGTGAGAAGGTTTCCACTTACACCTTCCACCTTTTCATGATGTGAGCCATTTGGTCATGCATATTTGGGAGGAGACATTGGAGGGCAGATTTTTTGTAGATTATCTTGAGCAGTGGTCGGGACTATTGATGAGGAGGCCACAAGAGGATAAGGGGGAGGAATTTTTCTCTCTTTATACAGGTGCTTGAGGAAAAGCAACATTTTGGAGGGGAGGACTGTAATGTTCCCAAGTTTTAGCCTCAAGCTAAAAGGAAGATTATAGTTAGCAGTAGGTGAATAAAATGGGTAGGGAGACCCACTAACCTTTATAGAAGAGAAAATAGCATTCCTCATGTGAAAAGGGGAAGAATAAAGTAGCTGGATTGAGCACCTACAGGTGTGAGCAGGATTGGATCATATTGATTCAGTCATATTTGACCAAGTCCACATGCACTGTCTAGATACATTGTATCTCCATGATGGACTACGCAGTTTGAATTGAGGACAACTTGCAAGGGCTAGGTGGCACATATGGATGGAACCCATTGTGGAGAGGAGCACAACCATTGTATTCATGCTTGGATTATTATTTTCTTTGCAATGTTGAGACTTTGCTTCCTCTTGTTGTTTAGCAGGGTTGCAGTGTTGTTTAGCACAAGGGTGTTCCCAGTTAGGAATCCATACCTCATTCTCAGGGAAGAAGATGTTCTTGAGATTAATTTACTCATTCAAGAATTTTGGCCAAGCTACCTCCTTCATCTACAGCGTAGTTTCTATTTAGAGCTGGGTTGTGTTGCAGGGTGCAGCAAAGAAGGATCTCTTTGAGCTATTTCTGGGCTTGTTTTTCAGTGGAGAGCTTGTATATCCATTATAGGATTAGCAAGGGAGGCTCCCAGGCATATTTTCACATATTTTCATTGGGCCAAAGCATCTCTACACTTTTATAGTGCATTACCTTGCAGGAACTGCGTCATTTTCCAGAGAGCAGCTGTAGTAAGGTTTGATACCTTGATTTTTGGCTAGTTTCCTCGGCAAGGGCCAACCCTTTCCCCGAAAGGATAGGAAAATGGATTCATGTAATTTTGCAGGGGACTGTGTTATTTTGTTGTTGAATATTCAGATCTATTCCTTTTTTACTTGTGCTTTCATGAAACCCTTGTCGGGTTATCTTCACATTGTATAAAAGAGGCTAGATCTTTGTTTTTCTCTATGGTTTGGCTAAATAAAATTCAGATCTGTTGTCTACAACATTTTTCTATAGAAACCCTCTTGTAATTACGTTTTCCTTGCTTCAGAGTTTTCTGTATGGATTAAGTCATGGGCTTTTAGTGTTTTCCAACCATATAAGAACCGGGGGATCTGTTTAACTAAGCTAAACTGATTTGTTTCAGCTCCCATTCTATAGGTGAGATGTATATTGCATGAAATAATGGATCCAAGTCCCATTTCTCACTGCTACATCGTTATTTCCTGGAAATAGAATTTTTATGGTCCAGATCACTACTTTTCCCCACTTGAAGATAACATATGGAGACATAGTTTTGCTGATATGCTCCTAATCTAACCTAAGAAATTTGATTGACACAGCTTACATTATTTTGTTCAAGTATTACTGGATCTCCAACTTAAGAATATCTTCAGATATTCTTATTGTTGTAGAAATTCCCTATTTTGGGATATTACAACATTCGACAAACGCCTCTTGACATTTTGTAAATTTTATTACATATGTGGAATACTTTGGTTAAAATTCATACGCCTTCTGACTTAGGATAAAATAATTTTGATCTTGAACTTAGGCTAATAGTGCATATTCTATAAATTTTCTCAAATTTTGGATAAAATGCACTAATAAGCCTATACTTTAAGATAAAGCCTTTGATACAAAATTGACCTCTTTTTATCCTTTCAACCCTTTTTTGAAATAAATTGTAGGATGAAATACTATTCACAACATCTCAAATATAATAATCATAAATTACCCTATAAAAATTATAGGACCCTAACAGTAATTATGTTAACTCCATTTAAAATACTGATATGATGAAAATGAAGCCTTGTTCGCCCTCTTTGGTGACATTTTGGAATTTTCAGTGGAAAAACAAGGAGACCTAGATACATACATAGATGGAGATGGAATGACTGACCTAAGAGTCTAAATGACAATGAGTGACATTACTTTTGAGATTATGATGTCCATGGATGGAATGAGGGAAGAAGCATTTCTGACCTAGACCATATGTAGTGACCAAAATTTATTTGAAAAATTGTTTTTAATGACAAATTTTTTGACATGCGACTACTCACAAATAAACTGAAAGAGAATGTTTGATCACTAAACATATTGACACTAACAACATGTTTGAATTATGTTTCTCATTGGGCAAGATAAAACGTCCCACAGAGCTCAGGTACAGTCGGAGGTGAGTATCACAAATTGGTATGTTCCAAGGGTCGAAACCTGTGATTTTGAGAAGTATGATCCAAGGGCTAAAGTTACAATATTAAAGAGTCGAAACTTCTTCACAAAAAAAGGTAATGAACCCAACAAATAAATGAATCCAAAACTTGAACACTTATTTTTTGTTCTAAGTATGAGTTCCTTATTCTATTCTTGATTAGAAAAATTCATTCCAAAATGGATCAAATATTAGCATATATATATAATAGTTCGAACCTATTGAACATACATGTATTTTTTAGGAAGCCAATATATATTTAGGAGGAGGTCGACATATATTTAGTGGAGGAGCCAACTTGTTCTTAAGAATTGACCTGTACATTTATACTATTATTGCATCCATTCTTTTTTTTTTGGATCTCATTTGACTTCAAGTTTGTTTGCATAGAAAATAGGTTGACTGGATGCAAACCAAATGTGTTAATTTGAAAATATTAACAGGGCTTCCAAAATATGATATCAAACTAGGATTGTATTTATTAATGTATGTATTAGGTTAAGCTAGGAGTTAATTTTGATATTTAGAAGGTTCTAGCATCATTCAATAATATTTCCTTCAACGTCCTAGAAAAGTATGCATATAATTTCTTAACTAGCTCAAGGAAGTGCCATAGATATTACACTCATGTAGGATGTATTGATATATTTTTCCAAGGTGTAGAGAAGACTGGAAAAGATGTATAACCATGCAATCCTTTCTTTTACTATAACCATGATCACATTACAAACCATTCAATAACATTCATGAGTTTTCCCTTTTACATCAATGACAATCCCTCAACATAGAATTCATTAATTTTTTCATTGAAAAATAGACACAAAAACATCCCTTGATGTTGATCTTAAGTAGTTTATCAACATCATGGCTAGCTTATGATATTGAATATAAAAGGGTAGAAACCAACATTTCCATTTCTACCATTTAGGAGTTAAACTTTTCTCACCAATAACACATGATATTGAACTATCCATTCACATAATAACTAGCATGAACAAGACATTATATCAACATTTTAGACATATGCATAACATCTAGATGTGTGGGAGCTTGAGAAAATACTTATCTTATAAAATAGGTCTAGAAATTGAGATTGGGACTATGATTCTCCATCCAACCTTAGACAAGCTCCATCCATTTCTTTCTTGTAGATGTCACCCATAAGAAAGTCTCCAGCGGTTAAGGAGGTATGCTGAAGGGATAAAATCATTACTACTAGTTGAGGCAAGGACTCCAGTGGCCCAACCACCTTCATCCACAAAATACTCAATATAGTCAATTTAACACAAGGAATCCAGAGGTATACCACCTCCATCTTCCAAAAACTAAATGAAATCAACAAATCTTCAATTCACAGACTGAAACAAGGAATCCATGGGCCTCCAGTATCCACCCACCAACCAAATCATGGAATGCAACGGTTCCTCACCTCTAACCTCATTAAAATAAGGAAATCAAAAGAGGTATATATCCACCTTCAATTAATAAGGGAATCCACATTCTCAACACCTCCACCCTCAAAATACTTATGCATAGTAGTTTCACCCAATCCTATGAGTCAAGAATTCACTATAAAGGAATAAAAAAATAGTGGAGAATTTAGAACTCTCCTTAACAAGAATCCAAGGAATGAGCCTCCACCCTAGCTAGCAAGGGAATCCAAAGACTATTTTACCTCTCCTGAGAGATATTCCTCGAGTATTCCAATTTTCAACAGAGAATACATATTTTACTCCATCATTTTGTGGCAACAAAAAGCATCCTCTTTATTTTGTCTCACCTCAAAATGACACCCCACCGCCTTTTGTCTCAGTGTGTCTATTTGTAATCCTATTCTTATGGTCTTCTTCCTTTTTCCTTGTATCTGTTTCCTTGTCCACTTTCCTTTAGTGTACCTTCTATTGTTTTATCTCTATTCCCTCAATGGTTCTCTATGTGGTCTTTCCTAACCCTTTATCCCTGCCTCTGTATTCCCATGGTCTTCTTCCTTCCCTCGATTGAATTTACCTAGCTAGTAAAACTATGCCACCTACCTCCTTGCCTCCCACGGTCTCCTTGATTCTCCTTTTTTGTTATTTTATTTTTACAAATGATGGCCAGATCTACCTATATGTGGTCTTATCCATGACTTGACTCTTTGCAATGTGTCCATCCCCTCGTTAAATTATTTTTTACCCTATTCCTTGTAATTGTTGCAAAGAGGACATGTTAATTGTTTGTATTTATGCTAGTTAATTTACATGACATGCCTGTTTTTTCACACTTTCCATCCCATGAATGATATTTAATAAACATATCCTCCACTTACCATGAAACCTCCTCCCTAATCTATGAAATCAGTGTCCCATATCTACCTTTTATGTTTTTATTTACAACATTATTACAATTTTTATAGGAGGGGGGTTTTCCCAAAGGGATTGTCACAACTTTGGCTTTGATGAAAAAAACTTATGATTCTTTGATGGCTTTCTCTTTAAGGGGGATAAGGTTTCTATTTATTTTTAAGTTGATATTTTTGATATTCAAACTATTGTTCTAAACATCTATTTTATATTGTTGAATGGTATTAATACCATTTCGCTTTCTTTGATGTTGTTGATTTTTATCATTTCCTTCCATTGCATTGTTGTTAGGTCCTTTGATTGTTTCAACATAGCTGATTCGTTATTTTCCTTTATCTCTCTTGGTGCTTATTTCACCTTCATAGGCTAAACCAGTCCTGATGAGAGGAGATATTTTACTGTTGAGAATACCATCTACTATTTTGGTGCTCTTATCAAACTTGGATTTTTCTAGATCATTTCATAGTGAAACAATTTGAGATTCTAGTTTATCGAAATGATCTTCTCTTTCCTTCTATTGTATTTTCCTCTCTTCTTCCATTATTTTGCCTTTTTTTTAAATCTTTAGCAAAACCATTCCTTCCCTTAGTTCATAAGAAATATTATTCCTTATTATCATATACATGCAATAATTCCTTTTTTCTTTTGTTTGTTATTGTAAGCCTCTTATTTTATTTTATTTTTCTGTCAATTTGTGTGTGATCCTTTAGGCTTGAATTGTGGCTTGAGGAGCCATGACCGAAGAGCATCTAAGCCATAAAATTCACCTCGGGATCGCACCCGTACTGGGCCACACCAGCCCTTTAGCTGACTAGATTTTTAGCATGTCTCCTCCCCTTAGTGTAGGGCACAACCACCCCCCGTGAGGTTTGATCCTCAGTCGCCTTGCTGACAAGGCCCATCCTCAACTAGATGTGCTAGCGGGACTTGACTCTAAGCCTCTTATTCTCGTCTAAAGAAAAGATACTTTTTCTTTTGAAATATATTTTCTCACCAATACCTTATCCTTCCGTGGATTGAATTTCTTCATTTTATTTTGATTTTATATCCTTTTGATCTTTCTTGTGGGCTTCTTCAGTGCATCAAGGGAACTAACAAGTTCACATCCAAGATATATTTCACTTTCAACTCCTTGTTTTTCTGAATCCAATGACTCCTCCATAGACATGATTAGAGATTCTTATTTATCACTCTTAGAAGTATATATATTACTTTATTCTAATGGAAAATCATATTCTAAGGTATAAATTCTTTTCTTATTATGCTCATGGGTTTTTCTCTCAACTTCAATTTCTCCTTTATCATTAATATTTTTTAAATTTGTGTATGAACATCTAGAGGGAATATGACCTGATATATTACATTTACAAAAAAATAGTATCTTACCTATGGATTGCATCTCATTTTCATCTTGTTAACCTTCAACTCCATTCTCTAAATATGAATATTTATTTTTATTATTAGCATCTTGGGAACTCAGACAAGGTGAAATTATTCATCCTCTGATCCATTGTTTAAATAATCAAAGTATTCAGTTTCCTATTATTCTTTTTTTTATCTCCTTAACAGGAATCCAAGGAATGATCTTCCACCATAACTATCAAGGGAATCCAAAGACTATTGTCCCTATTCTAAGAGATATTCCTCTAGTCTTCCAATGGTCAACTGCGAATACATGTTTTCCTCCCTCCTTTTGTGGCCACAAAAAGCCTCCTCTTTATTTTTTCTCACCTAAAAATGACACCCCAACTCATTTTGTCTCAGTGTGTCTATTTGGAATCCCATTCTTATGGTCTTATTCCTTTTTCCTTATATCTATTGCCTTGTTTGTCCTTCAATGTACATTTTGTTGTTTGATTTATCTTCCCTCAATGGCTCTTTGCGTGGCCTTTCCTAATCCTTTCTCCATGCCTATGTATTCTCAATGTATTCTTCCTTCTCTTGCATGAATTTACCTAGCTAGTAAAATTATGCCACATGCTTCCTTGTCTCCCACAATGTCCTTGATTCTCTTTTTTATTTTTTTCTTGTTACAATGGATGGCCAAATTGTTAGAAATTTATCGCAGAAATAAAATATTTACTGAGTGGAATAATAAACCATAAAAGAGCCAGCAACAAAATATTGACATAAACACAGATGTTTATCCGGGAAAAACCTCAAATTCGAGGAAAAACCCAACCAATGAAATTTCATTAACCATTGGCCAAAACCCTGACCAATCCGGCCAAGTGAGCCTTCACTGCTCACCTCTAGGTCTACATTACAATGAAGTCTTCCCAGCCTCTTATAGGTTCCATTACATGCAATACCATGGGCCAAAACCATGTGCCCAAAACCACTACTATTTACCCTAGTCAACATTGAATCTACCCTGAGTCATTTTTACCTAAAAATTCCCCCCTTAAACTTGACTTGGGGATTATTGACTAAATCTAGCCAAACTTGCTAGATGAGACAACCTTGCTCACTCTAGCTCTTTCCCCCTCAAATTTTTTTTTACCTAGGGTAATTGTTAACTTGACATCCCCCCTATCACCTAGGTCTAACCCAGACTTTACCAGTGATTCCCCAGGGGTACGCATGCCATACCAGGTCTTACAGTAGTATGCCCATTTACATGTAAAAATTAACTCCATAATAATAATAATAATAATTTTTTTTTTGTTTCATTGTTTCTATTATTTGTATGACCATTCTCTACATTCATTCATGATGTCCTCTCCAAAGAGGACATCATTGTTATACATTAATGTCCATATAAAGAGAACCCATCTACCGTGTTACATGGGTCACCAGCCTCTGTAACTGCCAGTCCTCTAGGAATTCTCTTCATATACATGGTTCATCAATTAATTCACCTGCACATCTCCTCTCTTATTTTGACGTTCTTCAAATCATTTGATTGACACATTTTGTCAAACACTTTGCATGTAACCAATCCCCATAGTTTCTTACTCTATGGATTTATAGACTAAGACCTCTCTAAACCAACAATATAATTCCATATCCTCGACCACACCTTCATTTTTGATCCAGATCTATCCTTCACCAACACCATCTCATCGTAGTGCTCCACCTGCTCACGATGCTTCGTGGCTCTTACCATAATGTGTCGAATACTCCCTGTATTGTCTAGTCAACTAATTGTGACTCCGAGGAATATTATGTGTTTGCGGAAACTCTTCCAGAAATGCAGCATAATTAATGAACTTCCCAAACTTGGTGTTAACATATTCATTGTAAAGCTCATGCATGTCGAGATATCGGCCAAATCCTTCATCTCCACTAAACTCAACTCCTGGCTCCTCCTTCAAAAATTCTTCAGGATCTTTAGATTCAACAACACATGCAATAGGATGGCATCTATGATACTCACGAATTTCTTTCAGAAGATCATAAAACAAACTAAATACATTCTGCCCACTCACGCCTTGACCTCCAAACATTTGTCCACAGTTCTACACGCACAGCAAAAACAATAGCTCCTCTGTTCTGCCTTCACTTCAGCTCTTTGTGCCTTTTGTGCCCACTGCAACTGCTCCTGTGTAGCTCCCATCGATGGCTATCTGAGGAAATACGCATGAAACAATGCTGAGTTCTCTTGAATTGAGACGATTGAGGATCTCCGATATTAGTACAGGGGAAAGTTCAAGAAATAAGCAATGGTCATCATGATTAATATCTGTTAATGCATAATTTGATCTATCTGCGTTGCTGATAATCTTAGTTTGAATCTCTACTTCATTTACTCGTAAGGAATGGGGACCGGGAAGCTCCGAGCATGACATCGTCTCTTCATTCCAAGCATCATTAGCTGAGCCAGAAGATACCTGCTATCCCTTCTGGCATTCAAATCCCATGGAAATACACAAGGAACCACCCACCCCTTCTTAATTTTGGCCAAAGCCTATATGGAACAAACCTCAATGTCAACGGATCGAATCCCACTGATCCAATTCGCAAGATGGAGAAATTCAAACTTTTAAAATTATGGAAGAATTCCAGGTGCAGAGATGAAAACAGTAAAGCACTGCTTTAAGCTACTGCTTCTATCATAATCGACGGTCAAATCCTTTCCACCAACATATGCCCGATTTCAGCCATCGATTTATTTGGCGCAGATCTGAACGTTAGAAGAATCTCTTCTCAGCTTCGTTGTTGTTTTCTCCACCGATCCAATGCTTCCAACATTCACCATGGGAAACACTTTCGACGTATGCTTTGAACTCACCTTCAGTGAGAAGAATCCAGATCTGCATATCTCCACAACAAATCATGTCTCCTTTCATAGCCCAATAAAACCCTTGGCAAACAAAAGCGTCCCTCTAAAGTCAAATATGGCTATGATACCATTTGTTAGGAATTTACTGCAGAAATAAAATATTTAATGAGAGGAATAATAAACCATAAAAGATCCAGCAACAAAATATTAACATAAACAAAGATGTTTATCTGGGAAAAATCTCAAATTCAGGGAAAAACCCAACCAATGAAATTTCATTAACCATTGGCCAAAACCCTGACCAATCCAGCCAAGTGAGCCTTCACCGCTCACCTCCAGGTCTACATTACAATGAAGTCCTCCCAACCTCTTATAGGTTCCATTACATGCAATACCATGGGCCAAAACCATGGGTGCACAAAACCATGTGCTCAAAACCACTACTATTTACCCTAGTCAACATTGACTCTACCCCGAGTCATGTTTACCTAACACAAATATGCCTCTATGTGGCCTTATCCATGAATTGAATCTTCACAGTGTGTCCATCCCCTCATTAATTTATTTTGTCCCTTATTTCTTTTAACTCTTGCAAAGAGCACATGTTAATTGTCATCATTCCGGCTAGTTAATTTACATGACATGTCCCTTTTTGCACACTTTCCATCCCATGACTGATATTTAATAATGTAATATCCAACAATGGGAGAAACAAGAATATAGAACATATGCACAATTCCAAATAAGATAAAACATATAAAACTGGAAAAATGTCAGAATACATCAGAATATCATACATATGAGCAGAAACAACTGAGCCATATCATTCTATATCAACAACAATTTAAGTACACATTGCTCCAAAAGGAATGCACTCAAGCCACAATGTGGCTGAAATACACTATTGAAACTTAGCACCGGAAAGTATAAACTGTTGCTAGGAAGAATATATATGTTTGAGAGGATTTTTTCATGCTCAGAAAGATCCAGTATTTTAACCATAGATTCTACTCGAAAAACCCATAAAAACCCAGAAATGGTTTGGCCATATTTTGAGTTTGGAATTTCAGACCTTTTGGGTTGCACACTGCACCCCTGTTGGCTGAGTTACGCACTCCCTAGAGAAAACTACTGATATGGGGTGAAATAATGATCTATTAGTTGCAATAGCACCCACTCAACTCATTAACTAAAGGTTTTGTCGCTTCTCCCGATTCCCAAACTCAAAACTTGAGATCTAGCTCCTCCACTGAATATGCAGTTGTTGTATGCGCAACTGCTAGGAAATATTGTGTTTTCTAGGAGTTTTGATGATGTATCATATTGATAGATAATAAAATTTTGATCCCAACCTACTGAATTGATCCCTCGAGTGAAGGATTAATCCCTCACAGGATTCCAAGTTGAGTTGCTTGGAACTTCATCTTCTCCTCAAAGCCTCACTGCAGAATTACACAATTCCTGTAGGAAATGTTGTTGCATAGGAGAATATATGGATGGCCCGATGCTAGATATTTCAATGAAACTCCCAAAGGACTGCAATGGATCCATAGTGTGAAGGGTTGATCCCTCCACAAGTTTCTTATGTGAATTAGTGAGAACAACCTTCCAACTCTCAAACCAAATTCAGGAATGCATAGACATGTAGCTAGAAGTGCAAATGGGAGTGGATGAAAGTGGCACTAATTTCCGGATGATGAATGTTTCCCAAGAAAAAATTCCCAAAGTAGGCACTCGAAGTCCCCCATGGGTAAGGGTAGGATTCTTGCTCGGGAACACCCGGTGCTAAATAGAACAACAAACTTAGCTAAATGGCCAAAGCGTGCAAAGAAATGTCTTACGACACTCAACAATAAAAATCCAGACTCCCCTCCTTTGTTGCCCTCATATTCCTTTTATGGTTGTGAGCTTTCCCTAGCCTTGGCCCACCTCATAACTGTGTTGCACATGTGGACACTACCCTCTATAAAGATTTTGTTCTCCTCCATGATCTCAATCACTGTTAAAATTACTCTCCACTTCCTCCATCATGTGTGCATTTGATGGACCACTTCCTCCAACATCTCTGCAATTGCTTCTCCACTATCTCCATCATCTTGCATTTATTCCTCCAGTATCTCCATCATCTTCCTCATTAATTCTCTATGACCTCCGCTCTTTCTTCATTATTATGATGGTCCACTACTCCATAATGCTACTCCACTACTTAGCTAACCCACATTCACACTATAAAAGTGGATTTTATTCATCTACTGGGTTTATGGGTCCCTCCCACCTTTTATTTACTTAATAAAATAAGAAAAGAAAGAACTCTAATATTCCAATTAGCTAATGGAAAATTTGGAATATTACAAATAAACACATCCTCCACTTTCCCAGCAACCTCCTCCCTAAGCTCTGAAATCGATGTCCCATACCAACCCTTTATGTTTTTATTTAAAACATTATTACGATGTTTATAGGAGGGGGATTTTACCAAATGGGTTGTCACAACCTTGGCATTGAGGAAAAAAAACTTATGATTCTTTTATGGCTTCCTCTTTAAGGGGGATAAGTTTTATGTTGATTTTTAACTTGATCTTTTGGATAAATTCAAATCGTTGTTCTAAACATTACTTATCTATATTTCAAATAATCTTCCTAAAAATCACATCATAATTTCTAGAGCCGACTCATTTCCAACTACTTAGTGTAGTTCATCATCAGGAGATGGATGATTGTGTTGATCCAAAACACTTAATAATATATATATATATATATATATATATATATATATTGTAGAGATGTGCAACGATCATTGACCAAAAATTCATAAAGTAATATAATTAAATGTTAGAAAATTATTAATCTAATAAAATATTATAATCAAAGTCAACAAAAGCAATTTGAAAATAACAGAAAAAGAAGAAAATGGTTAAAATAAAAACAAGAAATAAATACAGCCAAAAAATAAAAAATAAAAAACAATATAATTCCTATTAAATAAAATATAACAACCAACAAGAAAATAATCATAATTAGCTAAATTACCATTTTTATAAAATAATATTAATCATAAAAAATAAAAAATAAAATAAATCAGAGGTAAAAACTAAACTAAAATTTTGATGTTGTTGATCTTTATCATTTCCTTCAATTGCATCATTGTTAGGTCCTTTGAGTGTTTCAACATAGTTGATTGGTTATGTGTCTTCATCTTTCTTGGTGCTTGATTCACCTTCATAGCCTAGACCAGTCTTGATGAGAGGAGATATTTTACTATTGAGAATACCATCTAGGATTTTGGTACTCTTATCAAACTTGAATTTTTCTAGATCATATCAGAGTGAAACAATTTGAGATTCTAGTTTATAAAAATGATATTATCTTTCCCTCTATTGTATTTTCCTCTCTTCTTCCATTCTTTTTTTTTCTTTCAAATATTTAGGAAAACCATTTCTTTCCTTAATTCATAATAAATCTTATTCCTTATTATCATATTCATGCAATAATTATTTTTGTCTTTGGTTTTTTATTGTAAGCCTCTAATTCTCCTCTAAAGAAAAGATACTTTTTCTTTTGAAATATATGTTCTCACCAATATCTTATTCTTATGTGGATTGAATTGCTTCAACTTCATTTGATTTTATATCATTTTTCCTTTTGATCTTTCTTCTAGTCTTCTTCATTGCATCAAGGGAACTAATAAGTTCACATCCAAGATATATTTTCCTTTTGTTGATGGGAAAATCTGTCCGCCCAATAGTAGGGGATCTCCCCGGTAGAAAGTCCCAATTAGACCTTGAAACGTTTGGAATAGGGATCCCGTCCGGTGTGTGGGTCCAGCTACCGCTAATTCCTCCTTTCTTTGGGTCTCGCTTAAACTCTATAAACCACTGGATACACACTTAATCAAATGATACAAGACATATGATTGATGCATTAAATGTACATATAACACTATGAGTAGCAAGAGGAAATAATAAAACATAAGCACCGAAGGAAGTGTTGTTAACAACACATCATTAGTGTCATGCTTGTAAACTGTTATGAACACAAAAGAAACAATTCCTCATGGCAAGAACACCCTTCACTTCCTAAAATTTTTAAATGATAACACAAATGCTAATAAACAAAGCCATCAGCGTTTGTTAACAAAGTGAAATGAACTCAACCACCATTAACATACTCAACAAACTGTTATGCAATTGTGATATGAATTGAAGATACAATTCCATTAATCTAAATATGTTCAGAAACCGAAAATATAATACTCAATAGCGCTCATACATATGACAACACCAGATCCACAAAGGGATTTTTCAAAATGCTTGTATTCATGCTCAAATGTATAATCCTCTAGTAATACAATGTACTCAGCTTGAGTCCCCAAACAAAATATCCTTTCCCAGTTACCGAAGGAAGTATTTATAAGACAAAACTTGCACTTTGGGCTTCCTTGAATTTTTGTCTTCCTGACCATTGGGTTTCCTTGCGACCCGCGACCTTGGAAAATCCGTGACCTGCGGCCTTAGACCATCCACAACTTGAGACTTTGGACCATCCATGACTTGCGACGTAGGACCATCCGCGACCTGCGACCTCGGACCATTCGCGACCTGCGACCTCGGCACATCCGCGACCTACGACCTCGACAGATATGTGACCTGCGATCTCGAACCATTCGTGACCTGCGACCTCGGCACATCCACGACCTAAAACCTTGGTAGATATGTGACCTGTGACCTTGGGAAGATCAGCGACTTGTGGCCTTCTTTGGGCTATCGTTGGATTTCATAGAAATATTCCTTATCTCGCATTCCTTGATTTGAAAGCAGGCCCTCTTGCTTGCTGGGAAAACTCCAACTCATCATGCAAACCAATAGCTTCCACCTGCAGTCACATAACTTAGGTTACATGTATTCATTGCTTAAATAACAATGTTAAGAGGCACATTTAATTAATTACGCAAGTAAAAATGAAAACTTTGGACCCCTGTGTGGTCAAGTGTTATGTCGCAGCATGGTTCTTATCAAGTTCTCCTGAGATCCGAATGTTTGTAGTGAAAACCCATTGATGAGGTAAAAGACCTTCTGCTTGTGCCATCTCCCACTGAATATGATGGGTTTCTAGCTTCCATTTATGTTTTGGTAGAAGGCTAGAAGTATACCAAATATCAGTATCACGAGAGAGGTATGCGCAGATTTCAGCAACCTTAAATAAATCACGTGTATCCCATAACCACAAGTTTTAGGGGAGCTCGTAGTGTTCATGAGGTGCGGCCTTGGACAATGCTTTGGTGCAACCCAAATTTTCCAGCATGGATGGGAAGACACATCATTTCTGCATGCAAAAACCATAAGTAACTTTGAAACAACGACTCCATAACCTGGCTGTGTGTTTACATCAACCGACCTTGTAGTTGCAATCCTTGAAATGAAAAATTCAAAGAGATACCAGCAGTTGTTTAAGGCGCCAAAGGCTGGGAGCGCCTATTGACAAGCCTGCGAGTGTGTGCTTCTATTCACGCATTTCATTCTTGGTTACCACCTTGTAAGATCTCTACATGGCTTCAAAATGGGTTGAAATTCTTGGCAAAGATAGTGCATGTATACCTGCGCACCCCTGGTGTGCTTTCCACCGTGCGATCATGGGGCCTCTCGTAACAACATTTTGGTCATTTGTTGTTATGTGAGCTTAATACCCACTGTAATACAAATGGGTGCCTACTCTATTATATGAGTGCAACTTTGCGTTTATATGTGCATGGGTGTTGCCCTTGAGAAGGGTCACATTTGCTGATTGATGGTCACATAGTCGGAGAATTAGGATGGTCGCATAGTCGGAGAATTAGGATGGTCGTAGCCTCCCTTGGACAGATCCTTTCATGATCTTGTGACCTCAAAGAGGTCGCACACTCGCATGGTCGGATGATTTGCATTTTCGGGTGACTTTATGTGTTCTGCGACCTAGTGACTTGGTCACATGGTCTCACAGTAGCGGTTTAGGTAGCCTCGCCCATTCTGCCACCTCGCTACCTGGGGGATAATGCAACTCAAATATCTTATCTGGGGTGTAACTTCACAGAGGTCGCACAGTTGCATCCGCATGACAGTCACAGGCTTGATCTGCTCCTCAGTTCTGTGACCCAGCAACCTGAGGGTAAATGTGATAGCTTTTTATTTGAGATGCGACTTCACAGAGCTCGCGTGGTCGCACTGGCACGCCAGTCGCAGATTTGACCTGCTCCTTAGTTTTGTGACACAGCAACTGTTCACGTCCTTGATGATGTCTCATCTACGCTGTAGATTCAGCTGCATCATGGTGGCTAACCTTAGCGTAGTCTCAACCTTAAAACAATCTCCACCACCACGCACAGGCATCCATCGTGTGCCCATGTTTTCACCGGATATGTTTCCTCGGAGTGCTAATATGGTGAATTTGTGGGATGCAGGCTTACGCCTCTGCCCTGTCATGACTCCCCTTCCTATTCCACCACAAGCGACTGTGCAGACCACTCTCATACCTTGACATAACCAGTCCCAGCCATCAGCAGATGAAAACATTCCTCGATGCACCGGAATTATGTCTTGAAATGTTTTTGATTTACGATATGTGGAGGCTGAGTTGAAAGCAGCGTATTTTGGAAAGATTTTTATGCAGACATGCTCCCTTCTACTTCTTCTTCTTAGAATTATACATAAAAATCATTATGCGTAAATAACATTATGAGTTGAAAGCAGCGTATTTCGGAAAGTTTTTTTTTTTTTATGCAGACATGCTGCCTCCGCATTTCATGCATTATTGTGCTTGATTAGTAATCTTAACCAAACATCCCAAAACGAAAAAAATCGTAAAGGTCAAGGTCCTACACCAAGATAGCATCTTACGCAATTCTTCTACCAAAGTAGAAAAAGAGTATCGTTGTCGCCTGCTTACACAGAAATATTCCCACTTGACTATTGACCTAACTCTTTGGCATTCGAGAGTACTTGGAAATTCGGTGGAAGAAAACGTTGTGAAGAGGCCCCTCCCGATGTGGAGAGTATGTCTCATCCAAGTTTAAATAATGCAGAAAAACAGATCATGCGCCAATTTTACGTAACGAAAACGTCGTGTGAGAGTATGTCTTATTTAAAAAAGATAAAGCCACGAAGAAAGGCACGAGCAGACCAAACTGACATAATGAAGAATCAG
This sequence comes from Pinus albicaulis, assembly GCA_034641835.2. Lineage (NCBI taxonomy): Eukaryota > Viridiplantae > Streptophyta > Pinopsida > Pinales > Pinaceae > Pinus > Pinus albicaulis. The sequence continues at coordinate 954,514,185 of CM076581.1, read as the reverse complement.
AGATTAGGTTTCAATGTTGTGCTCGTTCACTATAGCATTTCGTTTTTCCTCAAAAATCCATACGTTATGATGCCTCCATCCATAATAGATGACAACGAACACTTCCCATTTCCACTAAAACACTAATTAATGACATGGTCCACGTGTCCAACAAATAGTCGCATGGTAGTGGTATCGAATAAACAAAGAATCACCTCACCTGCCGCAATTGATAGAAGACTATCCCTGGGTGATATACCTTCTTAACTAATGGGATATCGATTTATCATTGGACTTCAACTCACGTCCCTCCACACCTTACTATCTACGTTGTTATTAAAATGGTGTTTGCATCTCCATATGCCATGCCAACCATTTCTTTATTATGTGTGTATTATCATTTTTTCTCCTTGTATTCGATATATGTCCCTTGATTAATCCACGATGGAAGATTAAATTGCTCAAATCACCCTTCTTCTGTTCCAAGTACTGCACAACCTCCGCATGCATTGACACTGCAAGACCTTACTGGTATTGAATCTTCCAAACATGGTTTCACAATGTGTTCACCAATTGCAAAGTCCTGAAGACGCCATATGGGTTTATGTGTAAGGATCATCCCAATGACAGGTGACAGTATTTCACTAGCTTCTTCCCTGAATCTCAGCTGCATCAAAAGTAATGACTGGAGGCATTTTGATTTCTTCATCTAAAGGTTCTCTACTTTGTTCATCCTGTATACTAGAGAAAATTCGGAAAGCTTGATCTTGCCCAACAGATAAAATATGCTGCATTCTACCCTAATCCCTCATACACATAGGAAGCGCACTATGGCCACTCCTGCACTTTAAGAGTCATGCTTCTTCATCAGTTGTGTCAAAGATTCACATCTCGATTGAATTATGAAGAATCATGATCATCTTTCATTACAGACTGTAATCGTTTCCTTTTCAAGGTTCCATATACTTACCACCCCAGAGGTGTCTTCATCTACTAAAAGAGGTTTCCCATCAGGATCCCACCAAATTATGTGAGAACGAGAATTTGGAATGTCGAGTGTTTATTAAAAAAAACCCTGTTGCAGGTACCATATTGCAGATAAATGTGTGTTGTTGTTTCAATCCACCATCAACGTTTATCAATATATATCTGTTTGAGTCAGGTAACCCTTTCCCTTTGGGAATGAAAATACACATTCAGAATGGTGTGGCTCAACCGTGATTGAAAACTCTCTAACTGATGTGTTCTTGTTGTTTTAATTCCCATTTCTTTCTCCTAATGCGATGGTGATATTGATTGGTATACCAGCTATGGGGTCGACCTGTATACAAAATTATAGTATTAATTAGTTCAATTTTACCCTTTAAAGAACGATGCCCCCAAATGATTAACATCATATTATAAGCTTGGTGAAGTACCCAAATCCGAGTGCCTAAACAATCCATGGTGCAAGAGCTTTTAATGTAAATACAGAAATTTTTCATTCAAATACATGCATGGCAATCCCTTCACACATGGCGCGATTGCAGTAACAACATCTGATCATGATGGTGAGATAGCTCATGAGGGTCTGGGGATAGGTCACAGACTACACGTCAGGTGAAAGACCTTAATGGCTAAGCGAGCAGAGGGGGAACCTGAAATTTTAAATATACCCAGAATTTTGGGTGGTGTTGTAGCGGCTACAACAAATGGCGAACCACTCGTAGAATCCAGCATCTCCATAAATATCCCAACAAAAGTCTGAGCCAAGATAGTTATGCAAGGGAATATTGAACAAGTTCTGTGGGGACCCTTTGAATTACTTTGGCCTTTACAGGTATGCCCAGTCCTTCTGCCTCAGCTAGGTCTCGCTAATCAGAACACATCAATAGAGAGCTCACAAATGCCAGTAACTTTTTGATGATGTGAAGAACAAGGCAGCGGGTTTATTATTCTCAGGATTTTTTAAAGTAAGTTTTCGGTGTTGCTCCGCTGCCAGCAGGCCTGGACAGTACCCCGACGGAGTCACTTCAAGAAATCACAAACGTCGTTGCTCCGCTGCTAGTGAGCCTGGTCAATACCCCGGCGGAGTCGTTGCATTACCTCTCTGTGCAGGAAGCCTTTCTCGATGCTTTACCCTTATTTGTTTCATGTGCTTGCAGCACTTATTTTCATGTGCTCGTGGCACTTATTTTCATGGGAAGATGAGGGATCCCGACTTATTTTACGAGCAAGAGAGGTTGTTCCTTGTTTTACAGAAACTGAACGATATCCTGATTTGGGTTTGCCCTTGTGCCAAACTTTCACATCCCATTCACCATAATAGGCGAAGCATGCAAAACATATCATTAATATGTCCAAGACTATGCTAGGCACAAGGCTTAGGCTATGGGTATGGGCCATTCAAACTCATTAGGTCTCTCATAAGCAACCAGCTCGTATCTCCCTGGCTAATAAATTTAGACTCATAGACATCTTGTTGAGAATGTGACTTCGATGACTTATCTTGCGACAGAGCTGCCTCTTGAGATAGCCATCACAACTGCACGCAAACAATGGGATCATTATTTCAGCAATTAGGGAAAAACAAGACCACAAGGTGGTAGGCTTTCAATGAGGGCTCGTGTAGTGGTAGGCGATATGACAGATATGATGTGAGGAAGAGAGTGTACGACACAATGTAATAGGCGAGGCTCAAGATGCAACGCAACGCCATGTGCAAGAACGATCAACCAGTTGTAAGTGGAAAAGAGGTGCAATACAAGCAGTGATTATTTATGTAGCAACCAGCAAGTGAAAAAGAAATGAGTGGAAAATACTTGTAACATGATGATGCCTAAGATATTAATCGTAAACAAAAATAGAAAACACACTTTTAAATTATAAAGTAAAAATTTGGCAAGTAAACCTAATAAAAAACTTTGAACTAACAAATTTTATTAACAGGTCCTAGCTAGCCTACACCTAAAACCCTTGCTTAACCAATGAGGTGGTCGGGTTATGTGAAATTAGCTTTCCAGTGTAGCCACCACATTAGTTCTCGTCCTACAAGAACAACAATGTTCATAATCAGAGCTAGCATACAAAATCATGAACCAACAGCAAGACTTACTTGAAAAGCATGTGCAACGACAAGAAGATCATGGATACTTACCAAGGAACATGCCAGAATAGATTGTGCAAGCTGAATTCCACTCTCATCCTGATACACAACAATATGTTCTTGGAACTCTACATTTATAAATGACACACATCCATTCATGCACAATGCTAGGTATGATGGGCGTTGGGTGAGCCATTGCCTATTTGTAGGCACATCCACCGGATAGGATCCGTCGAACCAAACGGAAACCTCATCATGGTGTTGAGGATGATTATTTTTATGGAATGGAAACAATAAGTATGTGCCATGCGAATTATAGATGCTTGCACATCCAAGTGCAGAAACCCTAGTTTTGAAAAACCTAGTTCGGGGTTGCTCCTGGGTTTGGTCAAGGGTATGAGGATCTGAATCCATGTTTAGTGGAGGATGTGATTCCTCACTGTCTTGAACAAACTTTGGACCTTTGAGCGAGGGGTTGCCCAACTTTGATGGTTGGGCGAGATCAACAGGCGAATGGATGTGATCATGGATAGTGGTGAGTTGCAAAATTTCAGTGGGCTTTGTATCAATTTTGCAGAAATTTTTCACGCTGACATATTCGTAATCCAATGTATGAGATTCTTTAGCTTTGCTAGGATGGGGTGAATTTACCATAAGATTTTTGGGCAGTTGAGGGATTTGCAAAAAATCACATATTAGTGCCTGATTGCAACTGGTACTGGCTGGGCAACAACTGGAAAGATTAGAGACAATGGCCGGTGTTTTCTAACCAGTAAATAAATTGGGGTATATCGGTTGTTGCATACCAGCTGTTGGGGGACAGGAATATGTGCTCAAGGAAACCTCATTAGAATGAAAAATATGCCCAGATGAAATGATATCCGACATGGTTATGTTGGGAGGAGCATGGTACTTGGGAATTGTCGTTTCACAAACCCTGATCCGAGGAACCCTGGTTGGAGTTGTTAGAGAGATCTCGTCAGGGTTGGAAGAACTAGGGATGACAGCCGGCAAGGGCGGAAATGCTTAGATTCCCTGATGGGTACTCAAATATTCATAAATAAAATGATCGAATTCTGGTGTCTCCATATGGTCGGCAATGAGATATGAGTGGCAGTCCTCAGTGGTATTAGTGAATATGTTTTCAGATATGCAGTGATTACTGTAACCATCAATTTGATCAAGTTGGATACCTAGCACGTTAGGCTTCCCGGGAGTTACCGAATGGGATGGATCAATAAAGAGGACATCTTGAGGTTTCACAGATGGGAAATCGCTCCTATGGTTGTCTAAAGATTCCCAGTGAGAAAGATCAGATCTAAAAGATTCATTAATTTTGAACTGTGATTGTGAAACACCATCTGCATGCTTATGATTGTCGCCAATACCAGTATAAGGAAATTTTGAATGTCTCGAAGAAATTACTGGTGTAGCGGACTTATGAAATAAATCGTGGAATAATGAACGATAAGTTTGAGCTGTAGGGGTATTAACCGTACAAGGTTTTTTAATACGCACATCCATGTCATTTAGAGAAAACAATGATCTGGTAGGCCTGTGTCCAGGGAGACATCGAGTGGGCTCGAGGTAGGTTTCATGAACCTGGAGGGATGTTGGGCCGATCTGTTTTTCAAGCTTTGATTCGACAGGGTGCGTGAAAGATTCAAAGGTAGTACAATAGGCTTTATCCTCATGCACCCATCTATCATTGCTCAGAACTTTTGAGGTCACAACTCCACTATCCGACAACTCAGGAGGAGGAGTGAGAATGTCAGAAATAGAAATACTCTTCTAGGAGGCCTGAAAGTGGTCTGGACTCAGGGAGATGGACAAGGAAGCATTAGGGACAAATTCTAAATAGCCGGTAACTTGTGGGTCGTCATAGGGAACACTAGGATCTAACTAAAAATGTTCAAGGGAAATGAGAATCACATACTTGAACTGCTCACTTAAACATTTCCAATCAACATCCCTTTTAGGGAACTCAAAACAATAATGAACAAATCTGATAGAGAATTCATCTAGAGGTTCCTGAGGTTCCATTCTGATGTCATTTAGCTTTATCAATACACTTTGAAAATCGTACCTGTGAAAAGCTTGTTGCAATTCACTGGCGAGTTGTTCAAACGAATGGATGGAAGATTCTAGCAATGTGTGGCACCATTTCTTAGCGCGACCTTCGAGAGTGAGGAAGAAAAGCAAACAAATCAAACCTTCATTGTCAATTTTGTAGCACTCACCAAAGTCACAGAAATCTAAAAGGTGTTGGTTTATGGACACTCCGTTTTCACCATCGAATTTTAACTGAGACAAGTGATACATAAGTTCATCGGGGATGAGAAATCGAGGCTCATAAAAATCCAAAAAACATCTCGGGAGAATGATTTGGGGACGAGCCATTACAGATATGAGATTAACTACAAGGCTCCAAGGGCTCAGCTTGTCATCTAGCCCTCCTTCTAGCAATAATTATGTTGACGGAAAAATCTATCCAGCCAACAGCAGGGGATCTCCCCGGTAGAAAGTCCCAATTAGACCTTGAACAGTGTGGAATAGGGATCCCGTCCGGGGTGTGGGTCCAGCTACCGCTAATTCCTCCTTTCTTTGGGTCTCTCTTAAACTCTATAAACCACTGGATACACACTTGATCAAATGATACAAGACATATGATTGATGCATTAAATGTACATATAACACTATGAGTAGAAAGAGGAAATAATAAAACATAAGCACTGAAGGAAGTGTTGTTAACAACACATCATTAGGTTCATGATTGTAAATTGTTCTAACCACAAAAGAAACTATTCCTCATGGCAAGAACACCCTTCACTTCCTAAAAGTTTTAAATGATAACACAAATTCTAATAAACAAAGCCATCAGTGTTCGTTAAGAAACTGAAATGAACTCAACTACCATTAACATACTCAACAAATTGTTATGAAATTGTGATATGAATTGAAGATACAGTTCCCTTAATCTAAATATGTTCAGAAACTGAAAATATAATACTCAATAGTGCTCATACATATGACAACACCAGATCCACAAAAGGAATTTTTCAAAATACTTGTATTCATGCTCAAATGTATAATCCTCTGGTAATACAATGTACTCAGCTCGAGTCCGCAAACAAAAGATCCTTTCCCAGTTCTCGAAGGAAGTATTTATAAGACAAAACTTGCCCTTTGGGCTTCCTTGACTTTTCGTCTTCCTGACTGTTGGGTTTCCTTGCAACCCACGACCTTGGACAATCCGCGACCTGCGGCCTTAGACCACCCGCAACCTGAGACTTTGGACCATCTGTGACTTGCGACCTAGGACAATCCGCAACCTGTGACCTTGGACCATTCGCGACCTGCGACCTCAGCACATCTGCAACCTGCGACCTCGGTAGATATGTGACCTGCGACCTCGGACCATTCGCGATCTGCGACCTCGACACATCCGCGACCTGCGACCTCGTCAGATATGCGACCTGCAACCTTGGGCAGATCAGTGACTTGTGGCCTTCTTTGGGCCATCGTTGAATTTCATAGCAATATTCCTTATCTCCCATTCCTCGATTTGAAAGTAGGCCCTCGTGCTTGCTGGGAAAACTCCAACTCATCGTGCAAACCAATAGCTTCCACCTACAGTCACATAACTTAGGTTACATGTCTTCATTGCTTGAATAAGAATGTTAAGAGGCACATTTAATTAATTACAAAAGTAAAAATGGAAACTTTGGACCCCTTTGTGGTCAATTGTTATGTCGCAGCATGGTCCTTATCAATTTCTCATGGGATCTGAATGTTTGTAGTGAAAACCCATTGATTAGGTAAAAGACCTTCTGCTTGTGCCATCTCCCACTGAATATGATGGGTTTATAGCTTCCATTTATGTTTTGGTAGAAGGCTAGAACTATACCAAATATCAGTATCATGAGAGAGGTATGCGCAAATTTCAGCAACCTTAAATAAATCACGTGCATCCCATAACCACAAGCTTTAGGGGAGCTCGTAGTGTTCATCAGGTGTGGCCTTGGACAATGCTTTGGTGCAACCCAAAGTTTCTTGCATGGATGGGCAAACACATCATTTCTGCATGCACAAACCATAAGTAACTTTGAAACAACGACTCCATAACCTAGCTGTGTGTTTACATCAACTGGCCTTGTAGTTGCAATCGTTGAAATGAAAAATTCAAACAGATACCAGCAGTTGTTTAAGGTGCCAAAGGCTGGGAGCGCCTATTGATAGGCCTGCAAGTGTGTGCTTCTATTCACGCGTTTCCTTCTTGGTTACCACCTTGTAAGATCTCTACATGGCTTCAAAATGGGTTGCAATTCTTGGCAAATCTAGTGCATGTATATGTGCGCACCCCTAGTGTGCTTTCCACTGTGCGATCATGGGGCCTCTCGTAACAGCGTTTTGTTCATTCATTGTTATGTGAGCTTAATACCCACTGTAATAAAAATAGGTGCCCGCTCTAATTTTTTTTTTCTAAATTAGATTGATCTATTAACAAGAGTGTAAAATTACAACGTTACCGTGGTCAAAAACTACTGCCCTGGGGAAGGCAGAATTATCATGAAAAACACATATGAATACTGCCCTTTGATAGGGAAACCAATTTGGCAAAGTAGACCAAAACCCACACAGGGGTTTGCATTATAATCATCCTGATTTTACAGAGTGTGCATGGATTCAAAAATGAACAAAAACAAGCCAAAATTCCACATAATCGACTGAGCAGAGACATGCCCCATTGTATGGGCCGCAAGGTGAGATAAAGGCACCATAGTAAACAGACTAGTCATCTAGAGGAAATTCTACGATACGACACCAACCTGAAGCAAGCAGATCCCTGGCAAGAGCATCTTCGGATTCAGAGGGGCCCTGATCAGTTGGCGCCATCACCACCTCAGGAACACTGCGTGCTGGTGCTTCTGGAGGTTGCATCGACGTGCTGCTAATCCCCATCTGAGGATTCGAAGTCTGGGCAGAGTCCGGCATGAAGTCTGTTGGATGTGCGCTAGACTCCCCCGGCTGGGCTTCCTCCTGGAAGACTACTGTGAAGAGAACTGAAATCCTAGGACGATTCAGAGCGCTGTCGAAGGTGAAGCACGCAGTACTAGTGGTGGGAGGAGGGATAGAGGCCGGAGGGCAGGGAGCAGGGGAGTCAATAAAGCGCCCTCTCCCACTGTGAGTTCGTGGGTAGTGGCCAACCAACATAACGCCTGAGAGCGAAGGCGCGTCAGACGAATGGCTGGACGTCGTGCTTGGAGGGCAACCCCTGGTGCTGCCTCTACGACTACGCATCTTGTGGCACAACCGAGGCATGGGGGAAACAAGCAGAGGTTGGGCAGCTGTGGTGGCAGAGTAATACCAACACGAGCAGAGGCCAAAGGTCCAAGCTAAGTGCTCAAGATTCAACGATGTCGACTTCACAAATGGACCAGAGCAGGGCTCCAAGAGAGCTTCCCCCTCCAGGTAGTAAGGGACAGCCAGAATGGTAGAACCAACACCATACAAAATGAAAGCTGAATTTAGGCCCGAGATCAAAAAGAAATGGGAGTGGTGCGACTGAATCTCTACAGAGAGCCCATCGCCACCCTGCCTATTATCCTCCCCACTCGCACATCAATAAGCCCCTATCATAATTACTTCATTGAAGAGGAACGCGGACTCCAGCATGCCCGAGCATGCGATGGAAGAATCCAGAGCGAAATGCATGATATGAAAACCAGACCCCCCATAAACCGTGCCTTTGAACTCTGCGAGGCATAAATGCGAAGATCTGTCGAACAAAGGTAAGATATCCTTCTTGTCCTGGGTAGGCAAGTGTCGATCCACCTCGCCGCACCCCTGTCCCATCACTTTAAACTCAAGTCTGCACACCCGCATCTGGGATGGGTGCCCGCTCTATTATATTAGTGCGACTTTGCGTTTATATGGGCATGGGTGTTGCCCTTGAGAAGGGTCACATTTGTTGATTGATGGTAGCATAGTCTGAGAATTAGGATGGTTGCAGCCTCCCTTGGACAGATCCTTTCGTGATCTTGCGACCTCAGAGAGGTCGCATAGTCGCATGGTCGGATGATTTGAATTTTCGGGTGACTTTATGCGTTCTACGACCTAGCGACTTTGTCGCATGGTCGCACAGTAGTAGTTTAGGCAGCTTCGCCCATTTTGTGACCTAGCGACCTAGGGGATAATGTGACTCAAAGCTCTTATCTGGGGTGTAACTTCACAGAGGTCGCACAGTCACATCCGCACGCCAGTCGCAGGCTTGATCTACTCCCCAGTTTTGCGACCCAATGACCTAAGGGTAAATGTGATAGCTTCTTATTTGAGATGCGACTTCACAGAGGTTGCATGGTCGCACTAGCACGCCAGTGGCAGATTTGACCTGCTCCTCAGTTCTGCGACCTAGCAACCGATCGCGTCCTTGATGATGTCTCATCTACACTATAGATTCAGCTGCGTCATGGTGGCTAACCTTAGTGTAGTCTCAGCCTTAAAACAATCTCCAACACCACGCACAGGCATCCATCGTGTGCCCATGTTTTCACCGGATATGTTTCCTCAGAGTGCTAATATGATGCATTTGTGGGATGCAGGCTTACGCCTATGCCCTGTCGCGACTCCCCTTCCTATTCCACCATAGGCGACTGCGCAGACTGCTCTCATACCTTGACATAACCAGTCCCAACCTTCAGCAGATGAAAACATTCGTCGATGCACCATAATTACATCTTGAAATGTTTTAGATTTATGATATGTGGAGGCTGAGTTGAAATCAACGTATTTTAGAAAGTTTTTATGCAGACATGCTCCCTTATGCTTTTTCTTCTTAGCATTATACGTAAAATAATTATGCGTAAATAGCATTATGAGTTGAAAGCAGCATATTTCGGAAAGTTTTTTTTTTATGCAGACATGCCACCTCCGCATTTCACGCATTATTTTGCTCGATTATTAATCTTAACCAAACATCCCAAAATGAAAAAAAATCATAAAGGTCATGGTCCTGCACCAAGATAACATCTTACGCAATTCTTCTGCCAAAGTAGAAAAAGAGTATCATTGTCGCCTTCTTACACACAAATCTTCCCACTTGACTATTGACCTAACGCTTTGGCATTCGAGAGTACTTGGAAATTTGGTGGAAGAAAATGCTGTGAAGAGGCCCCTCCCGATGTGGAGAGTATGTCTCATCCAAGTTTAAATAATGCAGAAAAATAGATCATGCGCCAATTTTAGGTAGCGAAAACACCATGAAGAAACCCCATGTGAGAGTATGTCTTCTTTAGAAAATACAAAGCCACGAAGAAAGGCACGAGGAGACCAAAATGACATAATGAAGAATCAGAGATTAGGTGTCAATTTTGTGCTCGTTCACTAGAGAATTTTGTTTTTCCTCACAAATCCATACTTTATGATGCCTCCATCCATAATAGATGACAACGAACACTTCCCATTTCCACTAAAACACTAATTAATGACATGGTCCACATGTCCAACAAATAGTCACATGGTAGTGGTATCGAATAAACAAAGAATCACCTCACCTACTGCAATTTCTAGAAGACTATCTCTGGGTTATATACCTTCTTAACTAATGGGATATCGATTTCTCATTGGACTTCAACTCACGTCCCTCCACACCTTAATGTCTTCGTTGTTATTAAAACGATGTTTGCATCTCCATATGCCATGCCAACCATTGCTATATTATGTGTTTATTATCATTTTTTCTCTTTGTATTCGATATATGTCCCTTGATTAATCCATGATGGAAGATTAAACTGCTCAAATCACCCTTCTTCTGTTTCAAGTACTGCACAACCTCCGCGTGCATTGACACTGCAAGACCTTACTGGTGTTGAATCTTCCAAACATGGTTTCACAATGTGTTCACCAATTGCAAAGTCCTGAAGACGCCATATGGGTGTATGTGTAAGGATCATCCCAATGGCAGGTGACAGTATTTCACTAGCTTCTTCCCTAAATCTTAGCTGCATCAAAAGTAATGACTGGAGGCATTTTGATTTCTTCATCTAAAGGTTCTCTACTTTGTTGATCCTGTATACCAGAGAAAATTCGGAAATCTTGATCTTGCCCAGTAGATAAAATATGTTTCATTCTACCCTAATCCCTCATACACATAGGAAGCGCACTATGGCCACTTCTGCACTTTAAGATTCATGCTTCTTCATCGGTTGTCTCAAAGATTCACATCTCAATTGAATTATGAAGAATCATGATCATCTTTCATTACAGACTGTAACCGTTTCCTTTTCAAGGTTCCATATACTTACCACCCAGAGGTACCTTCAGCTGATGAAAGAGGTTTCTCATCAAGATCCCGCCAAATGATGTGGAAACGAGAATTTGGAATGTCGAGTGTTTCTTAAAAAAAACCCTGTCGCAGGTACCATATTACAGATAAATGCCTTTTGTTGTTTCAAGCCACCATCGACATTTATCAATATATATATATGTTTGAGTCAGGTAACCCTTTCCCTTTGGGAATGAAAATACACATCTGGAACGGCGTGGCTGAATCGTGATTGACAACTCTCTAACTAATGCATTCTTGTTGTTTTAATTCCCATTTCTTTATCCTAATGCGATGGTGATATTGCTTGGTATACCAACTGTGGGGTCGACGTGTATACAAAATTATAGTATTAATTAGTTCAAGTTTACCCTTTAAATAACGATGCCCCCAAATTATTAACATCAGATTATAAGCTTGGTGAAGTACCCAATCCGAGTGCCTAAACAATCCATGGTGCAAGAGCTTTTAATGTAAATACAAAAGGTTTTCATTTGAATACATGCATGGAAATCCCTTCACACATGGCGCGATTGTAGCAATATCATCTAATCATGATGGTCAGATAGCTCATGAGGGTCTAAGGATAGGTCACAGACTACGCGTCGGGTGAAAGACCTTAATGGCTAAGCGAGCAGAGGGGGAACCCAAAATTTTAAATATACCCAAAATTTTGGGTGGTGTTGTAGTGGCTACAACACCTTTCAACTGCTTTTGTTTCTGAATCCAATGTCTCCTCCATAGTCATGATTAGAGATTCGTCTTCATCAATATTAGAAGTATATCTATTATTTTCTTCTAATGGAAAATAATCTTCCAAGGTATAAATACTTTTATTATTAAGCTCATGCTTTTTTATCTCAACTTCAAGTTCTCCTTTATCATTACTATTTTCTAAAATTGTGTATGAACATATAGAGGGAACATGACCTGATATTCTAAATTTACAAAAAAATAGTAGCTTACCTACGAATTGCATCTCATTTGCATCGTGTTAACCTTCAACTTGATTCTCTAAATATGAATATTTATTTTTATTATTAGCATCTTGGGAACTCATGACAAGGGAATCCTCTTCATCCTCTGATCCATTATTTAAGAAATAAAAGTATTCAATTTCCTTTTATTCTTTTTTTATCTCCTTCTTCATATATACATTGGAGCTTATCTAGCATTTGTTTTGAAATCTCATAATGACTTACTTTATGAGATTTTGAAATTGATAATGCACTTGAGATAGCCTTCATGGCTTTTTTATTATATTTATTATTCTTCTTTCCATCCACTACAAATATCCATACATTTAAGCCAAATTAAACTTGATAAAACTTTCATTCTTACCTTTTATCTTGTGTAATTTGATCCATTCAATAATGTTGCTCAATCACAGAAAAATCCATCTATGTCCACCATGGTCCCTTGTGATCTACCTTGCAGTGGTTAAACTAATCCTCAAGGAAAATGCTCTAACTCTAGTTATTGGAAAATAGGTTAATACAGAGATGGGGGTGAATCAATGTTGTACTCTTTTTAAAAAATATTTATGATATTTTGAGTTCCTTCTAATAAATTATATAAGAGTACGATAAATCAAATAATACACACATAGATCAAGAGATAGATATAGTATTGTGGAAAGCCATATGATTAAAAACCACACAAATTTTTATTATATGATTGAAGCAAGAACCAACATACTTTTACAATATTTGTAGGCACCCACCTACATGACACCAATCCCCTTTGTTTGGAAAGAAGGAACTTGTAGGAGGAACAAACCACCTTAGATTTGCAAGCATCGGCTTGTAGGAGACACCAACCCCCTCAAATTTCCAAGTATCAACTTCATGGAGGCACCGAACCTTTGATATTTTCAAGCACCAACCTGAAGGAGAATTTTATCCCTTGATTGTTAGGCACCAACCTTATCTTCCAATTAGATCCCTCTTTCATACATTTCAATCTCAAATCGACAAAATCTTTCATTAAGGTTTTCCACAACCAACAATATTTATTCACTTATTTGCTTCCTTTTTTCCTCTGGCTCAAATATCGTCTAAGGTATTCATATCTTCTATGGCCTTTCCACATCTATCCATATCAACCATTTCTCTTTTCACAACAACTCTATATTTTAGACACACTACACACTACATTTTCTTAGCGATCCTTTGTAAGGAATATTTTAGGAGATAGTATTTGAATGTGGGCTATTTTTCCATGCTTTTAGATAAGTGCATTCCTATCTTTTTAGAAAATGTTTCACCCAAATTTTGTATTAGTATAAAAATATTTTACTTTAAAAATCACCAAAATTTTATATAGACTAATTTAGCTTTTGTAAGTTCGGCATTAATGAGTCTACATCATGGTCATTTCCAAGAATAACACTTGAATAGAGTGGGGAATTGAATTAGTGACGTAACATCTTGGAGTGGCTTAACAACACACCTGGTCATTGTCTATCCAAGACCCCTTGCACTATAGAGACTATATAAAATCATTAGAAATTTGAATATTTTTATACAAGTATTACAAATAATTTTATAGTTTGCATATTAAGGATTAGTTATATTCGCCAAGGTTTCTAAGCTTTAAGATAAATTTATATCCTTAAAATTTCTCTTCTCCTTTGCTAATCTATCTCATATTTTCTCTTCTATTTAATGCAACAACTTTTTCCAAAGTGTTACAATAAATTTGTCACATTTCGAATCCCAATGGGGATTCCTATTTAGGACTATTTGAATGAATTTTTGAAAGAGGGATAAAAAAAGTGATAAATAATAATAGAAGAAACCAAAAAGAGCCAACCAAAAGCTTGAATTTTAATTATTTTTATTTTATTTATAAATTATTTAAATAAATAAATTATTAATAAAAAATTTTAATAAAAGAAACGATTATGTGAAAGGGCCCATATCTTCCATAGCATGGGTAGTAGCGTTCAAGAAAAGCTATATCACATCGGCGATATTAATAGGCAATATTGACTCAGTAAGAGAAATTGAGTATTTGAGAAGAAGCTCAATTTTAGAATTCGGAATGGAGCATCCAGGAATAGACGTTAACAGAGCAAATGCAACAGTCATTTCTGGAGAAGAGATTAATGAGAGCAAGGAAGCTAGTAAGGATTTGGAAAGTAGCTCAATGGTGGATTCAGGAAACAACATTCGCACAAAAAATAGTAACCATATCTAGTGTAGTTATTAATGAAAGTAAGGAGGTTAATAAAGTGATAACCTACAAGAAAATGAATTTTTTATGCTTAGGTATCGAGCTCCCTCTTTGGTAGTTCCAATGTCAACATATGGAAGGCTACCGAGGAGCCAGAAGATTAACAACTTGCTTATCCGCAAATCTAATCTTGCAGTTCCATCGTCAGGGACAGGTGAGAGGCTATCAAGCGTCTAAATTATTAACAACTTGTTTCACAAATCTAACTTGGGCCCTTCATAATTATTATGAAAATATCCTTAAGGAGGAAAGTCTCTCAAGTAATAATAATAGTGTAAGTGTTAGTAATAACGTAAGTGATGTTGGAGAATCTAGGAATAATGTGATTTTAGTTTATATTTTTGACTTCAAATCGAGGACCCTCAATAGATAAAATGTGGGAAACAATTTTGAAATCATTTTTCCCTGTTGTAGCGATGCCCCCAAGCACAGTTCTTCGTATATGGCTAACGCAATAGGAAACAACCAGGGTTGTAAGGAAAGCAACAACCATGGAAGTGAATTTTTCTTTAATAAATCCAGTGTTAATAACCAAAACCAAAACCTAATTTCAAATATTGGGCCTAGAAATAATAAGGTGGTTAAATTTTCTTCTTTGAATTTGAATCAAGAAACTACTAAAATCCTCGGTAGGGGTCTCGACTTTGTTGATTCCCCTAAGAAAATTCTCAAAGAGAGCATCATTTGCAGCATTGAATATGGGATTAAGGTTTTATCCTTGGATGAAAAAGATGCATTAAGACAAGAATGTTCCCTTATAATGAGGAAAGAGAAAGCCCCTACGATAAATCTAAGAAAAGATGAGTTTAGTGCTCTTAAATCCCTTCACAATAACGAAATAATTGTGGTCCTTAAGGCAGACAAAGGAGGAGATATTGTGGTTTTGGAAAAGGATGATTACGTAAACAAAATGAATGAGCATCTAAACTGTACTAGCTATAAAATATTTAACTCCAACCCCATACCCAAGGTTATAAAAGTAGTCAAGAAGGAAATCTGGGAATTCGGTGTCGATGATAAGATGAAAAAGAAGTTAATCCCTTCTTGTGAGGTGATCCTTAGAATTTATGGATTACCTAAAATTCACATGAAGAGTGCTCCTCTCAGACCAATTGTTAATACCATAGGATCCCCACTTATGAATTGGACAAATATGTTGCCAAGATTCTTAAGCCCCTAGTTGGAAACACTGACTCATTCATAAAAGACTAATGATTTCGTAAAGATTATTAAAAATGAGAGGGTAGAGGATAATGACATTTTGGTAAGTTTTTATGCAGTGTCATTATTTACCAAAAAAAATTTAGATGAGGTTGTTCAGGTTATAAAAAGAAGTCACTGATCTTGAAACAACTAAGTTTGCAGAGATTTTTTTATGGTCTACTTTGTTTATATTCTAGGGGGGATACTATGAGAAAGTATCTAGTGTCGCAATGGGGTCACCTCTCTCACCCATTATTGCTAAATTATATATGGATCACTTTTAAAAGAAGGCCCTTTATTTCTTTCCCTTAAAATGAGCTTGATGGAAGAGATTTGTTGACGACACCAACATAAAGTGGACTCATGGGAAGGAGAATATTGAAATATTTTTTAATCACCTTAACTTTATTTCAACATAAATTAAGTTTACTATGGAGATTGAAGAAAACAAGAGAATTCCATTTTTAGATGTCCTAGTGACCAGGAAGGAGGATGGAATGTTACAGAATAAGGTATTTAGAAAGAAGACTCACACTGACAGCAATCCGCATGTTTATTATTACCATCATCTGGGTCAAAAATTTGGTGTCCTGAATACTCTTATTGTTAGGGCCCTTAGGATATCTCACGTAGAGCAGCTTAATGAGGAAATCAATCACTTGACCTTTGTATTTAAAGGTATAGGATATAAAGAAAAAAATATTAAGAAATCCATAAAAATAGTTTAGGGTTCGGTCCTTTCCCAGGAGCACCAAGGACCTCAAGCGAAGTGTGGTAGTGTTTTCCTATCATATATCAAAGGAGTTATAGATAAGATCGCTAAGGTTTTGGGGAATAAGTACATAGTCGCTTGATTTCCAGCGTCATGAAAAATAAGACAAAGAATGCGGTTAGTTAAGGATAATATCAATCATGAGCAACTTTAAAGAGTTTTATAATATCCATTCGTTCATGTGGGAAAATTTATATTGGTGAAACCAGACGTTATGTGTAAAGGATATTGAAAGAGCACAAAGCCGGTATTAGGAATGGGAGATCTCGCACCTCAACCCTTGCATAACATTCCTCAAAGACTAAGCAACATGTATGTTTAGAAAATGCCAAAATTATCACTAGAGAAGAACACTATCGAAAAAGGAATATCAGAGAAGCTCTTGAGATTATTAAGCATCCTCATAATCTCAACAGGGATGGAGGGAGTGAAATCAATGATAGTTGGCTTCCTTTGATCAAACAAATGTGTTCCTCTGGCTCTTCATCCCAGGCATAGTATCTCAAGTATAATTTCTCTCTCTCTCTCATCATAATAAAAATAACAATAATAAAAAGCACATTAAAAGACAAAAATAATAATAATTAATTAACTTTTAATAATTATTTATTTTTCTTATTATTTATTTATTCGTCATGAGAATTAAATATTGAGTAATAAATAATTATTATTAAGTATTTAAATCTTAACATTAAAAATAAATAAATAAAAAATAAAAATTAAATAAATATAATAATAATAATAATAATATTATTATTATTATTATTATTATTATTATTATTATTGAGAAATTTAATTCATAGTTCGTTAAAATAAATAATAATACTTAATGAGCTTAAAATTTATTAGAAATTTAATAATTACTATTAATTAATTTAACAAATTAACTAAATAGTTATTTTTAATTCATAATTTTTAAAAAGGAATTATTAATATTTAATTAATAATTAAAAAAAAAAATTTATTGTTATTAATTATTATAGTCGATAATTATAATTATTAATATTAATTAATAATAAAGTTATTATTATTAATAATTAGTATTATTAATTAAAACATTATTATTAATAATTTATTTCTTTAAATAATTTATAAATAAAACTAAAAATAATTTAAATTCAAGCTTTTGGCCGGCTCTTTTTGGTTTCTTATTAATATTTATCACTTATTTGATTTATTTTTCAAGGATTCATTCAAATAGTCTTGAAGATGGATCCCCATTGGGATTTGAAACGTCGACAAATTTCTTGTAACACTATGGATAATCCGGACAATTCCTCTTCAATTGAGAATCACAGAAGCTTAACGACTAACAATTTTTTTCAATCTGCACATTCAATATCAACTTAGCATTTCCCTTTTATTCTATCTGAGATTTCCTCTTATATTTGATGCAACAACCTCATTCCTTAGCTAATCTGCACACATAACCTTTCCAGAACACTTAATATTTTCAATTTCTATGTTAGATCATCAGTACATTAACACTCGGTACTGATTATTTTCTATAACTTAGTTTTTATATTTCCAACACTTTACGTTACCATAAGCATTGGTCCATGGTGTTCACCCATGGTATTGTAGCTTGATTGGGTCACGCTATCTTCTTTACCAGTTCAACAAGAAATCTCACAATTTACTCTCTCACTCTTGATTTTCAGGCTGTACCTTCTCTCTTTGTCCATAGTGCAATTACTCATTATTTTTTCATTAGAAAAACATATATTTCACATCAAATTTATTTCTTACCCTTCCTTCAATATATCTAAATTATACCAGTTTGGGAATTTTTATTTTCAACCGTTAATAAATTTATCCCTAAAAAAAACATCAAATTTATGACCCTTAAATTTGGTGCTCGAACACCAAAGTTCATAGTCGTGAACCTCTTGCTTCAACCACAATGGGCCATGACCTAGAACAATGTAACTATAGGCAAAAAACCCGCAAAGATATTCTACCCAACTAATTTCAGTCATGACTTTAAGCGAAAAAAATTGCCACCTACAATCAACAATCTATGAAAAAAAACACTTAGAGCAATAATGACATTAATGACATGATCATGAATTCTCGAGTATAATTTCTCTCTCTCTCATCATAATAAAAATAACAATAATAAAAAGCAAATTAAAAGACAAAAATAATAATAATTAATTAACTTTTAATAATTATTTATTTTTCTTATTATTTATTTATTCGTCATTGGAATTAAATATTGAGTAATAAATAATTATTATTAAGTATTTAACTCTTAACATTAAAAATAAATAAATAAAAATTAAAAATTAAATAAATATTATAATAATAATCATTATTATTAATCAAATTAACATAGTTGTTGTTGTTGTTGTTGTTGTTGTTGTTGTTGTTGTTGTTGTTGTTGTTATTATTGAGAAATTTAATTCATAGTTGGTTAAAATAAATAATAATAATTAATGAGCTTAAAATTTATTAGAAATTTAATAATTACTATTAACTAATTTAACAAATTAACTAAATAGTTATTTTTAATTCATAATTTTTAAAAAGGAATTATTAATATTTAATTAATAATTTAAAAAAAAGGAATTATTATTAATAATTATTATAGTTGATAATTATAATTATTAATATTAATTAATAATAATGTTATTATTATTAATAATTAGTATTATTAATTTTTTTCACAAAGAAAAAATTCGTAATTTTATTAATGGAAACGAAATTACATGTTACACTTTGCTGTGATTTTCAGAGATAGGCAAATAAATTGCTGCTAGATGCTAATACAAGAGGAGAGAAAATTAAATTTTCCTCCCTTTTTTCTTTTCAACCTTTCGCCATGGACCAGGTGATGGCGAGGTTTTGATAAGTGCGAGCTGATTTTCAGCTATGGTTGCTCCATTGTCCTTATCGGAATCAGATGTGTCTGAGTTGTGCTGTCTTTTGAGTCCTCCACTTTCTGGTTCTTCTTGGTCCATAGACGCCTGAGCCGTGTTAGTAGGCTCTTGCATCTCCTGTTCTTGTGTCTCAACTTTGGTTGTTGTCTGGTTTTTTTCTTTTGGGATAGGTTCCGTCTCATTCTCTTCCATCTCTTGTTCTGGTTCATCAGAGGGAAATTGCCAGCCCTTTGTAGCTTTTCCAGTCTTTTTCTTTTTCCTATTATCTCTTTTAGCTTCTGGACAAGTGTTCTGAAAATGCCCTGTATTCCTGCATGTTCTGCACCTGAAAGCAGTGTTCTCATAATCGAGATGCTGCGTCCATTTTTGCTGTTTGTGAGTCAGTAGGATGCATTCTGGAAGCCCCTTGCTGAGGTCCACTTCCACGCAGATGCATGCAAAGGTGAAGACCCGCTCATCCATGCGCTGTGTATCAGTTTTGATGTAACTCCCAATCATGTCTCCAATGCTGCCAAGAACATCTTCATTCCAGAAATGAAGTGGGAGGTTGTAAAGCCTCACCCAGACCGGCATTTTGGAGACAGCCATGGTATTTGCGTCAAAATCAGGAAACCAGGGTGTGGTGAATAGTCCCGTGGATCCCCAAAACCATGGTCCAGCCTTTTGGATGTGTTCTTTGGCTTCCGGGGATAAGAATTTAACAATAAAAAAACCTTTTGAACAGAGGTGTATTTCACAGTCTGTTGTCCAGTAAGTGAAAATCCAATGAAATAGCTCCATTGGTTTAGGCCAGAAGCAATTAAATCTGCAAATGAGCGCTTGTGATTCAAAGACGGATCTGTGGTCATCTATCTCAGGTAATTTGATCTGAAGTTCTGGAATCTGGTTGAGTTGTTCCACAATGTACGGTTTTGGGGCATTGGCTGCCTGTGTAGTAGGAGCAGCAACTGTGTTTTTTCCCTTTAGAATATTCTTATAGGTCATTCCCCTGGATCCCTAAGCACTGTGCTGGCCTACAGCACCACCTCTCAGTCGCAAATTAAGAATAATGGTGTCTGCAGGGCAAATGCTATAGTCGTAAAGGGTGCTCGATTCCTCGAGCGATCTCCCTCTGTGGATGAGGGACTGATAGTGGCTAGGATAGCCAGTGATTTGCCAAATGGATTTCTTCAGGTCTTTAACCTGTTCAGATTCCTTTATCTATAAACATAAACTATTACCCTCAAGGGTTTTAAGAAAAATCTGGAAACAGTATGTGCTTCCCCTGTTTTCATGAGCAGTTTTGTTGGATTCGGCCACTGGCACCACCAGATTCGTCTGCTTCAGTGTTGGCATTGCAGGTTCTGATATCCCTGCAAAAATGGAGATGGCCGGTGTACCAGGCGCAGCCCACCCGCGAGGACCAGCACAAAGAGAATAAATCCATTGATTATAAGCACAGAGTGTGCACAGGAACCGGGCAACAGTGATCGCAGCACAGCCCATCAGAGAGCAAACCCGAGCGACAAGCCTACCACCGCCAAATGGTAACAAATAAGGAAGATGGGTGAGAGGGGTATCGCACAGCTCAGTCGTCAGCGTGAGGATACCATGCAAACCAGACCACCCAACAAACAGTGACAAAGAAGCATCGTTCAAGTGGGCAAACCAGAACGAGCGCTCAGTCCGCCAGTAGGGTCTGCAGGGGACCCAAGTACCAGCCGTCGTGGGTAAGCTCCTCCAAGCCCCAAAAATCGACCCTTCCTTCGCCAGGCCATGCAATGAAATAAATAGGTTCCCACACCCCACAGAGACATCACCGCGAAGGACGGCAGTGGAAGCCGTGAGCTCAGATCCATTGAAGCTCCCCCAGAAAGTCGAGTGTCGGCCTGCGGCGGCAGCGATGGTCGCTAGAAACCCTAGGTCGAAGGAAAAATCGCCCGCGCTCTCCATATTCTTCGTTCATATAACATGTCAATTAGTATTATTAATTAAAAAAATAATATTAATAATTTATTTCTTTAAATAGTTTATAAATAAAAATAAAAACAATTAAAATTCAAGCTTTTGTTCAGCCCTTTTTGGTTTCCTCTATTAATATTTATCACTTATTTGATCTCTTTTTCAAGGATTCATTCAAATAGTCTTGAATATGGATCCCCATTGGGATTTGAAACGTCGACAAATTTCTTCTAACACTGTGGATAATCCGGATCATTCTTCTTCAATTGAGAATCACAAAAGCTTAACGACTAATAATTTTTTTCAATCTGCATATTCAATATCAACTTAGCATTTCTCTTTTATTCTATCTCAGATTTCCTCTTATATTTGATGCAACAGCCTCATTCCTTAGCTAATCTGCACACATAACCTTTCCAGAACACTTAATATTTGCAACTTCTATCTTAGATCATCAGTACATTAACACTCAGTACTGATTATTTTCTATAACTTAGTTTTTATATTTCCAACACTTTATGTTACCATAAGCATTGGTCCATGGTGTTCACCCATGGTATTGTAGCTTGATTGGGTCATGCTATCTTCTTTACCAGTTCAACAAGAAATCTCACAATTTACTCTCTCACTCTTGATTTTCAGGCTGTACCTTCTCTCTTTGTCCATAGTGCAATTACTCATTATTTTTTCATTAGAAAAACATATATTTCACATCAAATTTATTTCTTACCCTTCCTTTAATATATCTAAATTATACCAATTTGTAAATTTTTATTTTTAATCGTTAATAAATTTATCCCTAAAAAAAACATCAAATTTATGACCCTTAAATTTGGTGCTCGAACACCAAAGTTCATAGTTGTGGACCTCTTGCTTGAGCCACAATGGGCCATGACCTAGAACAATGTAACTATAGGAAAAAAACCTGCAAATATATTATACCCAACTAATTTCAGTCATGAATTTAAGCGAAAAAAATTGCCACCTACAATCAACAATCTATGGAAAAAAACACTCAAAGCAATAATGACATTAATGACATGATCATGAAAACTCAACAAGCTCCCTTGAACTGGAAATCAATGAAAAGTGCTTCAGTAATTATTAATGGTTTAGTTTACATCCCTCACATTTTGTCTAGCAAGTACCATTGACCAATCCGTGCAAAGGGTCATCCTTACCATTCCATTGAAGGATGACCATTCTTTTTTTTTTTACTCTGAATAATGTAGTACAAATATGTGCATATACATATAAGGACCTTAACAACCTTAAAAAGCATTATATTTCTAACATAATTTCAACATGGAGACTATTCATTAAAATCCAACTTTCCTTTTGTGTTAGATCTATTCTTATGGAATGACCAAAGGAGGTCTCCCCATCCCTAAAACAAAGGTAGTCTCACGAAAATCATTATCATTATTCCTCTTATGTAATATCATGAGTAACTTAATGAAAATTTTCAACATAATTCATGTAAGAAATATTATTTCCAATAACCTTTCAGTACACAATATTTCTTTACCTCATTATAAGATTATGGGTGGATTTATTTTTTCTATTACTTTGCATATGGAAACACCATACATAAATAGTCAAAGAGTGTCAATTCCATTTGGCAGGTCTTCCATGAGAACATTGAATTCATTAGATTCAAACTATGAGTATGTGCATTGCATATCTTAACTTATAGTTTAATCCTATATATCATTTCTTCTTATAGGTTCAGACCGTCCTCATTTAATATTGTTGAAGTCTCATACTCAAGTACCAATGGAAACAAAACCAAATATTGTACGAAAAGCCTCAATATGTAGATAAGAATGGATTACATCATTAATACCAACAATAACACACACATTACACATGATAAGATGTATTGTGAAGGAATTCTAACCATATTTCATTAGATCTTCATATTCATTTTCAAATTAGAAAAATTATTAGAGGGGTTGTACCCACTCAAAATAATCATATGCTAAGTAAATTTTCCCTTTATTGCATGTATACACATATATTTACCTAAGACTAATTGTGATAACTCTAGGCCTAAGCAGCCCTTCAAACAATGCCAAAATATTTAGTGTAGCCTTTCTTTATAGGAAGATGGAGGAGATTAAGAGATAGGTTCTAGGTCTATAACTTGAAAAATATAGGTCATCCACATGCTCTGAATTGAAAAACAAAATTGAACCAATCATCCTTTATGATTTGAATATGGGCAAAACTATTTGTTTTCTACTAACTCCCTCATAGTTAAATAAAAATGTGTTTAGAATCATCTCAAGTTAGCCAATTGTGAAGGGGTTTATGTGTGAAGTTTTAAGTTTCTTTGATGAGAATTTTATGAGTTAATTAGATTTTAAAAACTCATTTACAACAAATAAAATGCAGAGAAATAACACACAACAAACACATTACACAATAGCTAATAACGAAGTCCACCCCTCCTCGACTACATCTCCATGGACCTGCTTCAACTGGCTAGGACATCTTGGGATTAATGGTCAATTTTCTGATTACATGAATCTACAGTTCTTAAATGGCTTTGAAACATGTTCTATTGGCTTCAGAATACCCAAAAAACTCATAATAGACTCTTCAATATCTGAAAATGGTCTTCAGCTAATGTAGGCATGACCTCCTCTCTTGGTGGCCCTCAACTTCTTTAATATTCAAAGTGGATAAAACACTTTCAGAAGTTCTCCAAAACCTCTGCAACCTGCACCATCATGCTAAAATCATCAAAATAATCTAAATATGACTCTTCTTGAGCCATAATTGGTCGAAATATGCCAAATTTATGGCTTCCTCAATATTTCCTAGGAAAACTCCACTAAAACTGGAACATCTCTAGTTAATTCCGCCAATTTTGAAGGCAGTGCCTGATTTGGTGGCTCCGAAAAACATACTGCCGTATTAAACTCCAGTTTAATTAAATTTAAGTGCGGGTTTAGTGGATTCTTAGCACATTAAGTGCACTTAACAAAAACTGATTTTGAAAATCGGATTAGCACATAAACATTTGATCAGGTTTTAATTAAACCATATTAAAAAAATTAATCTGCGCCATTAAAACTTAGCACTCTTCCATGGTCATTGGTATATATTCACCTAGTGAGGTGGCTGGCCCGTGAGGCTAGCCCCCTCCTACCCCTACCATTCAAAACATTTGAACTTAAATATATACAACATACCTTATTAAACAAGGACTAATGATGTGGTATAATGGTATGTTGTGCGTGTTGTATGGCGGAGGTCATGGATTCCAGCCCGACCTCCACCCAAAATTTTGTTGAACCATACATATAAAAATAAAATTCAACCTTAGAATTAAAAATTAGTACTTTGGACTATAACAAAAACTTTGGACTTTGGGAGGGGCACGTGGCGACCTCTGGGCTAGCCATGTGTCGGCATCCTATTGGTCCTCCACAAACCAACAAAAAATTTCCATGTGACCAGAAATTTGGGCCACTTTGAATCCAACACTTTTCATCCTGTCATTGGGCTGAAGAAATACCTAAATTTTTACCTTTGACCTTGTTTGACCATTTTTTTTAAAATTCGTCTGTTTGGCACGACGATCAACGGGCTCTAACTTCCTCATATGGACTCCATTTTGAGTGAAATGAATTGCGTCGAATTCCTGGAGATGGGCCCAATCTGATCATTTGGGTTTGGTGTGATTTTGACTACTTTGAACTTTTGGCAAAAATTTTCCCCCAATCGAGATTATGATCACTCCTTCCCACTCACAGGCTTTTGGACCCACAAAAGCTCATTATCTAATGAGAGCTAAATACTCCTCTCTTTCCCAAGTTCTATCAACTTGATTCTACTTGGAAAATATCCATGAGAACCACTTGAGTTCACTAGCATGCCTTGCTTTGCAAATGGCCTGGTGCTTCAACCAATGTCCTCCTTTTGCTCCTGACCCAATATAACACTTGTTGGCTTCTTTCTTACTGATAAAATACTTTTTTGTACCAAAGATATACCTCGGTGCTTCGAAAACTAACTGATGGCCTTCCCACTGAGAATCTTATTCCTCCTTTGCACAAACAGGCATTTTATGCAAGCTTTGCCTTGGAAACCACTTTACCAAGTTAAGCCCATCTGAGTGAACTACTACAATGAGTTCCAAAATCAGTAATAACAAGAAAATAAATCACCTTTATTTTACCTCCACGGTTCCAAATTCCACATCTGTAAGAATGCATTCACCATCTCTTTTGCTTCTTCGCGTCAACACATCAAATGGTCTACAATGGCTGAAATGTTTTGGCTACAAATTCTTTGGTATCTTGTCAAAAACACAACCATCAATCTGAAAAATACATTATGGAAGATGTTATCACTCCACTGGATATCTGAAGGCTAAGAAGGAGACCAAAAAATGTAACCACATACCACTTTGGCCTAGTAGGTAGCCCTATTAGGCAGGAGAGGGCTCTCTCCACGAGATCATAGCAAAATAGACTGGATAATGAATATTTTAGTCTAGGTATAGTAAGCTCTCAGGTTTTATTGATTGATTTTGGGTGTTGGATGGTGAATACTGATCAGACACAGAAAGGTTGTGATCTTCTGGAGAGAGCCCTCTCCTGCCTAGTAGGGCTAGCTACTAGGCCAAAGCGATCTCTGGTTACCTTTACCGGTCTCCTTCTCAGCCTTCGGAAATTCTATGGTGTGTTAACATCTTGGTGACCATTCTGGGAAGCGAGGTGACAGATCCTCCTCGTGAAAGAACGAAAAGGATAAGATCTAATTGCTGATGGTGAACAATGATTAGACACAAGAAGGTTGTGATCTCCTGGTGAGAGCCCTCTCCTGCCTAGTAGGGTTTCCTACTAAGAAAAAGCGGTGTGTGGTTACCGTCTCCTTCTCAGCCTTCATAGATCTAATGGAGTGCTAATACAAGAAACATAACATGAGGACATATCATTTTTCTCCTTCAAGCAACAAATTTCGCATCATGTGAACATCGCCATGTACTCTTACATCTCCATGTATAAACCATCGACCAAACACAAGTCAAAAAAGCATGCCTCTTCAAAAAACTGACTCTCAAGTCAAACAATACCATGTACAAATTTCAATATTTTCTGCATCTAACTAAGTCAACATAACTCTACTTTCAAACACCTTCCTGGTGTAAACATGCAACATTCATTCAATTGCAAATAAATGCATCAAACATTAAAATATATGCAAGACCTCGATTGGATAAGACATCTAACCATCTCTTACCAAACCATTTCTATGTCGCTTCTTTCAATTGCACTTCATCATGTGAATCATCTCGACCCACATCAATTATGGAATCCTCTTTTCCATTCTTGTCATGATCTCTTTCCACCTTCAAATGTCGTGGATGAATTGCTAGATACAACGTCCAACACTTGTCTACAAGATAACCCTGCTTATGGAAACGAGTGAAAAATAATTGCATCTTCTTTTCAACATGGTTTGCATTGTCCAATGGACCTTTGGCTTTTTGCCTCCTTTGTTTAGAAATATTCCTGTGCATGGCTATCTTCTTCCAACATCTTGAAACATTATGGTTATTTAAACCACAAAAGGAACATGCAAACTTTCTCCAAATCTTATGTGAGAATTTTCCATGTTTATCATAATCAAAAGCAACTGGATTAAAGGCAGATTTATACCTTGAACATTTACCTTTGTCGCTTTCTTAAGCAAGTGAATTTGATGAGGTAGTGTCTCTCTTCTGAATACCAACAATGCATTCAATGACTTTAGAGCTTTCAACATCCTCTTGTTCTTCATTCTCATTAGATGCATGCTTATGAACATATTCTTGCAAAGTGGGTGTAAAAATTTTGCATTCCTCCTTGACACAAACTTCACAAGCTTGAGGTAATGAACATGTAATGAAAGTCCTTCTTGGAACACCTTCATATGCCTCCTTGGCTTTGGATCATTCTCCATCATGTTTCCCATAACCAAAACCCAAATATCTAGGCTTTTCCTCAACAACAATTCGCTCAACTATGCCTTGTACATGTTTGCCCAATCCTTTACCTTCGTAACCCATCTTCATCAATAATTTGGACCATATTCCTCTAATTTTTATTTCAAAATCACCCACACATTCATCTTGAGAATAAATAGAATATAAAATTGATTTGCATACCTCTTTTTCATGTACGTGCTTGGCTAAAGTTTCTTTGGCATCATGGGGTTAAGTCTGCATCTAATTCAACCTTGCTAGTTTTTCATTTACAATATGGAGTTGATTCTCCATCTCATGCATATTTTCAAGAAGATCTTGCTTCTACTCTTTCATGGCTATCAACTTCTCTTGAAGTATAATGCTCTCCATCTTATCTTCATACATCTCTTTCACCATATCATTCATGATGTAGAGCTTCTGCAAAATCTCTTTATCAAATTATTTTTCTAAGGAAGTCTGATTAGAAGCAATGCTTGATGAAGCTGCCATCACACCTACAATGCATACAAATCTTCTTTGATGTGATTGGAGAACTGAGCTCTCAATCTTGACCTTCTCCTTACACAAATAAAGTTGCACATAGTTAAATTCTCCTTGCATAAATGCAAAACTAATAGTTAATTCTTCTAGATAACCTTGGCTAAAATGAGCTAAAATTTGATACCAACTTTATCTAAATATGGGAAAACTATTTTTGTTTTGCTAGCTCCCTCATTAGTTAAATAAAAGTGTGTTTAGAATCGTATCAAGTTAGCCAATTGTGAAAGGGTTTATGTGTGAAGTTTTAAGTTTCTTTGATGAGAAATAAATGAGTTACTTAGATTTTAAAAATTCATGTACAACAAATAAACTGCAGATAAATAACACACACAAAACACATTACACAATAGTTGATAATGGAGTTCACCCCTCTTGGGCTACATCTACATGGACCTGCTACATGGTCAATTGCCTGATTACATGCAACTACACTGCTCCAATGGCTTTTCAATTTGCTCCATTGGCTTCATAAGACCCAAAAACCTTAAAATTGACTCTTCAATATCTGCAAATGGTCTTTAGTTGATTTAAGCATGACCTCCTCTCGTGGTGTCCCTAGGCTTCTTTAATCTTAAAAGTGGAAAAAACACTTTAAAAATTGCTCCAACACCTCTGCAACCTACACCATCATGCTTAGGGCATCAAAATAATCTAGGAATGACTCTTATTGAGCCAAAATTGGTCGAAATATGCCAAAGTTATGGCTTCCTCAATATTTCCTAGGAAAACTCCACTAAAACTGGAATATCTCGAGTTAAGTCCACCAATTTTGGAGGCAGCGCCATATTTGGTGGCTCCGCCAAACATGCCATTGTATTAAACTCCAATCTAATTAAATTTAAGTGCAGGTTTAGCGGATGCTTAGTGCTTTAAGTGCAATTAAGAAACACTAATTTTGAAAATCAGATTAGGATTAGCTTTTAATTAAACCATATTAAAAAAAGTAATCCACGCCATTCAACCTTAGTGACCCGCCACAATCATTGGTTATATAGTCACATGGTGAGGGGGATGGCCCGTGGGGTTGGCCCCTTCCTTACCCCTGCCATTCAAAACATTTGAACTTAAATATATATTGTATACCTTATTAAACACGGACTAATGATGTGGTATGATGGTATGGTATGTGTGTTGTATGGGGGAGGTTGTGGGTTCGAGCCTGACCTCCACCCAAAATTTTGCTAAACCATACATATCAAAATAAAATTCAACCTTGGAATTAAATATTCGGACTTTAGACTATAACCAAAAATTTGGACTTTGGGAGGGGCACGTGGAGACCTCCAGGCTAGCCACGTGTCAGCATCTTATTGGTCCTCCACAAACCAAAAAAAAATTGCCATGTGCCCAGAAATTTGGGCCACTCAGAGTCTGACACTTGTCATCTTGTCATTGGGCCAGAGAAATACCCAATTTTTGACCTTCGACCTTGTTTGACCATTTTTTTTAAATTTGTCTGTTTGGCACGACGATCAACAGGCTCTAAATTCCTCATACAAACTTCATTTTTAGTGAAAGGAATTGTTCTGGATTCGTGGCGATGGGCCCAATCTGATAATTCTCATTTCGTGCAATTCTGAGCACTTTGAATGTTTGGTAATTCTTTGCCCCCAATCTAGATTTCGATCACTTTATAAAGTGGTATCAAAACTAAAGATAATATAAGGTTTTATATATCTATTTTAGATAAAAATATGAAATTTTATAAACCAATTTGAGTGGTATCACAACTAATGGTAATATTAGGTTTTAAATTGAAAAATTATAAGAAGGAAAAATTGATGAAGACCATAAATTGCTATACTAGTTTTAATTCTTAGGTATGTTGTATCATTAAGGAAAGAGGTCAATGTGTAAATTAAATTGGTTATCCTCCCATACAATCTTTTTTTAATCTATAGGTTTTTGAATTTTTTTAATAGTATTGGAATATGGTACTCTAATTAATAAATTTATTTTTTGTTTTCTACTAAATTTTGCTAAAATATTGCAGAGATTTTTAAGAATCACAAGTTTAAATAAGTTTAAGCTATTTAATTTGTAAAGTTCAAGTGCTTTAGGGTTTGAGGTTTTCAGGTGTTGAATTCTTTTATGAAATCAAAAAGAGTTTTTAAATAACAAGAAATCACAATCTCACACAAAATTATATGGTCCCATTCTAAGGAAACGAATATTTTGTCTATTAGTTAGACTACACCTTTTTGGAATCTTAAGAAGAAACTAATAAATGGACAAACTAAACTATTTTGAGATTTTTTTGATAATATTGGAATAGTAAAAATGAGTTAATAAATAGATAAAATGTTTAGAGTCAATTTAATTTTTTTGAAAAAATTCATCCTAATTTACTTATTGTTAAAAAAATTGACTAATATAATTTTATTTAAATAATTTGAAATTTTAAAAATAAAATTTTATAATTATTTTTTTGAAAATTTTCACAAAAAAATTTGAACAATATACCCATCCACCATCAATCTAAACATGTGTTCAATTTTTTTCAATAAAATATGATGTCAGAATTCTGCTAGAAAGCAGATCCTGGCATATAAGAATCCAACTCTGCACTCAACTCTGATAATGTTCATTTTTTCTATAAAATAAAACCATGAAAAATTTAGCTCAAATTTACATGAAGGCGAAGAGAGCCATGAAAACCACTACATATATAAATATAAAAATTCTTCGGCCATATATTACATTATGCGGCCTCTTGGCTCTTGGCCCTTCAAACCATTCCTCAACTCACTCAACTCTTCAACTATCTCAGCTCTTCAACTATTCCACTGTGTTTCCTCCTCACAAAAACACTCATATTTATAGTACATAAATAATGAATTTAATTCATTCCAAAAATCTCTCCACCTAATCCTCAACTAAATCTAATTTAAATTCATTTTAGGTGTGGACTCAACAAAGTTCCGTACATAGAATTCCTACTCCCTAAATTTGCTACCTAATTCTATTTTCTCTCATATCCTTTTAATTAATAAAACAATATATACAAAATCCTCACTTCTATAATTTATCTCCTAATTTATTTAAAATTAACAAATTAATTAATAAAACAATTAAAATGTCACACCCTCTTTATTACATAATTGAATAATGAAAATTAGCCTTGATGCTCCTGCAAATAAAAAACCAAAAACATGATAATAATTAAATTAATTTATATTTAACTTGATTCCTAAAGTTATTAGACATCAATCAATCAAAACTATCTTTCACTAATGCAGAAAAATAAAATTATTAATATAAATAATATTTATTAATTATTACATCAAAATAGAAATGTTAACAAAAATAGTATTTAGTAACCTAGTTGCATAGGTTACATGATCACCTGCCACCATTATCTTTATTTGATTCTCATCGTACAAGATTATAGGTTGGGTTGTACATGTCTTCTTTTTGGGTGTCAAATCTATATCTTGAATTTCAAATTAATTATATAGATAAATGTATCTAATTTGAAATTTGAAAAACTGTTTAAATTGAATGTTATGATGTCTTCAAAAAAAATTTCCCAATTCTTACTGTTCAGGAAGTGTGGAACATGGGCATTCAGCGCAGGCTGCCGTGCCTTCCAGTGCCACCGTGGTCTGCTACCCGGTGGCACCATCATGGATCCCTCTGACGACCCCGGGCAGCCTTCCACTGCGTCCACGTTGTTATAAGTGATGTCGTCTGTGTCAACGTTGTTATTGTTCAGTTGTTTCCATCCTTAGCAATTTTTTCATATTTCAACAAATATTTAAATTCAAAATTTTAATATTTAATATTCTTATTTTTACTTTTTCATTTCATTTACCAATTTTTTTTTATAAATAAATCAATATATAATTTAAAGCCATATCTGTATGCTGGTTACAACTTTGTAAAAAAAAATTGTTATTTTTTTCAAAACACACTAAAAATTTAAATTATTTTTAAGAATTCAATATCATAACTATATTATTTATATATATTCAATACTCTTAACAAATTTTTGGACACCCAAAATCATCAAACTAAATATATATAAACTAGATTCCCTAAAATTTCTACGAAATATTAGAAAATTTTCTTACTTAAACTACCCTTTAATATACTAACCACAAAATGATTATAAACATGCCAAAAATCCTGCTGGGAGGACAGAATGACGAATACAAAAACACTTTCAATCTCAAATTAATAAATTATCAGTCTAATATTCAAATTCCGAAATTAGTATTAAATAATACTAAAGAGCAATAGTTGACTTTCTGATGGTCATCCGCAACTACCAAAAACCAATTAAGTCCAGATCACAACGAACTCGCTGCCTTCTATTCAACAAAATTTGTTAGACGTCGTTGGCAATCCATATGATTTATAATGAAATATTATATTACACAATGACTTTGTAGACCCAAGCGATAAAATCCAACAACAATGCCATCATAGTTGGAGCGGCTTCGTAGATTTTTATGGTTAATATTCATTTGTTACTTTTATGTTTCAATGGCTTTGAAATATGTTCCATTGGCTTCAGAATATTCAAAAATTTCATAATAGATTTTTCAATCTCTGAAAATGGTCTTCAGCTGATCTAGGCATGATCTCCTTTCTTGGTGGTCCTCGACTTCTTTAATCTTCAAACTAAATAAAACACTTTCATAAGTACTCCAACACCTCTGAAACCTGCACATTCATGCTCAGATCATCAAAATAATCTAAGAATGACTATTCTTGAGCCAAAATTGGTTGAAATATGCCAAAGTTATGCCTTCCTCAATATTTCCCAGGAAAACTCCACTAAAACTAGAACATCTCTAGTTAAATCCGTCAATTTTGGAGGCAGTGCCTGATTTGGTGGCTCCACAAAGCATGTCGTCATATTAAACTCTAGTTTAATTAAATTTAAGTGCAAGTTTAGGGGATTATTAGCGCATTAAGCGCAATTAACAAAAACTCATTTTGAAAATCAGATTAGTGCATAAACATGGGATTAGGTTTTAATTAAACCATATTAAAAAAATTAATCTGTGCCATTAAAAGTTAGCGCTCTGCCACGGTCGTTGGTATATAGTCAGATAGTGAGGGGGTTGGCCCGTGAGGCTAACCCCCTCCTACCCTTACCACTCAAAACATTTGAACTTAAATATATACAACATACCTTATTAAACAAGGACTAATGATGTGGTATAATGGTATGGTGTGCGCGTTGTATGGGGGAGGTCGTGGGTTCGAGCCTGACCTCCACCCAAAATTTTGTT
Source organism: Pinus albicaulis (assembly GCA_034641835.2). Taxonomy (NCBI): domain Eukaryota; kingdom Viridiplantae; phylum Streptophyta; class Pinopsida; order Pinales; family Pinaceae; genus Pinus; species Pinus albicaulis. The sequence goes on along the minus strand of CM076581.1, from coordinate 954,480,997 downwards.
GAACCATACATATCAAAATAAAATTCAACCTTGGAATTAAAAATTCGTACTTTGGACTAGAACAAAAACTTTGGACTTTGGGAGGGGCACGTGGCGGCCTCCAGGGTAGCCATGTGTCGGCATCTTATTGGTCCTCCACAAACCAAAAACAAAATTTCCATGTGCCCAAAAATTTGGGCCACTTAGAATCCAACACTTGTCATCCTGTCATTGGGCCGAAGAAACACCCAAATTTTTACCTTTGACCATGTTTGACCATTTTTTTTAAAATTCCTCTGTTTGGCACGACGATTAGCAGGCTCTAACTTCCTCATATGGACTCTATTGTGAGTGAAATGAATTGCATCGAATTCCTATCGATGGGCCCAATCCGATCATTTTGGTTTGGTGTGATTCTAAGCACTTTGAATTTTTGGCAAATTTTTTCCCCCAAACCAGATTCCTATCACTCCTTCCCACTGACAGGATTTTGGACGCACAAAAGGTCATTATCTCATGAGAACTAAATATTACTCTCTTTCTCAAGTTCTATCAACTCGATTTTACTTGGAAAATATCTATGAGAACCACTTGGGGTCACTGGCATGCCTTGCTTTGCAAATGGCTTGTTGCTTCAACCAATGTCCTCCTTTTGCTCCTGACCCAATACAACAATTGTTGGCTTCTTTCTGACTGATAAAATAATTTGTTGTACCAAAGAGATCCCTTGGTGCTTCGAAAACTAACTGATGGCCTTCCCACTTAGAATCTTATTCCTCCTTTACACAAACATGCATTTTATGCAAGCTTTGCCTTGGAAACCATTTTTCCAAGTTAAGCCCATCTGAGTGAACTACTACAATGAGTTCCAAAATCAGTAATAACAAGAAAATAAATCACCTTTATTTTACCTCCACGGTTCCAAGTTCCACATCTGGAGGAATGCATTCACCATCTTTTTTACTTCTTGGCGTCAACACATCAAATGGTCTACAATGGCTGAAACGTTTTGGCTACAAATTCTTTGGCATCTTGTCACAAACACAACCATCAATCTGAAAAATACATCATGGAAGATGTTATCACTCCACTTGATATCCGAAGGCTGAGAAGGAGACCAAAAAAGGTAACCATAGACCACTTTGGCCTAGTAGGTAGCCCTACTAGGCAGGAGAGGGCTCTCTACGTGAGATCATAGCCAAATAGACTGGATAATGAATATTTTAGGCTACGTATAGTAAACTCTAGGGTTTGATTGATCGATTTTGGGTGTTAGATGGTGAATAGTGATAAGACACAAGAAGGTTGTGATCTTGTGGAGAGGGCCCTCTCCTGCCTAGTAGGGCTAGCTACTAGGCCAAAGCGTTCTGTGGTTACCTTTGTTGGTCTCCTTCTCAGTCTTCGGAGATCCTATCGAGTGCTAAGATCTTGACGACCATACTAGGGAGGGAGGTGATAGATCTTCCTCAGGAAAGAACGAAAGGGATAAGATCTAGTTGCTGATGGTGAGCAGTGATTAGACACAAGAAGGTTGTGATCTTCTGGAGAGAGCCCTCTCCTGCCTAGTAGAGGTAGCTACTAAGCCAAAGCGGTCTGTGGTTACCTTTGTTGGTCTCCTTCTCAGCCTTCATAGATTTGGCAGAGTGCTAACACAAGAAACATAACTTGGCGACATATCATTTTTCTCCTTCAAGAAACAAATTTCACATCATGTGAACATTTCCATGTACTCTTACATCTCCGTGTACAAACCATCGCCCAAACACAAGTTGAAAAAGCATGCCTCTTCAAACAAGTGACTCTCAAGTCAAACAATAGCACGTACAAATTTCCATATTTGTTGCATCTAACTGAGTCAACATAACTATACTTTCAAACACCTTCCTAGCATAAACATGCAACATGCATTCACTTGGAAAAGAAATGCATCATCCATTAAAATACATGCAAGGCCTCAGTTGGATAAGAAATATAACCATCTCTTACCAAACCATTTCAATGGCGCTTCTTCCAACTGCACTTCATCATGTGAATCATTTCGACCCACATCAATTATGGAATCCTCTTTTCCACTCTTGTCAAGATCTCTTTCCACCTTCTTCAAATGTCATGGATGACTTCCTAGATACAACGTCCAACACTTGTCTACAAGGTGACCCTGCTTATGGCAATGAGTGCAAAACAATTGCATCTCCTTTTCAACATGGTTTGCATTTTCCAATGGAACTTTGGCTTTCTGCCTCCTTTTTTTAGAAAGTTTCATGTGCATGGTCATATTCTTCCAACATCTTGAAACATTATGGTTATTTAACCACCAAAGTAACATGAAATCTTTCTCCAAATCTATGTGAGAATTTTCCACGTTATTAATAATCAAAAGAAACTCGATTAAAGGCATATTTATACCTTGAACATTCACCGTTGTTGCCTTCTTAAGGAGGTGAATTTGATTAGGTAGTGGCTCTCTTCAAAATAATAACAATGCATTCAATGACTTTAGAGCTTTCAACATCCTCGTGTTCGTCACTCTCATTATTTGCATGCTTATCAGCATCTTCATGCAAAGTGGGTGTAAAACTTTTGCATTCCTCCTTAACACAAACTTCACAAGCTTGAAGTAATGAACATGTAATGAAAGTCCTTCTTGGAACACCTTCATATGCCTCCTTGGCTTTGGATCATTCTCCATCATGTTGTCTATAACCAAGACCCAAATATCTAGGCCTTTGCTTAACAACAATTGGCTCAATTATGCCTTGTGCATGTTTTCCCAATCCTTTACCTTCATAACCCATCTTCATTAATAATTTGGACCCTATTCCTCTAATGTGTCTTTCAAAAGCACCTACATATTCATCTTTAGTATAAATAGAATATAAAATTGATTTGCATACCTATTTTTCATGTACATGCTTGGCTAAAGTTTCTTTTCCATCATGGGGTTGAGTCTCCATCTCATTCAACCTTGCTAGTTTTTCAATTGCAATATGGAGTTGATTCTCCATATCATGCATGTTTTCAAGAAGATCTTGCTTCTACTTCTTCATGGCTATCAACTTCTCTTGAAGTATAATGCTCTCCCTCTTATCTTCATACATCTCTTTCACCATATTATTCATGATGTAGAGCTTAAGCAACATCTCTTTATCAAAGAGTTTTTCTAAGGAAGTCTGATTAGAAGCAATACTTGATGAAGTTGTCATCACATCTACAATGCATACAAATATTCTTTGATGTGATTGGAGAACTGAGCTCTCAATCTTGACCTTCTCCTTACACACATAAACTTGCACATAGTTAAATTCTCCTTACACAAATGCAAAATCAATAGCTATTATCGAGGTGGATATGGCCACCTTCCATTCCACTTGGGGCCCCACCATTATCTCTTTTAGTTTTTCAGTTTCAGCACAACTTACTATTTTTAGCAGTTTTTCGGGTCCTCAACTTTTGAAGCCGTTTTGAGGCACTAAACGACATTTTTTGGGAAAATCGAAAGCAACATAGGTTCATCGACGGATGCTGTTCCTCGGATAGATCTTTCTAATGAGGTATGTTCATGTCAAATGGAGATCGTATGCCAAAGTTACATCCCCGGGAAGTTGAAACATCAATTTACTCAAACGGGGCCCATACTTTTGATGCTTCATCTCCTAGGGTTAGGTTTTTGGATGTTTAGGGTTTTCCATTGTTTCTAAATAATAAATAGGCCCTCGGGCCTCATTTTAACTTAGTTCAGGGGCCTGTAACCGCCACATCTCTTCTCAGAGATAAGCTACCAGTGCCCTAGCTAGTTTATTTCCATTTTGTATGTAAGCAAATTTCAGTTCTTTGATATTATTGAAATGAAGTGTTATTTCCCCTCCATCTTTGTATTTAGGGTTATATGTGTATTCTGTTGCGTTCCTGCATAAATCTAGATCAGTGGTATTAGAGCGGTCTGATTTTTCTCAATACTTCTTTGCATGTCCCCAACGAGGACGGGGTATAAGGAGTTAGGGCTTGATCTGGTGGAACCTTTGCAAGATCAGCCTCGCAAATCCTGAAGGACGCCCATGGGGGACAAAAGAAAGATGAGGGAGCAAGAGATCCTATCAAAATATTTCTCGGGGAGGCCCTCGAAAAACAAAGGAATGCGATGATGGATAACTTTGCCCAGATCCTTCAACGACTGCCCAACGATGGTGCATCTACATCCATCAGCCACTCTAGAGGCGTGACTCCCTTTAAGGTACAAGTAAACTTTGACATTCCCATATTTGAAGGTCAAATAGATGCAGATGCCGTAGATAGATGGTTGAATCTATTAGAAGGATATTTCTTGGTTCATGACTTTTCTGACTGGGAGAAGATTATTTTTGCACTCCTAAAAGCTACCCCCCATGTCAAAGACTAGTGGGAAACCTACTGTGAGAAAAAGAACGAGACAAAACCCTCTCTGTTCTCAGTCGTACCCACTTGGAATTCTTTCCAATATGCCATCAAGGAACAATATTATCCTGTGGGGATCTATGAGGACAAGTATATACAATGGACCACGCTGTGGCAACAAAGTGATCAAGATGTGCATGAGCTGACAAATCTATTCCATACCCTGTGCACAAATTTGGGTATCAAAGATTCAGAGAAACATTTGGTGCTAAAGTATTGCAGTTTTCTGCACAAATACATTAAGGAGGAAATGGAGTTCCTCGACATCTCCTCGCTTGGTATGACATATTGGTATGCTGCCAAGATTGAGCATAAATTCAAACAGAAGAAGCGAGACTTTGGATCTGCGAATAAAAAGCAAGGGAAATGTGCCCCCAAACTGCATAACAAAGGAAAAATCAAAGGCATGGTGGCCCAAAACAACCTGCCAAAGACACAAGAAAAGGCCAACACCATGAAGCGAAAGAAGGACATGGTAAAGTGGTGTGAGTTCCATAGGAGCTCTACTCACAACACAAGTGAGTGTTGGGCCAAGCAGTTGCTGGTGGCTGAGATGAGGGCTTCTGAATAAGATGCATTCTCCAACTCTGAATCAGAACCTGACAAGTGGAATGAAAAAGGGAAGCAAATTATTGATGCGGAGCCCAATGCCATTATTTCCACTACGAAGATCCAGAAGGAGGAACCAGAAGATCTAGAGGAGGCAGAGCGTCTCTTCCACTCCCAAATGTGGGTAAAGGGTTCCCCGCTACAGTTCATTGTCGACAATGGGAGGCAAAAGAACCTCATTTCAGCAGATGTCATAAAGAGGCTGGGCTTGCCGATCACAGTGGTCCCACAACCATACACCATCGGGTGGCTTCACAAGGACAGGATCTTCGCGTCAGCTAATAGTGCCACCTTCCCTATAGCATCAAGCCCTTCATGGATGAGGTATTATGTATCATTTCTCCTATTGATGTTTCTGATGTATTATTAGGCCAACCATACATGTGGAACCGACATGTTGTGTATGAGTTCCAGCCTCGTGCTGTTATTGTTACTTTGGGAAATAATTTGTACATGATACTAGAGTTACCACCACCTCCCACTATCTCTCTGGTTACTACAAAACAATGCAGTAAGCTCATTTCCCAAACTAGGAAATTTGTTTTCCTGGTGATCTGCCCCCAGAGCAAGAAGAAGACTCTGGCCATGACCTCCAGACATGGCTCCTCTACACGAAAACAACAAATGGACAAGGTTGCGGAGGAGTACGGGGACATCTTCACCTCACCCACAGGGGTGCCTATGCACTGTCAGGTCAAGCACCCCATTGACCTTACCCCAAGTGCACTGCTACCCAATGGACCAATCTATAGGTGCTCTGTTCTGGAGAATGATGAAATCAAGAGGTAGATTCAGGAGTTGTTGCAGAAAGGTCACATCCGCCCAAGTTCATTGCCCTGTGGGAGCCCGATCGTGTTGGTATAGAAGAAGGATAGGACTTGGAGACTCTGTATTGACTTTTGGGAGCTGAACAAGATCACTGTCCGGAATAGGTACCTGATCCCATGGATTGATGACCTTCTAGACCAACTCAAAGGGGAAAAATATTTCAGCAAGATTGATTTGAATTCTAGGTATCACCAGGTACCAATCGAACCCTCGGATGTGTGGAAGACTGCCTTCAAAGCCAAGGAGGGCCTTTTCGAATGGCTCGTCATGCCTTTCAGGTTGACAAATGCTCCCGCAACCTTCATGAGGTTGATGGATGACATCGTGCATCCATTCACCAACTCATTTGTAGTGGTGTACATGGATGATATTCTGATCTTCAACCAAACTTGGGAAGAGCACCTCCACCACATCCAAGAAGTCCTCCAAACACTACGACAACACAAGTTGTGTGCCAATTTGGAGAAGTGCACTTTTTGCATGACGCATGTTCAATATATGGGATACATTATTGATGAAAGGGGGGTGCATGTGGATCCATCCAAGATCCAAGTCATTCGGAATTGGCCAGCCCCAACCACTCTAACAGAGCTTCGCATCTTTCTGGGTCTTGCTAATTTCTACCGTAGGTTCGTGTTGGGATTTTCTCATATCACTTGGCCCTTGAGTCAAGTCACCAAGGGATGAGAGAAAGCAAGATTATTTTGGTCAGAATCTCAACAGAAGGCGTTCGTAGAATTGAAACAACGCCTCTGTTCTGCCCCAGTTCTCACATTACCAGACTTGCAACAACCATTTTAGATCGAGACAGATGCCTCTGACTATGCTATTGGGGTAGTTCTTACTCAACAGGGGAATCCAATGGCATATCACAGTGATAAATTGTTCGAAAGAATTCCCAAGAATCCCACTTACGAAAAAGAAATGTATTCCATTGTGCAGGCTTGTCAAAAATGGAAGCATTACTTTTTGGGGAAGGAGACAATCATCCACACAGACTACCGACCCCTACAGTTCATACAAAACACAAAGGAAGTTGCAGAACGATCGCCATTAGAAGTGGTCCACATATCTGTAACAATTTCATTTGAACATCAAGTACAAGAAGGGTAGCACCAATAATGTTGCAGACTGCCTCAGCCAACCATCGATCATGGCCATAACCACCATTCTCAACTCTTGTCGGCACGAGGCTTTTGATTGGCTGCTTCTCCACAAGAGCGATTCAAAATTCGGCTACACATACAAGGCACTCTTGGGGGGTACTTAAGTTCCAAATTTTCGCCTCCAAGATGCACTGTTATGTCACCTGGGACATCTTTGTGTTCCTTCAAGCGAGCGTGCCAACATGATATGGGAAGTGCACTACAGTCGAGTCGTTGAGCATTTTGGGGTCGAGAAAATAGTGGTCGTACTGCAGAAGTATTTCTATTGGTCGAACTTTCGATAGGATGTCGGCAAGTACATCAGATCATGCACTGCTTGCGCCATTGCCAAACCGACCATCAAGAAGCAAGGCCTCTATACTCCACTACCTACCCCTAGTCAACCTTGGGAATCCATCTCCATGGATTACATGTTGGACCTTCCTTCTACTAAGCATGGAAATGAATTTGTTTTCGTGGTCGTTGACAGATTCTCGAAGATGGCCATTATGGCGGCCTACAAGAAGAATATCATAGCAGAAGTCGTTGCTAAATTCTTCTTTGAACGAGTGTGGGTGCACTTTGGGATCCCACTGTATGTCATATCAGATCGTGACAGCAGGTTCCTCAACACATTTTGGTCCGACCTCTGGTCAATGTTGGACACCAAGCTCTCCACATCCACAGCTTTCCAGCCCCAAACTGATGGTCAGACAGAGGTCGTTAACAAGATTATTATACACATTTTGCGCATGTACAATTCAAAGCATCCACACACATGGGATGAGAGCCTCCCCTATGTACAAAATAGTTATAACCAGGCTCTCCACAACTCAACTGGACACAACCCGTTTCAGGTGGGCTTGGGATTCCAACCACTATGTCCCATTGACATAGCCATGCCATTTGCAGCTACTCAGGATGATTCAGCTCATGTCTAGTCTGAAGCTGACAAAGTGAAAAACTTCATCGAGCACATTCAGCACATCCGCCAATAGGTTAATGACATATTGGACAGAGCCAATGCTAGTACAAGCAATGACATGATCAACATCGGGTGCCACACAACTTCCAGGTGGGCGACAAAGTGTGGCTACTGGACTCCACCTCAAGCTTCCCCCACTCCGATATGGGCCATACACCATCACCAAGGTTGTAGGGAACAATGCCTTCAAGCTCAATATACCACCATTCCTTGGTCTGCACCCTATATTCAATGTAGACCGCCTTTGTCCCTACTTCCCACCTCTACTGGACACCTCTGACATTGCAGAAGAACTCACACCAAAAGAGTTAAATCCAGACTACATGGAACAGGCCACCACATATTGTATCATGGACATGCAAATCAAGAACACTCGCCAAAATAAGATGCAATTGTATCGGGTTGTCAAAGTTGGCCAACTCTGCACCAAGGTAAGTGGTTCACCAGGGACCAAGTTCAGTAGAAGTTTCCTCATCTCATGGAGGAAATCAACGCAATGGGGACCATTGCTTCCTAGGGGGGGGGAATGATCCAGGTGGATATTGGTGGCCACCTACCATTCCACTTGGGGCCCCACCATTGTCTCTTTCAGTTTTTCAGTTTCAGCACAACTTACAATTTTTAGCAGTTTTGCGGGTCCTAAACTTCTGGAGCTGTTTTGAGGCCCTAAACGATAGATTTTGGGAAACGCGAGAGCAACATGCATCCATGGGCTGATGTTGCTCACTCAAAATTTTTATTCCTCGGATAGATCTTTCTAATGAGGTATGGTTCACGTCAAAGGGAGATCGTATGCCAAAGTTACGTCCCCAGGAAGTTGAAACACCAAATTACCCAAACGGGGCCCATAGTTTTGGCGCTTCATCTCCTAGGGTTAGGATTTTGGATTTTAAGGGTTTTCAATTATTTCTAAATAATAAATAGGCCCTCGAGCCTCATTTTAACTTAGTTCAGAGGTCTGTAGCCACGACATCTCTTCTCAGAGATAAGCTACCAACGCCCTAGCTACTTTATTTCCATTATGTCTGTAAGAAAAATTCAGTTCTTTGATATTAATGAAATGAAGTGTTACTTCCATTGCATCTTTGTATTTAGGGTTATATGTGTATTCTGTTACGTTCCTGCATAAATCTGGATCAAGCTAATTCTTCTAGCTAACCTTGGCTAAAAGGAGCTAAACTATGCTTTGATACTAACTTGATCTGAATATGGGCAAACTATTTTTGTTGTGCTAGCTCCCTCACTAGTTAAATAAAAATGTGTTTAGAATCGTATCAAGTTAGCCAATTGTGAAGGGGTTTATGTGTCAAGTTTTAAGTATCTTTGATGAGAAATTTATGAGTTAATTAGATTTTAAAAATGCATGTACAACAAATAAAATGAAGATAAATAACACATAGCAAACACATTACACAATAAATGATAACGAAGTTCACCCTTCTTGGGCTACATCTCCATGGACCTGCTTCAGCTGGCTAGGCCCTCTTAGGATTAATGGTCAATTGTCCAATTACATGCACCTACAGTGCTCCAATGGCTTTGCAACCGGCTCCACTAGCTTCATAAGACCCAAAAACCTCAAAAGAGTCTTCAATATCTAAAAATGGTCTTTAGCTGATCTAGGCATGACCTCCTCTCTCAGTGTCCCTAGGCTTCTCTAATCTTCAAAGTGGAAAAAAACACTTTCAAAAGTGCTCCAACGCCTCTACAACCTACATCGTCTTTTTTAGAGCATCAAAATCATCTAGGAATGACTCTTCTTGAGCCAAAATTAGTCGAAATATGCGAAAGTTATGGCTTCCTCAATATTTCCTAGGAAAACTCCACTAAAATTGTAATATCTCCAGTTAACTCCGCGAATTTTGGAGGAAATTCCGTATTTGGTGACTCCGCCAAACATGCCACTGTGTTAAACTCCAGTTTAATTAAAGTTAAGTGCGGGTTTAGTGGATGCTTAGCGCATTAAGCGCAATTAATAATCACTGATTTTGAAAATCATATTAGGATTAGGTTTTAATTAAACCATATTAAAAAAATTAATCTGCACCATTAAACCTTAGTGCTCCACCACGGTCATTGGTATATAGTCATATGGTGAGGAGGATGGCCTGTGGGGCTGGCCCCTTCCTTAACCCCTCCATTTAAAACATTTTAACTTAAATATATACCGCACACCTTATTAAACAAGGACTAATGATGTGTTATGATTGTATGGTGTGCATGTTGTATGGGGGAGGTTATGGGTTGAGCCCAACCTCCACCCAAAATTTTTCTAAACCATACATATCAAAATAAAATTCAACCTTGGAATTAAAAATTTGGACTTTGGACCATAACCAAAAATTTGGACTTTGGGAGGGGCACGTGGCAACCTCCGTGCTAGCCACGTTTCGACATCTTATTGGTCCTCCACAAACCAAAAATAAATTGCCATGTGCTAAGAAATTCGGGCCACTCAGAGTCTGACACTTGTTATCTTGTCATTGGGCCGGAGAAATACCCAGTTTTTTACCTTTGTCCCTCTTTGACCATTTTTTTGAAAATTTGTTTGTTTGGCACGATGATCAACGAGCTCTAACTTCCTCATACAGACTTCGTTTTGAGTGAAATGAATTGTGTCGGATTCGTGGCGATAGGACCGATCCGGTCGTTCTCGTTTGGTGCGATTCTGAGCACTTTGAATGTTTGGCAAATTTTTGCCCCCAATCTAGATTTCAATCACTTTATGAAGTGGTATCAAAACTAAAGATAATATAAGTTTTTATATATCTATTTTATATAAAAATATGAAATTTTATAAACAAATCTGAGTGGTATCACAACTAACGGTAATATTAAGTTTCAAATTGAAAAATTATAAGAAGGAAAAATTGATGAAGACCATAAATTGCTCTAATAGTTTTAATTATTAGGTATGGTTTATCATTAAGGAAAGAGGTCAGATGTAAATTAAATTGGTTATCCTCACATACAATCTTCTTTTAATCTACATTTTTTTGAAATTTTTTAATAGTATTGGAATATGGTGTATTACAGTCATCGTGATTTGACTAATGTTTGTGTCATTCGTTCGTACTAATTCCATTTTTTGAGTTTTTCAGCTTCTAATCATGTAGCATAGATTTTCAAACTTCCACAACTTCGCCAACAGTAACAAACAACTAATTCTGCCCCAGAATTTCAGTGAACTTTTCCCTCTGCAGCTTCTCCAACACGTCGGCTCTTGAGTTGCTTAAAGCGAGCTGAAACCATTTATACAGTAAAAAGTTTGAGACCAATCTAGTTATAATAGTAATATGGTTCATAATTTTTTTCTCGAAAATCACATTGTTATAATAAATATAAAAGTGTTTGCAACTAACTAGCGTAGTTTATTATCAATCATCTCATTAATTAGAAAAGCATACCATTATTATTTTCCAAAAGTTTATGAATAATTATAAATCACAAAAATTTGAAAATCACAAATATTAATATTCACCAAAATGTATATATAATAAACTTCCTTACTTGAAGACCTTGCCTATTCACTGTTTTTTGAAGTTCTTCGAGCATATTAATTCTAGTGGTGTCAATGCTCGTTACAGTCGCAAAAATAGATAAATCAAAATGTCACATACAGATCACTATTTAAAACCTCAATTGTTGTCTACTCCAACTATTTAAGCCTGTATTCAATACAAAGCCGGAGATTCAAGGAAATAGTTAAGGGCTAGCTACTAGGCCAAAGTGGTCTGTGGTTACCTTTTTTGGTCTCCTTCTCAGCCTTCAGAGATCCTGTGGAGTGCTAACATCTTAGTGACCATACTGGGGAGCGAGGTGACAAATCTTCCCCACGAAAGAACAAAAAGGATCATATTTGATTGCTGATGGTGAATAATGATTAGACACAAGAAGGTTATGATCTCGCAGAGAGAGCCCTCTCCTGCCTAGTAGGGCTAGCTACTAGGCCAAAGCGGTCTGTGGTTACCTTTGTTGGTCTCCTTCTCAGCCTTCATAGATCTGGTGGAGTGCTAACACAAGAAACATAACTTGACGACATATCCTTGTGCTCCTTCAAGCAACAAATTTCACATCACGTGAACATCGCCATGTACTCTTACATCTCTGTGTACAAACCATCGACCAAACACAAGTCAAAAAATCATGCCCCTTCAAACAACTGACTCTCAAGTCAAACAATAGCGTGTACAAATTTCCATATTTGTTGCATCTAACTGAGTCAACATAACTCTTCTTTCAAACACCTTCCCAGCGTAAACATGCAACATGCATTCAATTGGCAAAGAAATGCATCAAACATTAAAATGCATGCAAGGCCTCAATTAGATAAGAAATCTAACCATCTCTACCAAACCATTTCAATTCCGCTTCTTTCAGTTGCACTTCATCATGTGAATCATCTCGACCCACATTAATTATGGAATCTTATTTTCCATTCTTGTCAAGATCTCTTTCCACTTTTAAATGTCATGGATGACTTGCTGGATACAACATCCAACACTTTTCTACAAGATGCCCCTGCTTATGGAAATGAGTGAAAAACAATTGCATCTTCTTTTCAACATGGTTTGCATTGTCCAATGGACCTTTGGCTTTCTGCCTCCTTTGTTTATAAATTTTCCTGTGCATGGCTATCTTCTTCCAACATCTTGAAACATTATGCTTATTTAAACCACAAAAGGAACATGCAAAATTTCTCCAAATATTATGCGAGAATTTTCCATGTTTATCATAATCAAAAGCAACTGGATTAAAGGAAGAATTGTACCTTGAACATTCACCTCTATCACTTTCTTAAGGAGGTGAATTTGATGAGGTAGTGGCTTTCTTTGGAATACCAACAATGCATTCAATGAATTTAGAGCTTTCAACATCCTCTTGTTCTTCATTCTCATTAGCTGCATGCTTATGCCCACATCTTCTTGCAAAGTGGGTGTAAGACTTTTGCATTCCTCCTTAACACAAACTTCACAAGCATGAGGTAATGAACATGTAATGAAAGTCCTTGGAACACCTTCATATGCCTCCTTAGCTTTGGAGCATTCTACATCATGTTGTCCATAACCAAGACCCAAATATCTAGTCCTTTCCTCAACAACAGTTGGCTCAAATATGCCTTGTGCATGTTTTCCCAATCCTTTACCTTCATAACCCATCTTCATCAATAATTTGGACAATATTCCTCTAATGTGTCTTTCAAAAGCACCTACACATTCATCTTGAGAATAAATAGAATATAAAATTGATTTTCATACCTCTTTTTCATGTACATGCTTGGCTAAAGTTTCTTTGGCATCATGGAGTTGAGTCTCCATCTCATTCAACCTTGCTAGTTTTTCATTTACAATATGGAGTTGATTCTCCATCTAATGCATATTTTCAAGAAGATCTTGCTTCTACTCCTTCATGGCTATCAACTTCTCTTGAAGTATAATGCTCCCCCAGTTATATTCATACATCTCTTTCACCATATCATTCATGATGTAGAGCTTCTGCAACATCTCTTTAACAAAGAGTTTTTCTAAGGAGGTCTGATTAGAAGCAATGGTTGATGAAGCTGACATCACACCTACAATGCATACAAATATTCTTTGATGTGATTGGAGAACTGAGCTCTCAATCTTGACCTTCTCCTTACACACATAAACTTGCACATAGTTAAATTCTCCTTGCACAAATGCAAAACCAATAGCTAATTCTTCTAGCTAACCTTAGTTAAAATGAGCTAAATTGTGCTTTGATACCAACTTGATCTGAATATGGGCAAACTAGTTTTTGTGTTAGCTCCCTCATTAGTTAAATAAAAATGTGTTTAGAATCGTATCAAGTTAGCCAATTGTGAAGGGGTTTATGTGTCAAGTTTAAAGTGCCTTTGATGAGAAATTTATGAGTTAAATAGATTTTAAAAATGCATGTACAACAAATAAAATCAGATAAATAACACACAGAAATCACATTACATAATAGCTGATAATGGAGTTCACTCCTCTTGGGCTACATCTCCATGGACCTACTTCAACTCACTAGGCCGTCCTGGGATTAATGATCAATTTTCTGATTTCATGCACCTACAATGCTCCAATGGCTTTTCAACCTGCTCCTTTGGCTTCACAAGACCCAAAAACCTCAAAATTAACTCTTCAATCTTTGAAAATAGTCTTTAGCTAATCTAAGCATGACCTCCTCTCCTGGTGTCCCTAGGCTTCTTTAATCTTCAAAGTGGAAAAAACACTTTCAAAAGTGCCCCAACACCTCTGCAACCTACACCATCATGCTTAAAGCATCAAAATCATCTAGGAAGGACTCTTCTTGAGCCAAAATTGGTCGAAATATGCCAAAGTTATGGCTTCCTCAATATTTCCTAGGAAAACTCCACTAAAACTGGAATATCTCGAGTTAAGTCCGCCAATTTTGGAGGCAACACCGGATTTGGTGGCTCTGCCAAACATGCCACCATATTAAACTCCAGTTTAATTAAAGTTAAGTGAAGGTTTAGTGGATGCTTAGCGCATTAAGTGCAATTAACAATAACTGATTTTGAAAATTGGATTAGGATTATCTTTTAATTAAACCATATTAAAAAATGAATCCACGCCATTAAACCTTAGTGCTCTGCTACGGTCATTTGTATATAGTCACATGGTGAGGGGGATGGCCCGTGGGGCTGGCCCCTTCCTTACCCCCACCATTCAAAACATTTGAACTTAAATATATACTGCATATCTTATTAAACACAGACTAATGATGCGGTATGATGGTATGGTGTGTGTGTTGTATGGGGGAGGTTGTGGATTCCAACCCGACCTTCACCCAAAATTTTGCTAAACCATACATATCAAAATTAAATTCAACCTTGGAATTAAAAATTCGGACTTTAGAATATAACCAAAAATTTGGACTTTGGGAGGGGCACGTGGCAGCCTCCAGGCTAGTCACGTGTCAGCATCTTATTGGTCCTCCACAAACCAACAAAAAATTTCCATGTGCCCAGAAATTTGGGCCACTCAGATTCTGACACTTGTCATCCTATCATTGGGCCGAAGAAATACCTAATTTTTGATGTTTGACCCTGTTTAACCATTTTTTTTGAAAATTTCTCTATTTGGCACGACGATCAACAGGCTCTAACTTCCTCATATAGACTTCATTTTGAGTGAAACGAATTGTGTTGGATTCTTGGTGATAGGCCCGATCTAGTCGTTCTCGTTTCATGCGATTTTGAGCACTTTGAATGTTTGGAAAAATTTTCCCCCAATCAAGATTTCGATCACTTTATGAAGTGGTATCAAAACTAAAGATAATATAAAGGTTTTATATAAATATTTTATATAAAAATATGAAATTTTATAAACAAATTTGAGTAGTATCACAACTAATGGTAATATTAGGTTTTAAATTGAAAAATTATAAGAAGGAAAAATGGATGAAGACCATAAATTGCGATACTAGTTTTAATTCTTATGTATGGTGTATCATTAAGGAAGAGGTCATGTGTAAATTAAATTGGTTATCCTCACATACAATCTTCTTTTGATATACAAATTTTTGAAAATTTTAAATAGTATTGGAATATGGTACTCTAATTAATAAATAAAAGATTTTTTTGGTTTTCTACTAAATTTTGCTAAAATATTGCAGAGATTTTTAAGAATCGCAAGTTTAAATAAGTTTGACTTATTTAATTTGTAAAGTTCAAGTGCTTTAAGGTTTGAGGTTTTTAGGTGTTGAATTCTTTTATGCAATCAAAAAGACATTTTAAATAACTAGAAATCACAATCTCGTTCAAAATTATATAGTCCCATTCTAAGGAAAATAATATTTTATCTATTAGTTAGACTATGCCTTTTTAGAATCTTAAGAAGAAACTAATAAATGACCAAACTAAACTATTTTGAGATTTTTTTTATAGTATTGAAATAGTAAAAATGAATTAATAAATAAAAGAAATGTTTAGAATCAATTTAATTTTTTTGAAAAAGTTCATCCTAATTTACTTATTGTTAAAAAATTTGAGTAATATAACTTTGTTTAAATAATTTGAAATTTTAAAAATAAAATTTTATAATCACTTTTTTAGAAAATTTTCACAAAGAATTTGAACAATATACCCATCCACCATCAATTTGAGTAATAAGATAAAATTTCAAAATTTATAGAAAACCAAAAACATAATAATAATTAAATTAATTTATATTTAACTGGATTCCTAAAGCTATTTAACATCAATCAATCAAAACTATCTTTGGCTAATGTAGCCAAATAAAATTATTAATATAAATAATATTTATTAATTATTACAACAAAATAGAAACGTTAACAAAAATAGTATTTATTAACCTAGTTGCATAGGTTACATGATCACCTGCCACCATTATCTTTATTTGATTCTCAACGTACAAGATTATAGGTTGGGTTGTACATGTCTCCTTTTTGGGTGTCAAATCTATATCTTGAATTTCAAATTAATTATATAGTTAAATGTATATAATTTGAAATTTGAAAAGCTGTTTTAAATTGAATGTTATGATGCCTTCGAATAATTTTTTCCCAATTCTTACTTTTCAGGAAGTGTGGAACATGGGCATTCAGCGCAGACTGCCGTGCCTTCCAGTGCCACCGTGGTCTGCTACCCGGTGGCACCATCATGGATCCCTCTGACGACCCCGGGCTGCCTTCCACTGCGTCCACGTTGTTATGAGTGATGTCGTCTGTGTCAACGTTGTTATTGTTGAGTGGTTTACGCATAGAATTTTGGAGTGTTTGAATTTTTTTAGTATTATCGAAAAAAAAATTTAATACACTTAAAATATTGAAGTTTAATAATTGTAACTAAGATTTTTAACATTTTCTACTAAATTTTATAATAATCTTACTTAAATTTCTATTATTTTCTGAATTAATTTATAAATCTTTTAAATTAACCTATTTTCCATCCTTACCAATTTTTTGATATTTCAACAAATTTTTAAATTCAAAATTTTAATATTTAATATTTTTTTTTTCATTTTATTTATCAACTTTTTTTATAAATAAATCAATATATAATTTAAAACCTTATCTGTATAGTGATTACAATTTTGTAAAAAAAAAATTGTTATTTTCTTAAAAAATATTTAAATTATTTTTATGGATTCAATATCATAACTAAATTATTTATATATATTCAATACCCTGAAAAAATTTTGGACACCCAAAATCTTCAAACTATATATATATATATATAAACTAGATTTCCTAAAATTTCTACAAAATATTACAAAAATTTCCTACCTAAACTACCCTTTAGTATACTAACCACAAAATGATTATAAACATGCCAAAAATCCTGCTGGGAGGACATAATGACGAATACAAGAACACTTTCAATCTCAAATTAATAAATTATCAGTCTAATATTCAAATTCCGAAATTTGTATTAAATAATACTAAAGAGCAATAGTTGACTTTCTGATGGTTATTCCGCAACTACCAAAAAAAAATGAAGTCCAGATCACAACGAACTCGCTGCCTTCTATTCGACAAAATTTGTTAGACGCCGTTGGCAATGCATATGATTTATTATGAAATATTATATTACATAATGACTTTGTAGACCCAAGCGATAAAATCCAACAACAATGCCATCATAGTTGGAGCGGCTTCGTAGATTTTTATGATTAATATTTATTTGTTCTATCAAAACTTCTTCTACTGTAGCAGACTATGGAGAATAGAAGTAGCCTATTGTCATTCGTTCGTACTAATTCCATTTTTTGAGGTTTTCAGCTTCTGGTCATGGAGCAGAGATTTGCAAACTTCCACAGCCTCGCCAACAGTGACGAACAACCAATTCTGTCCCAGAAATTCAGTGAACTTTGCTCTCTGGAGCTTTTCCAACACGTCGGCTCCCGGGTTGCTTAAAACCAGCTGAAACCATTTATACAGTAAAAAGTTAAATACCAAATTGGTTAACTTAGTAATATTATCATAAAACTTTTTAGGAAAATCACATTGTCATAATAATGTCCGGGAGTTTAGACCTAACCAGTGTAATTCATTATCTAGTTAATTGAAAAAGCTTGCTTTTATTATGATAAAGTGATTTTTCTGAAAAAATTATAAATTATTATAAATCACAAAAATTTACAATCACAAATATTAATATTGATGAAAATGTACAATCACAAATATTAATATTGACCAAAATGTATAGATAATAAACTTCCTTACCTGAAGACCTTGTCTATTCACTGTTTTCTGAACTTCTTCGAGCATATTAATTCCAGTGGTGTCAATGCTCGTTACAGCTGCAAAAACAGATAAATCAAAATGTCTCATATGGATCACAACCTGAGTTGCTGTCTACTCCTGTATTCAATACAAAGCCGGAGATTCAAGGAAATAGTTAAGGGATATTTGGATTTTTTATTTTTAACTCACGAGCTATATCGAGGATAATGTATCTCAACCTGTCTTCGTCCACCTTTGCCAGCCTTTCTTCTTCATCCTCTATCCATCTTATTATCCTGTGCCGGAGACAATATAATTGGCAGGTTAGAATAAAGCCGCCTAATTGTACCAATTAGCTAAGCTATGCCAAGTTCTTAGGTTCTATTTTCATGGACTTAAGTTGGCTGAGTGAAATTAAGTCAACATTAACACAATTCACACACAATGACATTAGCTGGGGTTTTCAATTGATGAACAAAATTTGATGATTATAATGAATTAGTTGAAGGGTATTTAACTTTTTCTAATAGTTCAAAATATAACTTTGTTAAAATATGACTTAATTCAACTCACTTTATTCTACTTGACTTAGTTAACTAACTCTCCAAATTTAACTAACTCCTACCTACTCCCAAATTTAACTAACTCCTGCATACCTTAATAATTACAATTTCCAACAATGACAGAGTTCTATGCCTTACTTTCCTTATTGTAATCAGCTATCAATAAGCTCTTAGGTCTTAGGCTCAGTTGGCTTACTGCCCAGTACCTGTCTCAGAGTTTTGAATATTAAAATTGGTTTACATGACTTCAAATTTCATCAACCAAAGTAAAGTCAATTATTGGATTTTGGTTTAAGACATGAACAAAATCCATTGCTTGATTTAGTTTCATAGCCATCAAATTTTCATAAACAAAAGTAAAGACAATTATTGGATTTCAATATAAGCTAAATTCAATTATTGGATTAAGACATAAACAAAATGGATTGTTTGATTTCGTTTCATTTCCATCAAATTTTCTTAATTAAGTTCAGTGGTTTACAAACAGTATACTCTTGGTATCTGGGCCCAAAGATTGGAATCGGTTTGTAACTAATATGTTTCTCAATTGACTTTGAAGAGTATTTTCTTGATTATTTTCCAACTCAAGCTGGGCTTTGATTGAGTGATATGTTCCTTGTAATCAACACCCACTAAATTTTGTCAAGTGTATTTAGAAAAACAAACAAGCAAGCAGCTACAAATATATTAATTTTCATGACAGAAAATGACAACATGGTATAGATCTATGCTTTAGCTGAACTGACTGGTTCAACAGCGAGCAGAAGGTTATAATTGAGAAAGAAGATAAACCTTTCTCGGAGATAGCTTGAATTCATAAAATAGATTGGAGCCTCAATGCGGAGGATGAGAATTCCTGGAATTCTGGTGGCATCTGTATACTGTTCAATGCTTCTGTAAACTGTAGTGTTGGGAATGTTACCGAGGACTGCAGTATGAGGCCTTGTAACGTGTAGTATTACCCTTACCATAGAAATGGCCACCTGCATTGTAAGGATAATTTTTTGCTAGTTATCAGTAAATGTTTAAACAGTTAGATCCTACAATTTCAACATGGTAATTAGTGCCATGTCTATGATGGAAATTCTGGTTTCATGCTTTAATTTCAATTTCTAGAATTATATGGCTCAAACATTTGGTTCTTTTAGAAAGGGTTGTAAGCCATTCTGAAGAAAAATGGCACCAGGTGAAAAGAATCAACATACCGCTATGACCAGACCAATTTGAACATCAACAAAGACGACTCCAAGATAGGCTGCCAATGAGACTAAGAAGTCAAGCTTGTCAACCTTCCAGAAGCGGTAGAATGCATGGACATCGATTAATCCAAGCATGGCTGAAACTATGATGGAAGATAATGCTACAAGAGGAGTGTAATGAAAAAGGGGAGTCAGGAACAAAAGCACTATCATTACTGCAGTGGCCATGACAATATTCGACACTGCTGACTTGCAGCCAGCATTATAATTCACAGCTGACCTCGAGAATGCACCTGCAACAAACTCATGGATATATAATTTATCAATAAACACATCTGGTTCTATGAGCTCATGGGTTCTCATTTACAATAACAAAAATTTACAATTTCATTAAATGCTGGGATGAAATTTTGTGACTTAAGGGCAGAGATGAACTGGACTGAATACCTGTTGTAATATAGCAAGAAGTACAGGAACCCACAATATTCATCATGCCAATGGCAATCATTTCTTTATTGCCATCGATATGGTAATTTTTGAACAGAGCAAAAGTTCTACCAATTGCAATTCCTTCCTGCATTATTTCAAACAATTAACAAGCTTGTGAACATCAATACATATGCTGATCATTAAATACAGTAAAAATAATTAGTAACTTAGTAGGACTGGGGGGCATACAGTGAGCGTAAGGATGGCAGTTATCAATCCTGCCTTTAAAACAGTTTGCAGATATCGACCCTCGAAAACAAAGTGGTTTATGGACAATGGATTCAATCCCTTTTTGAGGTCACCAACCTGTTCCAAGCCAATGACAGAAAAATTAACACAAACGAAGTAAGAAAGCATTGGGGAATGAAATGACCAAACTCAGGTTTGTTTGTT
Source organism: Pinus albicaulis (assembly GCA_034641835.2). Classification (NCBI taxonomy): domain Eukaryota; kingdom Viridiplantae; phylum Streptophyta; class Pinopsida; order Pinales; family Pinaceae; genus Pinus; species Pinus albicaulis. Next base: position 954,460,164 of record CM076581.1, on the reverse strand, counting down.
TGAATGCAGATTTTCACAGTTGTTTATATTGTAATGGACTCTGTTTGTTTGAATGCAGATTTTCACAGTTGTTTATTGTAATGGACTCATGGAACGAACTCTATAAGTATAATAAAAATAAAACTATAGAGCTTACTTACACAGATAAACTCCAGAAGTCTATCTACAAAAATAAAATGTATTAACGCCCATACAACCCTTTTCTCCCTGTTGGTCAATTCTAAGTTTCCCATATTGAGCATACTTGCATATCACCCCTTTTCAGAAAACCCTTTATCTTCAATACCATAGTTTATCATATTCATATACATATATATATATAAACACTGATATGTAGCTCCATTGCCAAAAAAAAAATTGTGAACTCCATTATCAGAGCTGATTTTATCTAACTCAGTTACTTGCTCCAAATTGGGTTCTTAGCTACAGATATGTTATAAAGGCTGTCTTCTATTTTATACCGAAACACAGACATGAGAACTTGTATTTTAAAGTTTATGCACATACTTACAATATCAACCCCATGTTTGTCAGCGTTTGTTGCAAAAACCATCAGGCTGCCCACAATAACAATTGTCAGTGGAGTAGCAGCTGATATCCAGAATAGCCTGGGCATTTTTTTGCTCTGTCAGCACCAGAAAACATCAATGATATATGATATCAATCAAGAAAACAATAATTCTGTGACTCTTTTGTTGTGGGTCTGCAAAACTAAATAATGTAACCATGATGAGCAGAAAGGTACAAAGCCACTGACAATGTGGCGGGTGAGGAGGAGAAGGCAGAGAAATGATAAACCCATTACTATGGTTTCCCATCTCCACTGCACACAGAAAAAAGCATCACGGGATGATACAAGTTGGTCAGAAATTAGAATCCCAACTATTTTCATGAAAAAACAAAAACAGTGATAACATAGACTCCAGTGCCTTCAATACCGACCTCGTGTGTTTGTCCCCAGACTGAACGCATGACAGATACTATGTCTGTCTTTTTCGTAAATTTGTGGAGTCCAAGTATGCCTTTTAGTTGCTGAAGGGACACGACTGTAGCTGCGCCCGCCATGAATCCTATTATAGTTGCATGTGACAGGAAGTCTATGATGAATCCCAACCTGGGTCCAATAATGTTGCATCACAATAAACAGACAGACCAAAGCCTTAAATCTCTGTCAGATTATGGCAAACTGTTTGCTTTCCTCTCTTAAAAAAACCCAACACACACGTTATCTCATATATATATTCTTTTCAATAGACTAGTTGTCTTATCATATATCTATGTATTAATTGACTAATTATCTAATCATATATCTAAATATTAATTGCAATAGAATAGTAGACTAAGTATCTCATTATAAATAATATCCTTTAAATAATTTTTATATTCTTTTATTAGATAGATTAATTGTTTACAATTACATAATTATTAGTCATTCCAAGAATATATATATATATATATATATATATATATATATATATCACAATCATTCAGATCAGATATTTCATCTGTCTTGTAGCATTATATAGATAATTCAGATAGATTATGAAGGTTCTGCATACGTAGAATACAAACAAATTGTTCTATTCATAGCTACGCTACTCGATTTTCTCCTATCACGTATTCTGAACCAGTGGGTCATGAAATCTAGGTTAAAGAAGCTGTATTGCAATCACAAATTAGTGTACAATTGTGTCAATTATTACCTGAAAATACCCAAGGCTGTTTGAAAAATCCCTGCAAACAAGGTTGCAGTTAAGGCCAAGTGCAAATATAAGACTGGATTTTCCATTGGAGAGACCTCACTGCTAAAGAGGGATGTCAGAAGAAGAGATACAACGGCAACTGTTCCCACCGCAAGGTCCTTTGAACTTCCTAGCATTGCATAAACTAGAGGTGGGACGAAGCTGGAGTCTGCATGCATGTCAAATTTCAATGGACCTCTCATACATTAGTTAGTTACATACAATTAATTGCCAAACCTGCTAACTTAAATAGTTTTGGACAGTTCATTCATTTAGCAGGGACACTTGGACAAATATAGAATTCCCAGGCAATGTTTTTTTCATAGAAAAATTGGAATGGGTATAAAGCACTTTATACTCTGTTATTCATAGCATCAATCACAAAACATGACATATAGAGGAAATCAAAATCAAATATACATAAAATCGTAATGGGTTGCTAAAAAATTGCAGGTTCAAAACAAATTTGATCTAAACTACTCACAAAGTCCGAGAATAGGTGGAAGATTGGCCAACTTAGCATAGCTTATACCCTGCAAGTCACCGTCAATTATCATCCTTCTATCAGTCTCATTAAATTTCGAAAGTAAAAAAAAAACCCATTTGACATCACTAATGATTTTCTGCATGAAAACATGCCTGCGGTATGGCCAGACTGGCTATAGTTAATCCAGAGATAAGATCAGACTTTAGAAGATTGAAGGAATATTTGGGCGCCCATTCAAGTATTGGAAACACATACTGAACTCCCAACAAACACTTCCGTTTTGGTGGCTGATTTTTGAACTGTCTAAAGGGGTCGTCCGGAAACAGAGTCTCCTTCACAGCCCCTTCAATGCGACTCAGTGTACTCTTTGGAGGCCCGAGGCTCACTTTATGAACCACAGCCATCTCCAAATCATTATCATAAAAACCACCATTGGCATCGTTCTGGGCATTCAATCCTCCCTCCATGGCCTTCAATTCTTTCCTTTCTTGCTTCAGCAACCAGAAAACTGAGCTGATTAGAATTCCATAGGCATTACACGAGCAACTTACTTAGATTTACGATGAAGAAGTAGCGAGGAAAATTGCGATATTTGTAAGGCTGGATCGAACGTCACAGTCAGGGAACTTCTCGTAGTGGAATGAGTGACCCACCAGACTCAATCTCTTACCATTCTAAGTGGAATTTGGGACCCATGAGACTCTACTGCATTGAAAGAGTTTAAACCCTGTAATCTTAAATATCTTCGGGATAATATCAATTTAAGCTCGAGTACTTTTTCATACGATGTCATTAAACAGATCTGTGTTGTTCCATCTTGATGGGATGGATACTAGAATGTAGAGCATGGAACGTGCCCTTAGGGATCGTTTAAAGAAGAAAATGATGGAAGCTCCAGCCAGACCCTTCACAACGAAACACTTCATTCTGGAAGTGGATAACCCACGTTAAGTTACATTAACTAAATCAACAGTCTTCACTTCAAACATGAAGACCACAATTGCATTACTTTTGTTGTGTTCTAACTCTGTTCCAACTTAACTAGGGCCACCACCATTCTTAGTTTCTAGAAACTACTTGGTGTATATATCTTAATTATGAATTTGCAATCACATTTATATAACTCAGGTTTACCTTTGTCAATTCCATTTAATTTGGGTAGTGGGGAGGATTGATTATTATCTTCTTTACCTAAGTTCAATTCTAGCAAGTAACATGTTAAGCATTAAGTATATTTTGATAATAGTTTGTTATTTATTATTGAAAATGCAACAATAAATTTTCAATTTTTATTTTGCCTTATCAAATTGAGGAAATTTGAAATTGCACATCAGCACACAACTTGGTAGAGTTAACTAAGGTGACATGGATCTTGTCACTCAGTTAAGAATACTCAATTTGAGTTAATGAGTTGAAGTTCAATTTACTTGAGTTGGTTCCAAAAAAATAGGAGTCTAGCTCAATTAATTCGAGTTAGGGGCTTGAAGTCTAGTTGTGTGCACTGGGTTCCTAAATTTTAGGAGTCTAGGTTGAGTTAATTTGTAGCAATTTAATTCAGTTAAATTGAGTTATGGTCAGTTAAACTAGTTCCAACTCTTGAAGCAACTAGTGTAAAGTCAAGTTGTGGAAGTGGAACTTCAACAACACTCAATGACCATCCAGATAACTAATCAATCAGCGTAAATTAGCTCATGCGTGTAGAGAATTGGAGTTACCCACTTGAGATGGTGATTTCCAAGTAGTGTACTATGAGTTGTAGACTATTCCAATGTGTACACGTGGTGCATGCAGTCGAAGGAAGGAACTAAAGGAATTACACAATCCAAATGAGGGAATTTTTGTAGGAAAGACACAGGATATTAAATACAAAGTAACAGAAATATTTCATGCACGAAACACACACGAGTTGTGGCTCTTCTATTAATAATACGAACTTCAATCTCGCTGTATACAATGAACCTGATGAAGGGTATTTATCCTGACTCGTTTGACATGCACACACTTACCAAACTCATCTATCACACAACTCGACTTTCTCAACACTTATTTAACGGACTCTTTAACTCACTTACCAAATTCATCTATCGACTTACTCAATGTTTACTTAACTGATTTTCTAACTCTTCATGCCAGAGTTAATTAACTATTTTAACACCCCCCCTTAATTACGAATGCTAAATTAAAACATAACTCATGACAACTCGAACATGTCTGCTGGTCTATGTCTTAGCTAGGTTTACAACACCCAAGTTTCTTTTGTGAAACTCAAACATATCTATTGATAACGGCTTTGTAAATATATCAGCCAATTGATCATTGGAATTACAAGGCTTCAAGTGAACTTCTCCATTGCTCACAACTTCTCTAATAAAATGATATATAGTATCAATATGCTTGCTCTTTTGATGAAACACACTATTTTAAGATAGTGCAATCGTTAAGGTGTTGTCACAATATATTGTTTTCGATCCTTGTTGTTTTTGCTTGAGTCCATCCAATACTCTTCTTAACCATATTGTTTGACATGCAGCTATTGTTGCTGCTACATATTCTACTTCTGTTGATGATAGTGTCACAATGAGCTGCATCCTATATGACCATGAGATCACACCTGAACCAATATGGAACACATAACCAGATGTGCTCTTCCTATCATCCAAACTTCCTGCAAAATCACTATTTGTAAATCCAATCAAATCTTTATTTTCTGTACTTGCATACATTATGCCACAATATCTCGTTCCTGCTATGTATCTCATAATTCTTTTTCCTGCACTCCAATGTGTGTCTTTTGGAGTCTCTGTGAATCTGGAAATCAAACTCACTCCTTGCATAATATCTGGTCTTGTAGTTGTGAGATACATGAGACTACCAACCAATCTTTTGAATAGAGTTGGATTGACATCTGATCCTTCATCATCCTTACTTAACTTTGTACCTGTTGCAACTAGTGTAGGTATAGGTTTGCAGTTATCTATCCTGAATCTTTTCAACAAATCTCTGGCATATTTATTTTGGCAAATAAAAATTCCTTTTTCAGATTACTCAACTTCTGTTCCAAGAAAATATTTCATGAGACCAACATCTCTCTCATCTCAAATTATTTCATCACAGCTACTTTAAATTCATCTAACTCAAGATCACATGTAAAAATCATATCATCAACATATAAGCAAAAAATCAAAATCTTTCCATGCTCATTTACCTTTTTGTACAAGGTAGGCTCAATGTTGCTTCTGCAAAATCCATTCTTAATCATGTAAATGTAAATTCTACTATACCATGCTTTGAGTGCTTGCTTCAATCCATAGACAGATTTCTTCAACCTGTAAACTTTATCTTCTTTACCTTCAACTTCATAACCCGGAGGCTGCTGCACATAAATTTATTTTTCTAGAATTCCATTCAAAAGGGTTGATTTGACATCCATTTGATATACTTTTCACTTGTTCTGAGTTGCTGTCGCTAGAACTTCTCTTACAGTATTCAATCTGGCTACGCAAGTAAATGTTTCTCCAAAGTCTACTCCCGGTTGCTACAAGAATCCTTTCGCTATAAGTTTTTCTTTAAATCTATCAATTTCACCTTTCTCAATCAACTTTTATTGTACACCCACTTCACACCTATGAGGTTTTTATCCCTTGGAAAATTAACCAAATCCCATGCATCATTATTTTCAATAGAATCAATCTCTTCATCCATGGCTTGCACCCAATTTTCGTCTCTGGTTGCTTCTTCAAACGAAGAAGGTTGGATGAAAACAATGCAAAATTTGAACTAACATCCAAATCATCATAAATATATTTTAAACTTCTCATATTTTTCTTACCAGCTTGATTCATCACTTGGTTGGTTTCTTGAGAATTCTGGTCTGTTGATCTACTAGAAGATCCATGCTGCTCTAAAAATCTTGGAGTCCTTGCTGGTGTGACTCTATTTGGTTTTTGCTCGTTTGATTCTTGTTGGTCATTTTCTGCTATAGCATTCTCTTCCATCAATGGTGCTTGTGGATCAACTATTTTGTCTACAACCCGATTCCATGACTCTTGTTCTTTGAATAGAACATCTCTGCTAATTGTTGTCTTCTTGGTGACATGTTTATATAATTTGTAAGCTTTTGACTGCTCACTATAACTAGTAAATATGCATTTTTCACTTTGATCATCCAATTTTCCTCTTATTTGCTTAGGCACATGTGCATAGGCTACACATCCAAAAACTCTGAAAAGAGATATGCTACATGACATACCTGATATACTCTGTTCATCACACTCTTTGTAGGAGATTTGTTTATCACATGAACAAATCATGCGATTGCTTCTGCCCAATACTCATTAGACAAGTTTCTTGCTTTCAACATGCTCCTTGCCATGCTCATGATTGTTCTGTTCTTTCTCTCTGCTACTGCGTTGTGTATCTGGTTGTAAATTATCTTATGATTCCATGTTGTTTGCAGTATTCATGGAATTATTTTAAATCATATTATCCACCATGATCTGATCTCAATACCTTGATCTGCCGATCACTTTGGTTCTCTACTAAGGCTTTTAACTCTTTAAACTTTGCAAAGGTTTCAAACTTCTGCTTCAAGAATTAAACCCAATTCTTTCTGCTATAGTTATCAATAAAAGTGAGGAAGTAACAACTTCTACCAATTGACTGTGTTCTCATGGATCCACACAAGTTTGTATGCACCAACTGAAGTGGTTTCTTTGCTGTGTATGAAACTCCCTTCCGAAAACTTTCACAATGTTGCTTTCCCAAGGTGAAACACTCACAGTACTAGCACATTATTTGATGGGAGGTAATCCTCTAACCATCTGTTTCTTCTGCAACAATCTTAAACTAGAAAAATACAAGTGTCCAAGCTAAAAGTGCCATAAACATTAATCATTAGAACATGCAACTGTAAAGGAACTAACCTGATCGTTGTAGTTCATAATTAGATGAAAGAGTTTGTTCCTCATTGTGTGCACCTTTGCTATCAACTGCTTTCATGGGGGTTTTTCCTAAATAACACACTCTTGCCCCTAAAGGATAACTCTGTATCCTTTCTGTGTCAATTGACCAACACATATCGAATTGTTTCTGAGATGAGGAACATAATATACCTTTGAGATTGTCTTTGGCTCCCTCTGCCTGGCCAAAATGTTGACCACTCCTTTTCCATCTACATCCACAGTCTTGTCAGTACCCAACTTTACCTTTGTCTTCATAGATTGATCAAAATTTGTAACCAAATCCTTGTTGCCTATCATGTGGTTACTGCACCCACTGTCTAATAGCCACACCTTATCAGATGATTCATGCATGATGTTACATTCTAGGTACATAGAGTTAGTATTCTTTGTACTAACATTAGCTCTCTGATTTCCTTGATCAACTATCTTCTTCCTACAATCATGAGAATAGTGACCAAATTTATTTCAATAATAACGTTTCACCTTTGATTTTTAAAACCTTTGATTATTGTGAAGCTTCTGCTGCTACTGCTTCCACTTTGATGTCCATTGTCTTCTTAGCCATCTCTCTGACCACCATATCTTCGACCTCGTCCTCTGCCTCTGGATCGACCTTTTCCTCGACCTTTTGAAATATAAACTTGACTTTTGAAAGCAGTTTCAAAAGTGGGATCCTTATTTTTGTCTATCCTTGCCTCATGCAATAGAAGTGATCCCATCAACTCATCAACTATTAGTTTTTCAAAATCCTTGGCTTCTTCTATGGCTGCTACCACAACATCAAACTTAGTAGACAAAGATCTAAGGACCTTCTCAATCACTGTTCGATTTTTAATTTCTTCACCCTAAATTTTTAACTGATTTACTACAGACATGACCCAACTCATGAAAGAATCGAAGTTCTCTGTCTCCTTCATTTGTAGACTTTCAAAATCTCTCCTAGTATTCTGCAATTTAACAATATTGACTTTTTCCATACCTTGATATCTTGTTTACAAAGTTTCCGCTTACTTTGTTGAAGATGTGATAATTATCTTCTGGAACACTGCTCGGTCCACTCCCTGTTGGATAAGAAGCAACATTTGTGCATTCTTCCTTTTGTCTTTCTTCCATTGTTCCCTTTCTGCATTACTGAGGGATCGTCCTTCTGCATCATTATGAGGTTCTGCAAACCCAAACTTGACATGATCCCAAACATCATGTGATTTTAACATGGTCTCCATTTTAATGGCCCACATATCATAATCATTCCGAGTGAAAGAAGGAAGTTGTGGCTGGAAACCCGATGTGGCTATCTTGCTTAAAAAAAAAATATTTTCTGATAAAACCCTAAATTTTTCTTTTTATGAACTTTACTAAGCTCCCTTTTTTTAAACCCTTAGAAATATAAATATATATATTCTTTTATAAAAAAAATTATATAAAAAAAAACATTTACAATAACCCTCTTTTTAAAAAACAACCTTTAAAATATCACTAAGCTCAAAATATTTTAAATCCTTTAATGCATTCGTATATATGACTCAACTCAAAAAAAATGAATGGCCTTTAAAATTTTGGATGGGATTAATATTATATATTAACTCACCCTTTTAAATATCCCTTGTATAATCCAAAGCCTCTTTTAAAGAGCTTTTAAAAAATGAATCTCGTCATATTGACTGTTATATTTCTCACAGTTGTAGGCCGTTTAAGTTAAAACCCGATTACACACCCGATGAGTACAAAAAATTGCGGAATAAACTGGATTTTTAGGAAATTATAAGTTTCACAACTGCTATGCAAATTTTCATCCAAAAAGGTGTGGAACTACGTAATTTTTGCACTAAAAACATGTAGATTGTAATATTCCCAATTAGCCCAAGCTAATGGGAATATACAATTTTGTTTTACTTTTCTATCTCATGAATAAAATTGCGAAGGAGGATCAATAAGACTCCTAAACAACAAAATAAATCAATGCTCAATGTGAACAAAGCTAAATATGAGCTATTTTCATAAACACACTTATGTGGGAAAGAGACTGGATCAATTGACTTGGTCAAAAGGACCAAATCAACAACGTTGTCTAGATGCAATGTATCTCCTAGAGGCACAACACAGTCCATGTTGGAGGCCACTCATGTGAATGAAGCTAATTCATCACGATGGTTTAGAGTTTGGCAATATTTCCATATTATAAAAGAAAGAGGAGGACACCAAGGAGGGGGTTGATCATTTGATATTTCTGAAGGTATTATCTATTTAGAAATCCCTCATTCTGTACTTATTTAGCTGAGAATAGTGATGTTTAGCACTTGGGTGTTCCTGGTCGGGAATCCCACCTCCTTCCTAGAGCAGCTCTTGGAGGAGTCTTGTTACATCTTTTCCACTATCAAACAGTTGGCCAAGCTCCATCTTCCAACTACAACTCAGATCTTATTGAGGATTTGGTTTTCTTTGTAAGCTGCAACAAGTGGAAGCTAGATCTACTCAGATCTAGGCAAATCTAGGGGCCCTTTTTAGTGGGGAAGTCTTCTATCCCATTGGCAAGAAGATTCTGGATCTTTGGAGCTGCATTTTTAGATCTTGGCATCAGTACAAACCAGTGCTAGAAGCTACAACGCATTTTTCCTTCCATAACTGCATTATTTTCAAGTATTCAGTTGCAGGGTGTTTTGACTCCATTTTGGAGGAGAGATATCTGGTAATAGGATTCTCCCTTTCATTGTGGTGATCCATGGATTAGATTTCTCATCCATGTTCCATTTAGATCTGATTTACTTATGATTCTATTTACTACATAATTCCTGAATATTGCTGCAGATCTGTAATTATAGACCTCAGATCTACTCCTATACTCTCATGTTTTGCTCAAAACCCCAAGGGGAACCTGTAGAGGAACTCATCTAGTGTACAGATATGATATAGATATAATATTTTGTACACAGATCTATTCTAGATATGAAATGAAATATACAGTTGCTTCGGCCCATAAAGTAATTCTATCAAGCTTTGCAGTCTCATTATGTTGTTGCAACACCTTAATATTGAGGGTTTCTTCATGTAAATCTTCTATTTTTCTCTTGTACATTGTATGGGCCACATTATAGATCTGTTTTACTGATGTACATGTAATTTTGGATCTTCCATATTGATCTCCTACTCTAACTTAGTGGAACTGCGTTATTTCTGAAGCAATATTGTTGTGCATGACTGCAGCCCCATTCCTTGGGTGTTTTTTAGCCATACTAGGTGGTGGGAGGTCTGTTTACCTCACCTGGTTTGATTTTTTTTTCTCTCCTTTTGGATTTAGACATTAGATCCACTGATATAAGGGATCTAGGAGCTACAAACTTATTTCAGTGCACCAATTTGTGGAGAGAGCGTTATTCTAGCAGGCTTTGTTGTGCTTTCCCGTTTAGGGATATTACAATGGTATCAGAGCATAGTCTTGGTTTAGCTTGTGAGTTCTAGACATCAGAGGGAGCAAGATCAAAATGATGTAAAG